>JAWMAG010000008.1:24922500-25095000 GCA_037013455.1 Ceratitis rosa
AAATCTCTATATACACCTAATCACGCCTCTACTTGACCTTGACTTAGAATTCGCACTCGTTTTTCTTCAAATAATTCTCCAACATTCCTGCCTGTGACTGAAATTGTAAATAAATCCGGCACAGCTTGCATTAAAGAAAAAATTAAGTCATCATAAAAAATGTAGAACAAATACTGTGAAATACACGTATGTATGTACTAACTTAGAATTTAACTATTTCGTGCAACAGATTACAAGCAATGTGGCAATCGTAAATATTTATTTGATACCAGTTACATCTATATTCGAATTTACATACGTATATACACATACATACCTATGTTAATGCATGCATTGTGGTTTATATATGTAGTCTGGGGTGTTTGTAATTCCATATGTTATAGTAAATATTAGCTAACTGCTGCTAATACTAAATTATTACTATGCACATAGGTACATATGCGTATATAAACATACCTGGTAGAACTTGCTGAGTATTTATATACTCATATGTATAAATGGGTATTTTTTTAGACTGGTGGTTTTCGACTAACATCCAAAAGTTATAGTAAATTAATTTAAATAAAAAATTAAGTTAAATTTTCTAATTGCCGTCGCCCCTCGGTAAGGAAAATCAAACCCCTCCGAGTGTACTTCTGGCATGAAATAAAGGCTAATCATAAAAAAACATCAGCCGGTCCTCCATTTCTTGGAAAAACATCAAGATGCAAAACCACAAATTAAAGGAAGGAGCTCGGCCAAAAATCGCTTTAGGGCAAAAAAAAAATATAGAACTAAGATTCGTCACCAGTAACAATTTTGCTAAAGTGGCTAAACTGAACATTTTTGAATTTGTTTAAGAAAAAATTGGCAAAATGCAGTCGAACCTCTTTTTGGGCCTCATTTAAAAATCGTGGTACCCATTGAGCAGATTTCTTCGTGTAGATGATTGCTTAATATTCGCCATGCCAGACACGGCATTTAAGCCCAATTCATTAGCAATCATTTCTTGCGTCAATCATGGATATTTTGGACTTCACCAGAGCTACAGTGACGTCATCAGTGGAAAATTTTGGTCGACCATCTCAAGGCACGTCCTCTACGAGAAAATGTCCGGCCTGAAATCTTCGGAACCATTTAGAAATAGTCTTTAAGGACGGTTCAATCTTTCCATATGCAATTAGGCATTCACTGAATATTTGTATTGGCTGTAAATTACGCCGAAACCTGAACAGAATCACATGGCGAATTATTGTTTGCGCGGGTTGGGTGTCATTTCGTCTGACGTATGTTTAGCTATCTTGCGTTTTCTCGTCTCCATTTTAGCCGATCGTTCTAAAATTTGAGCGGACGACTAATAAAGTAATTGCAAAGGATTTGGTATTTTTAGATTTAACAAAAACAAATTGAAATTCACCAACTGACCGAACTTTTATTAATCCCCTCGTATATAATGGTTCGGTTCGCGAAAAGTATCGGACGCTGCGTCTAATATTCGATAGACGCGTTCGCCCAGCAGAGTCGGTAATTCGAGCAACTAAAGATTGGTACCACGTACCCATAGATCGTGCGCACAGAAAACGCTATTGCTGCTGTGGAGAGAGTATGGAAGAACACCTGAATGAGTCTATCCGTCGTGTTCCAATCTTTTTTAGGGAAGATTTTGCGTAGGCACTTGGTTTTCGAGTTTACAAAAGCCGAAATTTAAGTCGAACGACCATCAAGCACGAAATTGTCGCATTTGGACTGTCATTTGTCTAAATTTCATCAAAAATGAAGGCGGTAAGTAGAGAATGCTGTAGAGCCATGATTAATTACCTTTTATGCATGAATTGGAGGATGTTGATCTGGAGGACTATTGATTCCAAAAGGACGACGGTACGCGCCTTATAGCCAATGAAACAAACAAATTATTGAAGGAAACTTTTGGTCAGCGCATTATCTCGCGTCATGAGCCTGTGACCTGTCCTCCAAGATCGTGCGATTGAACTCCGCTGGACTATTTTTTGTGAGGTTTTACTGACATACGGTCCCAATTGTTGTAAAATGTGGTTAAATTTATTCGAGGCAGTTGCGGCGGTCACTGGCCCGATATCTTTGAAAAAAAGGCAAACCTGCTGCTTTAAAATCGACGAAGAGGTGATGTGTGCCGATTATCTTTTCACGGGTCTTTTCTAAGATTTTGCGCATGGTGAATATCTGGTCAATGGTTGACTTACCAGGTCTAAAGCCACACTGATAAGATCCAATCAGTTTGTTGACGGTGGGCTTTAGTCTTTCGCACAATACGTTCGATAGCACCTTATAAGCGATATTAAAGAGGCTCCATCCCACGGTAATTGGTGGATTGAACAGAGCACACTTAAATTCCAACCGTCGGGTATGCTTTCGTGCGACCATTCACTGCAAAGTAGCTGATACATACACCTTATCAGTTCTTCAACCGCCTTTTTTGAATAGCTCTGCTGGTAAGCCATTGCTTTTCAAGCAGCCGATTGCTATGCAAACTTCCTCCTAGTCGGGTCATCGTCATCGATTGAGGAATCGGACTCATCATCTCCAGGTGTTACACTTTCACTGTCAATCAGCAGCCTGGAGAAGTGTTCCCTCAATAAATTCAATATAATCTGGGCATCCGTCACTAGATCACCTCACCGTGTCCGTCAAGAGTCTGCTCCGGTTCTGAAACCTACTCTAAGTCGTCGTAACTTTTAGTAAAATTTTTGAGTTGGCTTCTCGAGCTCTTCATACTGACAAATGTCCACTTCTTTCTTTTTATGTCTGCAAACGCGTCTTCTTTCCTCTTCAGCTCTCAGTATCTGCTTGTTAACTTATTTAAAATTTTTCCTAGAGGGTTGCTTGTGCTCTAAATTTGTGCCATCCAATACAGACATACATATATACATACTAATATTGAAAACGAATTATTTTTTTGTCGAACAATTGTTGACTCCCAATAGATTTATTAATTGCTTTTCATGTTTTGCTTTGCTCTCGTGAGATAAATAAAATTTTACTCTACCATTAAAAGGCTATACGTCACATATGTATGTATGTACATATGTAGAAACATATAAATTTCCTAATAAATGCAATAATTGAGATTTACTTAATAAAACCACCACATATGGCTTAATTTGCACCATAATTTATGCAAAAATATTTGATTAGCGTATTTTTCAATAATAAAATATTTGCATAAATATGTTTAGACTCTTTTTTAATTATTTTTTTGTGTCATAAGAATATGTAAAATGGCAATCAATGCTTGATTTATACATTCAACACTTACCACAGACCGTTTAATGTTGTTAATAAGTATCGGCAATGAGTTATGTTTCACAGAAAAAAGCTAAATTTATGAAACTTCAATTTACATACAAATATACATATACATATGCATATACATATATTTTAGATGTATGTTCGGTATATTAGCAAAAGACATGAGCTAATTAACGCTATGTAAGACATTAAATTAAAAAAAAAACTTCGCCAAGCTGTTACTTTTTGCCACATAGTGGAAGGGGGAGGAGGGGAAGGCCACCATTTAGCGAATTTATGCCGCCTGCTTGGCGTGGGCTGATGTTTTATGCATTTCAAAATTGAATTTAACGCCAATTAATGTTGGTGACAACAGTCTGAAAACCCTATCTCCAGCTTCTACTCTACCATCAACTGCCAGTCACTCACTCACTCGCTCACTCGCACACTCGCTTACACGATTCTTGCTTCTTTTTATTAACCGGTTATCAGTCAAATTGCGGTAATCAATCATTCGGAAGTGGTATGTAATCAGTTTTAATGAAATTCAATTTATTAAATAAAATGTTGGCGTTAAATTTGCCAACAACAAAATGACGAAAAGTACGCCGAGTGGTTGAGTAGTTGTAGTTTAACGGTGTCAATGTGGTAATAGTTTGGCGATTAATGAAGTGATTTTTTTTTTATTCACTGGGTATAAGAGAGTACATAGTATATACATATATACATATATAAATAAATGTAAATACCTGCTCAAATGTACATAAATACATACATATGCATCTCTTCACTGACTTCTACACAACGTTTTGTCGTTTAATACTTTGCTACACATCATAATTAATTAGTTTAATACAATTTAAATGCAAAACAAAACGAATTTAATAAAAGTCACAGTGATATTAAATTACCGTTTGCTTTGCATATACATACAGTTTAAATAGTATTATGACAGCAAATTAAAAAGATTTACATTTCCAATTATTTTATTGTAATTTATTACTACTGCATAAAAGTTGTTGTAAATACGTTTACAGCAATGGAAATGCGCTTGTAAATGTTAAATTATTATTTGAATTTATTTTCTTCTGATTTTAAGTTAGCTTGCACTAAGTTAGAGTGACTCTAGCCACAACTGATAGCGCTTCTACCCAATCTGGTGTTATGTACGACTAGATTCTGTATACAAGCTTAAGGCAGTAGTCCACTTTAGAGTCTTTGAGAAATGCATTTTTTGTTCTTAAATCTATTCTAAAATTATCCAAGAGTATTTTTTCAAAATTTCAGGAGCCAATTCGACATATTTTAGAAGCTAGAGTAGTTTTAGTATTAAAATTTATCCTATTTAAATTAAAAAAGTTGGACAAAAGAATTATTTAAACTATTTTTTTGCAACTTGAGGTGAATATTTTTTTTAAAAAGTTACTTTTTTTAATCTTTGAAAAACTTTGGAACTTCTTCGGTATTTGTTTTAGTTCATATATTAGGTCAAATAAAAAGTTCGTTCGGTTTTTTATTGATTTTTCAAAATATGATAATTTTGCGTACATGTGTCCGATTTAAGTCAAATATGCACCGTTTTGTTCGTAAACTTGTTGCCAACGAGATGCCAACTTCACTATACCCCTCTCGTTGAAGGCTGTGTCCCTTTTGGCAAAAAAACTCGGAGAGCCAATTTTCACAGGCCTCTCTTGAGGCCAACTTCTTACCACTAAGCGCGTTCGCCATAGACAGGAAAAGATGGTAATCACTTGGTGCTAGGTCCGGACTATAAGGAGGGTGCACTAGCACCTCCCATCCGAGCTCCTGGAGCTTCTGGCGCGTCACCAAAGACGTGTGTGGCCTGGCGTTGTCCTGATGGAATACAACTCGGCCTTGCCAATCCCACCAAACATACAGCAAAACCTTCCTGGCCGTCAATCCTGGCTTGGCCACCGTTTCCGCCGGCTCACCGCGTTTCGACCACGACCACTTTCGCTTGATGTTGTCGTAAGTGATCCACTTTTCATTGCCATCAACTAAGCGCTTCAGAAATGGGTCGATTTTGTTGCGATTCAGCAGCGATTCGCAGATGGAAATTCGGTCCATCATGTTCTTTTGCGTTAGTTCGTATGGCACCCAAACATCGAGCTTCTTTTTGAATCGAAGGTTATGCAATTGGTTCAAAATGGTTTTCTGGCTTATCATTAGTTCCTCAGCAATTTAATAAGTGCTCAGCAATTAATAAGTGCCACCCGACGCGTGGTCCATCTTTCACATCGAAATTACCGGGACGGAACCTAGCAAACCACTTCTGTGCTACACGTTCATTTACAGTTTAAACTAAATTAATTTTTTCAGGCACTTTGGCTGCTTTTTCGCCTTGATCGAAGAAAAATTGTAAAATAAACCAAGTGAAGTCACATTCTTCTCCATATGATTTTTTTAATAGAGTGAAGATCCCCTGCTTAATTCTTACGGAGCTTTTGGCCTTGTTTGGCATCGGTTTGAACTGTGATACCAAATTCAGACATAACGATGCGGTTCTTTTTTTAGAATCGAGAAAAAAGTGTTCTGTGGGGGTCGATTTTTTTCTCACGAGCCGTTTATATGGTTAATATTTGGTAAATCGAAGCTTTGCCAGGTTTAAAGTCACACTAATAAGGTCAGATCAGTTTGTTGTTGCGTTGGATATGATCTTTTATGCGATATTACGGAGATTTATCCCAAGACAATTGGCACCGATTATGGCTTTTCTCGTCTTATGGATTGGACTAAAAACTTTTGGGCATGCTTTCGTTATACTATATTCTGCAAAGAAGTTGCGGCAACGCATCAATAACCAGACGGCATCGCCATGTCCGGATATTTCACTGTTATTGATTCAATGCACATTGAACGTTAGTCTTCAGATCCTCTTTCTCGTTTTTAAACGAAAAAACTACGATCTTGAAATTATTTGTAAGCCACTTCATTTATCTGCTGAATTTTCGAGTGCCTCCCCTGTTGGCCATTTCACTCATACTCAGGCATTTCAACCTCCCTTTTTTATTCTTTTTTTGCCAGATAGGCAACGTTATTTCTCTCTATTGCGGTACAAGAATCCTCCTACCAGCTCTTCAACTTCAATTTCGCCCAGTGGTGAATACAAAAAGTCTTCTTAAGGCAACCCTATTAGAAAATTATATATTTTGGTCTGATATGGGAGAGTAGCCACTTAATAACAAATATGCACCGTAATTATGCTTCCTTCATAGAAATCCCTGTCCATATTGGCAAAAAATCGATTTTCACAGCCTTCTCTTGAGACCAATTCTTCACCAGCCAAATACTCCGCCAGAGGCAGGAACAGTTGGTAATCACTTGGTGCTATGTTGGGACTATAAGGTGGACGCATACAAACCTCCTCTCCAAGTTCTTGGGGCTTCTGGCGAGTCACTATCGATATGTGTGGTATAGCGTCGTCCTGATGAAACACAATTCCCCTCCTGTTGACCAAAGCTAGGCGATTGTTTCTTTCGGACGATCCAGTACAGGTCCAAATTACGAGGATTGCTGCAGGTGAGCAGCTTATAGGGGATGATTTCTTGCCAAATTCAGCAAATACGCAACGAAACTTACCTGGACGTTAATCCTGGCTTGGAGACCGTATAACTGGCTGCCCTTCGACCACGAGCGTTTTCGTTTGGCGTTGCTATAAGGTATCCCCTTTTCATACTTTTCATCACCAGTCACCATTTGCTTCAGATATGGAACGATTTTGCAGCGATTCGCAGTTGGAAATTCGGTCCATTAAGCCATTTAGAACTATGAAGCCATCCGTTGCAAAAAATATTGAATTCATTTTTACTAGATAAGAAGTGCCATTCTCGCTCTTCTAAAGTCGGGAAAACATAAACCATCTTCATGTTAACCTAAATATGCTGTATAAATTTGGTTGAATTCAGTTACAAACAGGTACATATTTTTATATTTAAAATTTATTTGAAAATCAAATCGTTTTTGAATGTGCTTTTTTGGGTGTGCCATAATTTCCAAAAAAAAAAAGAAAAAAAGCGGAACCAACAATGTAGATCAAAGTGTCACTTTGCATGTTAAAAATTTGTAAAATTATACAATTTAAACGCATTTACCTATAACATAGTCAATAACAAAAAAGGGGAAAAACATAAAAAAAAATCAACAACAATGCATGCACAAATTTTCATTGAAAATTCTTATTGTCATTCATTTATGTAAATTTCAATGTAGCATAAATTATTTTGGCTTTGAGCGTGTCCGTTCTTGTGGGACGTAGAATTAAATTTTGCAAAACACTTATAAATATATATGAATATATACCAACAATACATATGTATATACGTATATATACAAATGTGTGTATATAAATATGCAAAAGTCATTCTAATTATTTAATTATTAGTTTTCGATTTTCGGTTTTTGGTCAATATGTGCGAAAACTCGTTACAATACATACACATACATACACATACTCGTAGTTATGTACATACATACATACATACATATGTATATTCACACAATCAATTTAATAACATGCAAGGTAATTATTATGAATGGTAGTGGCCGCCAAGTAACAGCCAAATGTGCTAATTTTATTACCTGTACATAATTATATGGCAGTAGACTGTTCTAAAACGGTGAATTGTTTGGTTTTTCTAGCATTTTTCCTTTTTGTAATATTTTACAGATATGCAAAAGATATGTTATTATCTTTTCATATTTGTATTGTACATACATGCATATGTGTAAAAAAAAATTAAAATATTTATTAATTTTTCACTAAAAATTTAATTATAATTGTTAAAATATTGCTCTTATAAAAATTGAATTTTGTATAATAACTTTTTATATGCATGTGTATGTATGTTTACAATTTATGTTAAATGTCAATTGCTTGCAATTATTCTGAAAAAGTTAAATCGTTTCGCAAGAGCGCTCCAAAATATGGCCTAACCTAAAAATATTCAAAAAATCGTGTAGAAAAAAAATATAAGAAAAAGAAGAGTACTAAAACAAAAGAGTCATAAAATATAATGCACTGGCCAATTGTTTATAGTGTATATATATTGTACTAGCTCATATACATACATGTATAATGTATGTGTGCTGAGGAGAAAAATACTAGTTGTTAACTAGGATCCAACTAGTTTGTTTTTTTACACTAACTCTTGAGCAGATGAACTGCCATCTTTTACCCATGTATCAAACTGCTATTTTTAACACAGCGATATCTAACGAACTGTCAATTATCCTAATGTGCATCAGTTTTATACTAGTTAAATACTAGTTACTAATCATTCGGCTATCGCAACGATATATCCAGCAGCATGACAATGTTGTTGAACGCAACAGAAAATGTACTATGGCGTTCTAGATAAAACAACAACATGCGGTAGTGAAAATCAATAATATTCCCATTCCTGGTGAGCTGCTATACGAATAACTAACTAACAAGATTTCATCTTCAAGCTACTAGTATTTAACTCGTACATATTAGTCTACCTTTTCCTCGCAGGGTATTGCAGTATATGCATTGACATATCCCAGCAGCGAAGATATCAAGCCATTCCTATTAGAAGACTCTATAAGATAACTTCTAAGCAATCATCACTGGATAAACAGCATTTACAGGACTCCTTATTTTGAAAGCGAGCAGGGAAGGTGTCATGTAAGATATACTTTATAATATTACAATTACTACGCGCCATTTTCTGCAACGTACAGGGTTGTCCAATAAAAGGTGTTATTTTTATATTCACAGAAAAATGGCATTTTTTGCGATAAATGATCGGAGGCTTATTTCAATGTATGTCCGTAAACTTTTCCCTTATAAGATCGATGGTTTCACAGCTTGTGTGGCACATAGTGCCGTCTTGTTGAAAGTAAACGAGTTGTCCAGATCAATACCATCCATTTTCGGCCATAAAAATCATAAATTCATTCATTCATTTCCCAAAAAGAAAGGTCTAATGACCCCGCCGGACCATAAACCGTGCCAAACAGTTGCACGTTGACGATAGAGAGGCTTTTTAATAAAAATTTTTGGGTTTTCCGAGTACCAGATGTGAAAGTTGTGCTTGTTGAGGTAGCCATCAGTCCCCATCAGTCAAGATGATTTTTCAAAGGAATCCCGGATCATTTTCATGCATTCCAAGGACCCAATCAGCAAGGGTAACCCCCATCTACCTCTGGTCCAATCTACCTCTGGTCCAATCTACCTCTGGTCCAATCTACCTCTGGTCCAATCCCGACCTCCTTTTAGATGACCTCGGCGACTTAGATTGACAAAGCCTGCCCTAAGCGGGGTTAGCCAACCGCTACAACAACAACAACAACATTAGAAAACTCTTTATTATATAAATATAATTTCTTAATTAAAAGTATTAAATGTACAGAAGACAACAAGGGCGAGTAATATCAAAAGAAAAATTTCGTAAGAAAAGGTGGAACTTAATACAAAACTTAAAAAACTCCGATATGTGAAATCTCGATATTTTAAGTGTTGAAAAATGCGAAGATAAAAGTATATTTTGATTTTTGAAAGTGTGCCTGAAAAAACACCTTCTATAAGACGTTACATCGGAAATGGAAAAGCAATGCCTTGCACAACAGCTTCTATAACTGCTTTTGACTACTTCTTTTGTCTACTGGGATGTTCGTATGCTAAATGTTTGTAAATATGTAAAAGCGCTTAAACATTTTCATGGTTGAGAATAAATATTATGAAAATAAACTTCTACCTACCGCAGACATAATTTTAAAATAAATAAAAAACAAATTAAAAAAAAATTAAAATGATTTACGTTCTCAAAAAAATAATTCATATTTGAATGACTCATATGTGTTGTACTTTTTTACATACATACAATACATATGTATGGTACACATGTAAGTTATATTTCATGCAAAACTTGCTCAACAAAAGATTACAATAAAAGAAAAAAGTGACGAATGTCAACTTTAATAATTGGCTATTCATGAATGGTTAAATTGTAAGGCGGATAAGGACCTTGACGGTGCTTATTTCTATAAATTTTTGGAAAATATGCCACAAGAATATTCAAATATAGCTAAACAATGGTAAAAAGATTGTGCAAAAGTCTCAAAACGAGTTGGATTTGCATTGTATTTTCTTTTATTAAAATCATGTGCTTTGTGAGAGGGTGAAGCAACACAGTTTACTATAAATGGCATTTAAAAAGTGGTTAAAAAGTATCATATTTTTCTTTTGTCATGCAAATAAATACTCATATGTTGCTAAAGCAAACAGAAAATTCAGCTTGAAAGCTTCACCCACTACAGAATTTAGTGAGTTTAATTTTTAATGAAAAGTTGAGTTCCTTAAAAACGATTTTAAAAGTTTTTTGACATTTCTTGCCTCGAAGTAATTTTCTCCAAATCTGTTTTAACAAGGCTTACATTGGCATGACCTGGTGAGTGAATCTGTGTAACACTCATTACGTTCAGTTGGCGATTTTTTCAATGATTTCATACACGTATGTGCGTAAATTTTGGCAAAAAATTATGGTTTTTATGTTTATACAAAATAATTTAGTTTGATAAAAATTTCATATTTTTTTTAGTTTTATTAAAAAAACATTT
This sequence comes from Ceratitis rosa, assembly GCA_037013455.1. NCBI lineage: Eukaryota > Metazoa > Arthropoda > Insecta > Diptera > Tephritidae > Ceratitis > Ceratitis rosa. The sequence goes on from JAWMAG010000008.1 coordinate 24,933,346, forward strand.
TTTTTTTATTTAATTAAAATTTGGTTTAAATATAAATTTTTAAGATATTTTTTCTTTGTTCAAAAATTAAATAACAAATAGAGTAATTTAATTTTACAATTGTTTTTGCAGCTATGATATTAATTTTTTTGTTTTAAGTAATAACAATATGAAAAATAGTGGAAGTGGCAGCTGTTTCGGAGATCACCACATCTTCTCATCAGGCTTCTTATGGTGGCTATCGTCCCAACGAATCTTGACTTAAAAGGCGAGTGCTCTACTGCGCCAACATCAGCCATGTAATCTGTTGTTGTATTATGCAATTCATTATTAACCAACATCTATTAAGTGCGCTAATTTTATTTTATTATTTTTTCAATTTAACAGTATTTTTAAATTTTTTTAAGCTTTTTTATTTTACTTTATTTTATTTTGTTTTAAGTTTTTTTATTTTCTCTTCTTTTATTTATTTTATTTTATTTTATTTTATTTTATTTTATTTTATTTTATTTTATTTTATTTTATTTTATTTTATTTTATTTTATTTTATTTTATTTTATTTTATTATATATTATTTTTTTTATTTTATTTTATTTTACTTATTTTCATTTTAATTTTAATCATTTTATTCATTTTTTTATTATTTTATTTTATTTAATTTAATTTAATTTAATTTTATTTTATTTTATTTTATTTTATTTTATTTTGGTTGATTTTATTTTATTTTGTTTTATTTTATTTTTTTTTACTTTATTTTTTTTTTTTATTTTATTTTTTTTTACTTTATTTTATTTTATCGTAATTTATTTATTTTTTATTTAATTTAATTTTTTTTTATTTTTATTTTATTTTATTTAATTTTATGGTAATTTATTTTATCTCAAAATTTTTTTTGTAAATTTATTTATTTTATTTTGTTTTGTTTTATTTTAATTTAGTTTTATTTCTTAAACATTATTATTGTTTTCTTTTTAAATAAAATTTTTTGGATTATTCATATTCATTCCACCCGACAATCTTTATTCCAAGTATTGTATATATTTTATTTAATTTAGTATATTTAATTTAATTTTAATTTTTTTTTTAATTTTTACTTTAAATTATTTTATTTAACTTTATTTCATTTCACTTATTTTATTTCACTTTATTTTAAATTTTTTTATTTTATATTATTTTATTTTATTTTATTTGAATTCATTTTGTTCTGTTTTGTTTTATATCAATTATATATTTTTTTTTTAATTTGCATACGTTATTATTACTTTTTTAATTTTAATTTTGGTTTATACACATTTTTTCCTCCCAACAAATTAAATTCCTAGTAAACTGCAAAATTATTGAAACACAATACCAAAATCGACTAAATTGTTTGTTGAGATTTTTGTTGCTACATTTCATTGTAATTATGTATGTCTTTTGCCGACCATTCTATGGCATGAGTATATTTTTTCTGATTACGCGATTAAGCTCTAAGTATTGTATTTGAATAAACATACATACATACATACCAACAATTTGGTTTCGAACAATTTATGTGCTACTGCTACAGATTTCGTGACTTGGTGTAATTTTTGGGCCAAATCGAGAAGAGTGGACAAATCAAGCAGTTGAAAGTAATCTTATGCGGGAGAGGGACAAGAATATTACTCTGGCACACTGTATGTATGCATATGTGTGTATTTAATTATACGTAGGCAAGAGTTGCCAACTTAGACTTACTGTGGTCCCTTGGTTGCTTGTGAGCTATGGATTTGCTTCGAACTGGTCATTTAGGGTTTGGCCTTATGAATACTAAGTGGAAATTTTCTTAATTTTTTTTTAAGGTTTTGAGACAATAAATCTTTATATCTTTATTTAAAGAAAGATTTGAAATATTAATTTGTAATTATTTTTATTTGCAATAAATATTTAAGAAAGAAAATGTAGAATTTTTACAAACTTATTGGATTCAGCTAAGAGTATTTATTAATTATTAAATCACCACTTTTATATATTGTCCAGAGTACCATTTTTCGCAGGAAAAGTCTACGAAATGTATATAAAATAAAAATCCGGCTTGAAGATATTATCAGTAAATTCTGCGCTTGAAATTCTTTCCTCTTAAACGCAATTCGAAGCCAAAAAAATTTATTACCACAATTTACTATAAATGTCACAAAGCACAAAACACATTGCACACAAAGTGACTCACAACGGATGCCGATTTCGCGACATGCATTTTTTATCGAAATTGCGTAACAACAACAAAAGAACAGTAATCCGTTCAGCCATTCGTATTCGCAACTAGAATGAGTATATGTACATGTGTGTATGTAGTGTGTTATGTAGCTAAACAAGACGCTGAAGCTTTTTTACAGCAATTCTTACCGGTAATTAATTGCCTATTATTAAATGTGTTGTCAATTGCTGATGGAAAAAATCGCAACATTTTGTGTAAAAACTTCGCATTCGCGCAACGTAAGCAACATTTTTTCTTCGCACTAAGCATCGAGAATGGAAAATAAAAGCTGCATTTTGTTTGTGTTAAATATACGTGCGAATGTATATATTCGTATGTACATACATGTATGTGTGCGAGATCGTGCACTGAGGCGTATATTTATTATCATAGTTCTTGGCGTGCTGTCTCATTCATCAATCTCTGTGGCGCATAGGCGTTTTTGTTATCGAAATTTTTTAAATAATGAAATCATTTGATTGAATTTTGTTTGTGGAAAAAATTGTAGGAAAAATTTAAAAAATATATTAAAAAATATATATTATATGTATTATTGTTTTATGTTTAGAAGCGTAAGTTGTTCAACCAAAAAATAAAGTTTTAATAATTAAAACAGTTCTTGAAATGCGCTTAATAAATATTGAGAAGACAGCATATCCCTAAAAATACCATATACCATACTTAAACAACAAAGGAAGGCCAACATAAAAAATCATCAAATTTTGCTACCGTGATATGTAGCTATGCAAAGAATACTGCTAGACATAATATTTTGTTGAACATAAAATATTGCTTAACATAAAATATTGCATAACATAAAATATTGTTTAGCATGAAATTTTGTTGAACATAAAATATTGCTTAACATAAAATTTTGTTGAACATAAAATATTGCTGGACATAAAATATTGCTTAATATAAAATTTTGTTGAACATAAAATATTGCTGAACATAAAATATTGCTTAACATGAAATATTTCTTAACATAAAATATTGTTTAACATGAAATATTGCTCATTATAAATAGTAGTATTTTCGTCCATTCGAACGACATGAAGTTGCTATGGTAGCCGCTATCTCTTTATTACCTTATTTCAGTGTAAATGTCACGGTATAATTCGTACAGCTCATCGTTTTACCACCTGCGACAAACGCCGTTGCTAATATGCATAGGAACATAAATCTTCCGAACATTTTTTCTCCTAAGAATTCCCAAAGCCGACTCATCGAACATTTCTATTCTTCATGCTTCTGTCCAATAAAGTGGGTCGAGAATGATAGAGACTTAAAGAATTTGGGTTTCGTTCGTCGAATCAGGATTTTATATTATATTTCATTGGCGCAGATTGTGGCAGTTTTCTGAATTTGCCAGACATGCTTTTGTTCTGCTGATACATGCACCCACCTGGTCAGTTCTACACCGCCATATTTCAAAAATTTATCCGGTAAGGTTTCGATTGTTCAACAGTTCCCAGCCAAGCTCTCTCAGTTTTTAACGAGTGACCAAAGATGACACCTTTACGATTGACCAATTCTGGATTCTGACCGCTTATCATTAATCGATGTGTTCAATTTGTCTAGCTGTTCGTAGTAGACATCCGAATTAATTGTTTGGTTTCTGTATGAAAAATTGCCGGTTTCTATTTCAATACAATTCCTTTAAACCGAGAAGTGGCTGCGTGCTCACAGCTAGCTGGAGTACAGATCGAGTAGGCATCCGGTTGGTTACCCATAGCAATTTCAGCCTTTCGACATTGAACCTTCTCTGTGTTTTTTGACGAAAGTTTTTTGCTGCACAGAGGCAGGTGCTGCTTTGCGGCCGTGGTTCGAGTCGAAGTTGGGTCCTCAAAGTGTAAGAAATTCAAGAACAGAAGAAATGTTATACGTTTTTCATTACATGATCGATTTGTTTGTGAGTTTTTCAATCCTGAGAAAGCCAAGTAGCTTTATGATTTGTTTTGTGCTTGAATCTAGCGCTAAAGACAATTATATTTCGTGCCTGGTGAAATCGGTCAGCTTCAACCCTACCGGGTATGTTTCGTTATGGAGGCTGAATTTTTCGACTGTTGCGCTGACGTTGCCTTCTTTGCCCATCTTGGCGTTAGAATCTCGAAACACAATTTTGGCGGTAAAGGATGCTTCCAGGCCCTCATAAAACTTACCTTTGGTACGCTAGCGTGTGGGCGCAAATTAGTGATGTAAATATTAAAGAACCTCGCTTTGATGCGGATCATGGCGAAACCAAGTTTCTCTACCACCATGTGATCGACTTCCAATTTGCTCTTCTTCATATGAGCGCTGTAGAACATATATAAAGAACGTTTTCATTTCCGGCCTTGTCATAGTCATCTGAGGCTCTCTTTTTCACTTGTTGTATTATTGAACTTTTAGAAATATTTTAAATTGATTCGACATATTTGTTTCGCCAATATCTTTGTTTTTCGTCTTTTTTTCAAATATTTTGTTTTTCCCTATTTCTTCCTTATTGAGCAGTTGCTTTTAATACAATTTGCAAACTGTTTGACTTGGTTCACGCATCATTCTGTTTTAACTCTGATTTAATATCTGAAATCCTTTTAATTAGCTAATTGAAGATTTGTGTGAACAGCACTCTTAATGGCTGATAGTGTTGAAAGCTCAATATAAATTAGAAGAAGCGAGAAGAGCAAGTATAATATTTTGTAGATCTGTAGAAATAAAGCGCATGTGTAGAAAAATATTTCCAAAAAAATTTAAGGAAATCCTAAAATTTGGCTCATCATTTTTTCCATCGAATGCAATTAAATAACCAAAATTTCTGCATCATTCTGTCACCACACAGAGATGATTTACCGTCATTTCCTTACTGGGCGCAATCACTCAATCTGAATGGTGTAAATAAATGATGACCACAGCTTTTGGCACATAAAATAAAATTCACGCATTAATTAACACACGCCCAGTCAGTACTCGTATGATGCGCGCGCGCGTTTGGTATGCATTAAAGACGCATTTCATTTCATTTTTCCATTACAAAAAAATCTCCTTGCTACAACAGAGGAAATCTGCAGGTAAAAAGTGTGCATTAAACAGCCATCAGTGCAATTAAATTCACACAGCTCACGGTGTAAATATCGCGGACGCATGCGCAGGCGCAGAAAAATGTGCATATACCTACATATGTGCGTATGTAACGCATTACAACTGAGTTTTTAACGTTGCATAAAAATCGCTTGAATGGCCTGAATTAGTTGCATGTTGCCAACGCATTGTCAGCACATTTTTTCACTTTTTTTTTCAAATTTTTTTATTTTGGCTGGAGCTGTCGTCAAGAAATGCCAAACCCTTTTTTCTTGCAATCTGATCGTCATCTGCTGGCCAGAGTTTGTTGGTTGGCATGTACGTGTATGGTTGAATGGCTGTAAACGTTTATCTTTCAGCAAGTTATGTTAATCGTTTAAACGGTTTCGCCCCTTTTGTGCCAAATATCCAACTTTTTTTTTTGTTTAGTTTCCAAGTGTGCGTGTGTACATATGTAGAAATATGTATATATATATATTTTTTTTTTTGATATATTTAAATAATGCATTCGTTAGCAGCTGTTGTCGTTGAATCCTTTCATATAAAATTTGGTAGAAAGAAATTAAATTTAATTTAAAAAAAATCTTTAAATTACTGTTTCTTTGAATTTATTCAATATTTAAAAAAAAAGAATTTCATACCCGGTAAATATTTTTTTACGCATTTAATTAAATTTTATTTAAGACGCCGTTTGTAGTGTAGAATGATTTATTATGCCATATAACCCCGTTTAGCCTACGCTAAACCTTCGATGAGGAAGTAAGTGACAGAGGTTGGTAAATATTCTTGTGTTACAAAGATTGAATGGTTGGAGCAGTGTCTCCCTGGTTGACTGCTGTTGAACTCCCTAAGCAGTTTAAGGTCGGAATTAATTTGAACAGAGCGTTTGAGATTTACATATAGACCAGTATGGTGGCAATCTTGATTGCTACATTGGCCAGCAACTCAATCAAAATTAACTCATTGATAGAAAGAGTTTGAAATGCCAAAAGGCTGATAGAAGTACATACATAGGTATGTTCACAAAGCAGAACCAATAACGTAAAACTGAATAATAAGTAACCAGATTAGCTAAGTAGTTAAGGAGTGCTGCTCTGAAATAATTAGACACAATGATGCCTTGACTTATAACCCTAATACTCCTGCTATCGTTGTTGTGGCTCTAAGCCAATATCTACAGTATCTAAAATTCTCAAATCACAATTTTAGACACGATACTCCTCGGAAACGGCTTGAGCGATTTTAATGAAATTTTATGTGCGTATTCAATAGGTCTGAGAATCGGCTTACATCACCTAAGTGATAAAAGTGATAAGGGGTGGACTACCCTATTTTTTTTTTTTTTTTTTTTGATTTTTTGAACAAAAAATTTTTGATGATGTGAATAGGCAGCTTTTTGCTTAGATTAACAGGAAGACTACCCTTCTATGCGAGATGTGAACCGGGGACTGGACTATTCCTCACTATGGGAAATGGACTAATGTCAATGGTAAAACAAGAAATGTTGTATTCCTACAAGTATTCAGTAAATAATGTTATGATAAAAGCTGCCTCCGAACTGCTGATGCATTTTTATGAGAATCTTTTATTTCATGCCAGAAATACACTCGGAGTTCTTGACATTCCCTGCCGAGGGGCGATAGCAATCAGAAAAAATAATTGTTAAATTAATCTTCCATAATTTTAAATAATACCTTCTGCTCAAATATAAACGGAGACTTTATCCATAACTCGACAAATACAAGACATATGACCATACTTTTTTTTTGCTTAGGTTGGCAGGACTGTTATATGTTTACATGTCAAATTTGAGCGCGATCTATCACATAGTTTTTTTTACGGCACTATAAACAAGTCAACCTCGAGTGTGTTTTTCGAATTTTACTATGGAAATTAACGTTGGGCAAAGATGTTTGTTTGAAATTTTGTTATTCAAATGGAATAAGTGCGACGGACGCAATGAAAATGTTGCAGAAGGCATATGGGGAGTCTTGTCTATCACGTGCACGTATTTTTGATTGGTATAAGTCGTTCAAGGACGGCCGTACATCGCTGGAGAACTTGCCCCATGATCGTCGTCCAGCAACGTCAATAAACGAAGATAACGTCGAAAAAGCAAAGAAAATTGTGTTGGAAAATCGTCGTGTGACTGAAAGAGATATAGCTAGTGAGCTCAACATATCAAATGGATCCGCTCATAGCATTATTCACGATGTTTTGGCATGAGACGTGTGTCTGCTCGACTTGTTCCAAAATTGTTGCTCATACGCCTCGTCTCGTACACGATTATTTGACCAAAAACAACGTAAATATTGTTCCGCAAGCACCGTATTCACCCGACATGGCACCGTGTGACTTTTTTCTTTTCTCTAAACTCAAATTGCCGCTTCGTGGAAAGCATTTTCAGTCGATTGAAGTTATAAAAGAGAATTCGAAGAAGGAACTGAAAGCCATACCTAAAGCGGCCTACCAGAAGTGTTATGAAGATTGGAAAAAAAGGTGGCATATGTGTATCGCCTCTAATGGTGACTATTTTGAAGGGGATAAAATAAATATTGAAGAATAATTAACCGTTTTTGTTTTATTGAGCCAGTCTCGTTATATTTGTCTACTTTGCCTGAACGGTCACCAATAAAATGGGAAAATCTTAAAATATTGTTATAAGCTCATAAAGTAAAATCGGCACAAGAAGTTTTGAAGAAGAAAAATCGCATATAATAAAGGTAATGGCCTAGAATTTATTTAATCTTTAATGTAAAGACAGGGCGAGAGGTTCAATTTTCGACCACTTTTTTAGAGCAACTGGCCCTGTGTGCCTGTTATAACATACCGAATATTTTCTTCCAAGGCGTCAATCGTCTCGGGCTTATTTGCGTAAACAAGCAAACTCACATAACGCCCAAAAAAGTCATTAATAACGGCTTTATGGGGTTCCTTATTGGTTGTAATATTATGGCTGGCTTCATTTTTGAAGAAAGTGGGATCGGAGGTCATCTCGTTTTGAGCCCATTTACCGAACGTGCGATACGCCTGATGGTGGTTCGCCGTCTATTCTTGCATGAGTTGGATTTTGTAAGGCCGCAAACCAACATTCCGCTACAAAATATCCATAAAGTGTACGGGCACAGCTCCAGCTGGTGCGTCCGTTTGCGTTGGACTCACTCGGATTTTCAACGATGCTGTGCTCTACAGGAGCAAAACTTCTTTGGTGCGCACTGTATAGCGCCTTTGAGGAGTAGAGTTAACCTGGTGCGATACCGATCTGTGGTTACTCGAATTATCCACTCTGCTGAGCGATTATGTAGACTGAATATTTGTTTGTTAACGTTGTTCCAAAGCATGGATTTTGTACTGGGAACTTTGGGGGTATCAACTGAGGGAGCAAAAGCATTCAAGATAATTAGATCCGGCTACTTATACTGTTCTAAGACTTCTATGACTACTGACATTTTACTGCCAGTAGACCTTAAAGTCTCCCTGAAGCCCTCACTGACTAAAGAGCAAAACCTTCCAAAGTCCAACTAGAAACAAATTTGACGCTCGAAAAGCCTTATTTTACATGATTAAGATCGTTTTTAGAAAACCAGTTAGCGATAGAATTGGTTGCTTTAATATGATTAGATGGCACATCCATTTTTAACACCATTTAATCATTCACTTCAAATTTTTACTATCGCTCATATGCAAATTTCATTGTTTGTGTGTATCCCGTAGCTTAAAACTACAGTGTCATCATGTGTGTTCGTTAGTTCCGCCGACAGCTAGCCATTTGGCAATAAACATTTAAACTCTTCACATTTCCTCTATTTACAAACTCATAAAATTACAGAAATATCCCGCATTCCTGTTCCTGTGGGTATACAAATCTACAAGTAACTCGCTCATAAAATGTTCGCCGAATTGTATGGCAGCAAATGAGGAAAGTAGTAACAAGTCTATGGTCCATAGCAAGCAACAGCAATAAAAATGAAGAAACATTAAAAATGGGCTACAAACACACAAAAGCATGCAAACTTAAGGCTTTCCTGTGCACTAACCGAGGTGCACCTGAGTGCACCTTTGTGCATGTTTGTATATTTACATCAATTTTAATGTGTGTTCATCAACATCATCAACAGCGAAGAGGTGCTTCAAGCGTCTATTGATGGTCACATTTTCTTCTGGTTTCTGGTGTTGAACAATTTATTTTTAATGTCGCTTAGTATTCCACTTGCCAAACGACTTTTTATTCGTTCACTCCGCATTCATTTCTTCATTTGTCCATTTGTCCAATTGTACAATTGTCCTTTTTTATTTTTCGTTTTTAATTTTAACTACGTTTACTATGTACTCAGTACAAGCTTTGTGACGGCTCTTACTTGTTGCGCTTCCCATTTCTCTTCTGCCTATTAAATATTGTGTAATAGAAAATCATTTATTATTTGTTGTTGTGTTTAGTTGCATTATTTTCTCTTTGCTTTTAATAAAAGTGACTTTCAGCTAGCTGCAGGCTTTTCAACAATTTACTGTTTGCCGAATTTGGCGGTGATTGTGGCGCTTTTGTAGTTTTGCTGATTGAAATTGGTAATACAGTAGCTGAGTTGTATATCGGGGTAAAGTGAAGAGGCTATTTCCCCTCTTAAGTAGGCTTACAGTGGTTCGACTTACAATTCATTGTTGAGAAATTTTATTAATGTGGATTTGTTCTATTGATTTTACTTTAATTTATTTAATTTTATTTTATTTTATTTTTTTTTATTCACTTTAGCTTACCTTACTTTATATTATTTTATTTTATTGTATTGATTGATGATTCTCCGACTGTGACGACTTTTGATGAAAGTCTGCTTGGAGATTTGAGATTAGTTTGTCATGCATAGCTCCGATGTCAATCTGATTTCTTCCATCATCTTTTCTAGCCAATGTCGTTCGAAACACCAAAGACTTGGGGTGAAGGAATTTGTATTTGGGTATGAATGTATGAAATAACCATAGTAGTTTCCAGCACGGAAACTTGACACATTCCAAAGAGCTTTTTAAGATGGTTAGGCTTGGCGACACAAAGCTTCATATCATTCACATAGAAGAGATGGCTCAATGGCCATTTTCCAATCTGGCCATGTTTCACCACATACTGATTGGATTCATGTGTTCTGAGCAGTTCCAGGTGGGGGTATTTTTATTATTATTCTCGAATATTGCACAATTTTCTCTGGTAATATTATTGTATTGGGATGGAATTTATACAAATGCAGCACCTCTATAAGCCACGTGTGGGGCACCGTATCAAAAGCTATCATCCAATCGATGAACGCTACATAGAGGTTACTGCTCTCAAGTACTACTTATGTTACCTTTCTGCTCTTCCAAAAATTCCAACGTATTGTAACATAAGTTTGGTCGAATTGGCTTTATTTATTTTATATTCTTTAAACAATAAAATTTATTTTTTTGTTGTAAGTTTTTTGGTGAGCTATTATTTTAATTTAATTTTATTTTAATTTTAGTTTTACTTTATTTTGTCTTCTTCAGTTTAATAAAATAAAATTTAATTTAATTTAATTAATTATTTTAATTTCCTTACTTTATTAAAATTTTAGTTTAAATTTATTTATTTTTGTTTAATTTCTTTTTCATTAATTTATTTAAATTTAACTTTTTTTATTAATTTTAATTATAGCTTTTTAAATTTAGTTTGTTTGTATAAATATATTTTATTCAATTTGATTTTATTTCCTTTAATTAAAAAAAATTTCAATTCATTTTTATTTTTTTTAAATTTATTAAGAGAAAAAAATCAGTCACATTCATAAGCTTAAGTGTCGCACAATACAGAATATGGTATGTAACCTTAATTTTATAATCTGTTTATTCTTATTATCACAGATATTCTTATATTTTGTGATAAGTAATTTCAGAGGAATTCAATTCATTTTATTTTATTTTAATTTTTGTTTTATTTTATTTTATTTCTTTATTTTTTTAAATTTAATAAAATTTCATCTTTTTTCGAATTTAATTATTTTAATTTTTGATGCATTTTATTTTATTTTCATTAGCTTAATAAAATTTAATTTAACTTTATTTTATTTTACTTATTATAATATTTGTTTAATTTTTTTTTCATTTCATTTTATTTTATTTCTTTCCATTTAATAAAATTTAATTAATTCTTTTTATTGATTTTAATATCTTTTTTATTTAATTTTATTTAATCCTTTTCGTTTAATAAATTTCGATTAATTTTTTATTTTAATTTTTTTATATTTTATTTCATTTTTAACCTAACTTTTTTATTTTATTTTCATTAATATATTTATATTATTTTAAATTTAGTTTAATTTAATATTTTTTTATAATAAATATAGTTAATTTAATTTGATTTAATACAATCTTATGTTATTATTTATTTTATTTTATTTGATTTTATATTCTTTAATTTAGAAGAATTTCATTCCATTTTGTTTTATTTTACTTATTTTATTTTAATTTTTGTTTTATTTATTTGCTTTAATTTAATAAAATGTTATTTTATTTTTTTCGGTCTTATTTATTTTAGTTTTTGTTGTATTTTATTTTATTTTCATTAATTTAACAAAATTTAATTTAAAATTTTTTTATTCTATTTATTTTAATTTTTATTTAATTTTATTTCATTGCCTTTTATTTCACTTACTTTCATTTTTTACTTTTAATTTTATTTTATATTTTATCATTTAATTTTTTTTTTTAATTCTTGTTTAATTTATTGTAAGATCTTATTTAATTTAATTTTGTTCAGTCCCGTTCATTTCATAAAATTTATTTTTTTTGTATTTTATTTTATTTATTTATTTTATTTCCTTTAGTTTAATAAAATTTAATATAATTTAATTTAATTTTATCAAACTTAATTTTTGTTATTTCATTGTATTTTATTTGCATTAATTTAATTATAATTTTTTAAATTTATTTTAATTTAAAATTTTTATTTTTTTTGTTGTATTTTATTTTATATTATTACATAATTTTAATATAATTTTATTTTTTGTTATATGCATTTTTTATTTTTATTAATTAATTTTTTGTTTATATTAAAAGCATTTTATTTAATTTAATATATACATTTAAATTGTATTTGTTTTAATTTACATACGTGTATTTTATTATTACTCTATAAGAGTGAAATTCTCGGTTCTACCATAAGTGCAAGTACGTACATATATGTATGTCATAATATCGGCTGTTTGTAGCGCTTATTTATTAGTTTCATCATAATGAATATATATATATATATATATAATTGTAAAGTCTTTATGGTAGAATACATCACAATACCAACTGCGCTTAATGCATTTATGCTTATTTGCTTTGTTTAATACAAACTAAATGTAGTTACTGTTTTTTTTTTGTTTTTTTTTTTTTTTGTTCTCTACTCTTCCGCTTGACTAGTCAAACCGCTCGAGTGGAATTATTTTGGCTTTGATTTTCATTCAGTGGATTGACATGCAATATTTTCAATTCATACATAGTACATATGCTCCTACAGTTATTCAATTGCTCAGGCTATATCTACTTACTTACATACGTGTATGTATATACATATGTATGTTTATTGTTCTTTCGGCTATTGGGCCATTTTTTCCGGTTAGTTTGGCCAGTATTTGGCCTTTGTAGCGGTTTTTGTATTGATTTTCACACCGGTTTGACGTAACTTTTTTTCTCTCTATGTATGTATGTATAATCGCTAATTCACTTAGTACTAACTGTTAATGTACATATGTGCGACTGTAGCGCTGCTTTTGCTACTAACGGCAGGGTTTATTGTGGGAATATGACATGCAACTTGTTGTTGTAATGCCTGTGTCTGTCTATAAAGCAGCGCCGAGGAAATTGCAACATTTAACAATTTCCGTTCGACATGTTTTAGTATAACGGTATGTAGATATGTATACATACATATGTGTGTAGATATATAAATTTTTAATTATTTGATTAAAACATATAATAAAAAATATTTAAATATGCAAATAAATAATTTAATTGTAATTAATTGTTAATTAATTGTTAAATTAAGAACATAAAATAATTTAAATATATTTCGTTAAATTACTAGAAAGGAGATCTAATGTTTTTTTTTTGCCAGTCTTCTGAACTTTTCAATACATGTAAAAAGCTTTCTTGATTTTCTATAGAAGAAAATATTCGACACCTTTCAAAAAAAAAATTGCAAAATTCTTTAATATAATTTTATTTTTATTTTTATTTTTATTTTTAAAACGTTACATTATGTTATTTAATTAATGGATTTTGATTGCATTTTAAATTAATTCAGTCATTATTATATTCAAAACAAGTCAGTATTTTGGTTTATGTTTTGTTTTTATCTATTGTTATTCAGTAATTAATGATTAATTATTTCATAAAATTTTGTTTCACTTATAAAATAATTCATTTATTATTTAATATTATAATTTTTTAATTTATTTGGGAAAAATTATATAATTTTAGGAAACCAGGTTTTATGGTTTCAAAATTTTATCCGGTCTACGGGTAATTTTAGGAAATTAAGCCCAAACAGATATTAAGGTAACAAATGCAACCTGCACTTTTATAAATCTATTTTTTTTTCAATAGCGTGGCCAAAATCCGTGAAATGTTCAACTTTAATAAAGCAAATTTCTGCAGGCAAATAATAAGTCTAATTTGTCTGGTGTATCAAGACTCCGCAGTACTCCTGAACCAATATCGGAATATGAAATAGCTGACTTATTCAGAATTACACTTTTTGGACGTCATAATGTTTATTTGAAAGCATCTAATTTTGGTTGTATTTCCAGGGGGAACCTGATAAAATTTTCTGCATCATATATGTGTGTATGCTGCTTTCTTTTCACTCAGAGACTTACTTACTTTAATTTACTGACGAAAAGAAATCGAAGTTGCTGATGATAATATTGCTACCGATATGTTATATGAGCAATTCTTTAATATACATAAGTAGTGATTCATAACGATCCCGAGCTCGTCCGCTCATCGCTTCAGCGGTTACAAAGCGCCAATTATTATATACCAAGGCCACCTCTAGGCGGGGTAACTTTGCACTCAGGTTTTTTTTTTTTTGTAAAGTCCACAAGAGCCACTACACATAAATTCAGCAAATACAACGATTATTATTTTTATTTTCCATCTGCACTCCAAATAAAAATATCTTGTTTGACAAAATTTCACTAGTTTATCACTTTCAATATGTATAAATGAAGAAAAAGAAGTAAAGGTAAGCATGCGAGTACAATGTCAAACACTCTATTCTCAACATTATATTTAAATATTAATTATCTACTTATGGAAACAGAAGAAAAACTACTGAGTTGATTAAAGTAAGTGAAAAGCAGTGTAAGAAAGGAGATAACTAAATAAAAGTATATACTCGTATATAAAAATTGTTGTTTTTTTATAACAAAATTTTGAATGAAAACATCTTGCAGACATTTAAGGCAACATAAATGAATGCGGTGTAAGTTATAATAAAAAATACTACTGATTCATTAGCCTTAATTTGTACGCTCTTCACACTTTTAATTAAAATTTTGACATGGATTTGAAAAGCTAATTAGGTTGAGAAAATTACAGTTTACTTAATTAAAATTTTAACTGAATATATACCTGCATACTCATATAAACAAATATGTGTACTAAATTCATTTACAAAAATTAAATTTTATTTTAATATCAGAGAAGAAAATTCTTTTAATTTTTTTTATAATTACTTTTGTTATTTAAATCTAAAGAAGTATTCAAAAATTATATTGTTGCCATAATTATAACACTTTCTTTCACTTCTTTTTCATAGCGTAATAATATTAAGTGTTAGTTCTCACACAATTTTTTGATTTTAAATTTTACTTTCTTAACAAATAAATACATAAGTATGTACATATTCTCACTGGTTACAGCTTTGGTTTAACGATAGGCTTTTTATACGATTCATGTACGTAAAATGCTTTATTAACTTTCCGAAGTATATAAGTATCAGACGGGAAAAAGAAATATACCCATGAAAATTTATACAGATCGAGTCAAAATGAGGAGTTGACTTGCAAAGTAGTCACTGTTGCAGGCTTAAGAAAGCTTCTTCAAATTAGGTTACGAAGCTCAGAAGACAGCGAGTACTTTCTCAGAAATAATTGTCGAACGAATCGATTTTTGGCATTTTCTTAAAGAAAATTAAAATTTTGAACAGCTCTCCTTCTTAATCTTGACTTCGATTTTGACTTATAAATATATAAAAAAAATTAGCAATTCTTTCTTATTGCAAATAAAAACCGTATATTTGTATATATTACATGTTAAGAAGCAACTTAGAGCAAAAATCTCAAGAAAACCATTTTACAAACATTTATATATGCTTTACTTTTCTGTTGTAATTTTTTTTTTAAATGAATACATAAAATTTCTATTATACATTAGTCTGTTTTACAAAAAAGGCTTTAGTTATATAGTCGCTCAATATAGATTTCTACATTGTTCCACGTTAATCTAAAATTATTTGCTGTGCCTGAATTTTTCCTTTTCCAAAAAATCGATTTTCTTTGTACAAAAATCGATTTATTTTTTGTGATTTCAAACTTAAAAGAATCAAATATGAATACTGCACTGACAAAAAAAAAAAAAGAATATAATAACATTTTAGAAAACGAAATCGATTTTTTGTCGATGCACCAATTTTTATTCATAATTTTATTAAATATTATTAATGATTGAAGTTACGAAAATTTTGAATATAAGCTCCTTTTTTGATTTTTTTTCTGAACAATCTCATTAATCAATAAAGCTCTTTTTCACACGTAAGGTACATATATCTTATTTTCCAGACTTTCTACATCTCTCAATTTATTCAGAAACCATTAGGGTTATGAGTTATAGTTGGTTGGTTGAAGTGACTGCCAAGCATAAGCATAACTGAGGCTCTTGTCGTACTAGTGCGTAGAGTTTGAAAAGCTGAGCAGTCGCCGCATCTTGGCCACCGCTAACTCGCTCAGGTCTCCAAAAGTTGCCGCCTCTAGAGACTTCAACCTACTCCTACCAAGGGTGGGACATTCGCAGAGAAAGTGCCTTAAAGTTTCAGGTGCTTCTTCCAGTCTGCAACTTCTACAGAAATCATTAGATGATACGCCCAATCTTTCTGCTTGCCTGCCCAATAAGATATGTCCTGTAAGAAGACCTATAAATGTAGACATCTCCATCATTTTCCGCTCGACAAGATCACGCTCCCTTCTACTGTTCCATTCTGGCCATAATGACTTGGCCACATTACATTTATTTGGACTTTTCCATCTAAAATTAGCATACTTAGCGAATAATTCTCTCATACCGAGCTTACAAGTGGAGAGAGGCAAGCCTAAACTCTTCCATGATGGCGAAAGTGGAGAGGAAGTGCTCTTGTTTTGATATCAATGTTTATTTTATGACATAATGATACCGACACTCTTCAAGTACCCATTAACTAAAATTATCGTTCTATGGCCTTTCGTAATACATCAAGTTCGTTTCTTAACTCTTTTGTTGCTAAAATATTTTTTTTCATATTTTTTTAAATCTAAGTAAAATTCTAAAAAAAAATATATAATTTTTAAGAAAATTTATTTATTAAAATAAAACTCAAACTTAAATATTTGTTGTACATACATCATATGTGCTAATAATAATTTCAAGTTAGCGCTTAGTTAAATGTACATATATACAAATAAAAAACTATAAAATATAAAAACTCATCTCCTCATCGTCTATTTTTATTTCTAAATAATGTTTTATTTTTAATTTTTATTTTTATATTGTACTCTCCCAACAAACGTCAGCCATGCGATCAACACTATTTTAATTGCTTCAGTCAACCTGACAATGAGGCAGACACGGTAAATAATACAAAGCCGCCAACACTGTCAGCACGCCAAACACCCCAAATATCACACAACACATTCATGTAACTATGTGTACATCTGTATATATGTATGTATGCAACTACGTGAGCACGAGTGATGTACTCGTTGCAGTTGAGCGCATAGGCGGAAAGTCCGAAAAGGCGTTGGCGATGCCTGTCTGATGTTACATTTGCAATTTTAATTGAAAACCATTGTAAGACGATTGATCGCCAGCTGAACGTGAGCGCTTTTTCCAATTAAACATTATATCTCAGCGAAAGTAACTAGAATGAACATTGTGGCTAATCCCTAGGGCTGTGAGATGGATCGTGGAATAATTTTCACTTAAAAGGCAACACACGCATACCCGGTTGAAGTTGTTGTGTTTGTTGTTTTTGTGTTAAACTATCGCTCGAAGAACGTGATGACGCCAACGGCAATTATAGAGTTTTCTGTTCTTATTACTGGCCGTAATTCATTGATGATAAATAAGTGAATTTAGTGTAGTGTAGTTTCCAGCAGGGAATGCGTTGATTGATTACCCTTGTGTATGCCATTAATTCCGATTGTGGTGACATTGTTGGGTTAGACCGCCCTCAGGTGACTGGGTGGCAGTGAGATGTTTGTAGTTGATTAAAAATAATTATTGCGCACCAGACTCAATACACGCGCGTATCCGGTACTGATTGTTCTGTCTGCGGTCTGTTTTGTTGGCATTTTGTAAAGAGTTGCAAAGGAAACTGATGTAACTGAAATAATAAGTGATTCTCACTTTTTTTCTAATTTTAAGATATTTGAAGAAAGGGCATACACTTTATTCTGAACCGTCTCGATGGCCGAAATATTTTTATAAAAAGCCTTTATTTCATACCAGAAATACATTAGGGGCGGACGCAATTAGAAAAGTTTACTTTATTTAATTTTGGATGCTGGTAGAAGAATGAGCGGAACCTGGCCTTCAGAATGCCACTAAGCAATGTTTTATAATCCTTCAAAGAATTTTCTTCAAAGTTCCTCATCGAAATTGTGTGCTTGCTTCTTGATGTTTTCGAACCACCTACAATTTTTCTTAAGCCACCAACGTACGGAAGATGCATTTAATTATGAGTTATAATTAAATTTTATGTCAGAAATACACTCAGAAGGACTCACATTCCATGTAGAAGGTCGACCACAAGAACAAAAAGGTTGTTTCTATAAATTTGGGTGTCGATCTAGGTCACCCAATCGCTATGCCAACTCAGAAAGAAAGAAAAAAAAAACAAAAAATGTCGATAAATACCAGGTGTGTTTGTTGAAGTGTGCCGGTTTTACTAGTAGATGTCGCTAGCAATATATATAAATTTCTATGATTTGGCATATATGTAATTTTTTTTCTATTGACATTAACCTACAAAAATACGCAAGTCACATTCCGCCAAAATAATAGCGTCATATTTGTTTACCTCAGTGAATATGTCGAGTTTCGTTCCAAGTAAATCGCATTTGCCGCATTCGTTGTTTTTCTTATTTCATCAAAAAAAAAAAGCAGCTGAAGCTCACCGGTTGCTGATAGAAACTTATGGTGAACATGCTCCTGTGATTAGAATATGTGAGACATGGTTTCGTTAATTTAAAAGTGGAGATCGAAGACATGGCAAAGTTATCTTGCAACATGACAACGCGCCGTCTCATACCGCTAAACTGGTGAAAGACACATTAAAAACACTTAATTGGGAAATATTATCGCACCCGCCGTACTCTCCAGACCTCGCCCCGTCCGACTATCACCTTTTCGCATCGATGGGACACTGCCTTGCAGATCAGTGCTTCGTTAATTTTGAAGAAGTCGAAAAATGGCTCGTCGAATGGTTTGCCTCGAAAGAGAAAAAGTTTTTTTGGAATGGTATCCATAATTTGCCTGAGAGATGGGCGAAATGTGTAGAAACCAATGGTGAATACTTTGAATAAAAAAATTTTGAGATTCCTCTGAAAATTAAGTGTTTTCTTTATCGAAAAAACCGGCAAATTTCAACTAACACACCTGGTGTCTATCCACTCAAATAAATCATCAATGAATTAAAAAAAAATCAATTTTTTACGGCTACCTAAAGCTTTCAAATAAATTTCTTCGAAAAACTTTACTTTTTGACTTTTTAGATCAAACCTTTCAGGGAAAAAATTAGAAACAAAATCATTTTTGGTTTATTAATCTATTTTAAAGGTGATCAAACTTACGAGTTTCGTAGGCCTTAGAAACGGTACGCCATATTCAAAAATAAAAGAGTGAAACTCTCACAAAGAAATAATTCTGTAGTCTTTAGGTGTAATGAAGTTAAGTATAAAAATAATAATTAGTAAAGAAATTTTTAGTTTAACAAATTTTTTTTTTTATATAAACTTTTCTATCAGCTATAAATAAATAAATAAATCTAGCTTTATAGTTAGAATTTCTATTCATTCTCAATTTTCCGACTTAAGCGTGGTAAAATTAGTGGATGTGCAAAGCTACTGCCTTCTTGGATTATAAAATTAATAATTTTTTATGTAAGAAATATTTTTATAAATTTAAAAAATTGCCTTTTCCCACTTTGTAAACAGTTCTGCCCAAACAAAAAAAAAAAAACAACAAAAAATCAAAAAAAAAATCAGTAAGGTGAACTGAGCAAATGTCAAGCATCACTCGAATGAGATGAACACATCATTATCGTCAATAGCACTGAAGTTTCTTCAGCAACACAAATATGCAATCAACAAAGTCAACATTACTTCAAAAATATACAACAATTGCGAAATTTCGCACAATCATAAGAATATAAGAATATATGTACTCGTATGTATGTATGTGTGTGCAAATCTTGAGTTGCGATATTTTGGGTGGGAATCAGTTCAAGTCAACGACAGATTATCAAAAGGTGTAATTTCTTCTTTACCGACAAGCACAGCAAATGCACTTTATAACTTCAAACAACTCACAAAAAATATACATACATATCTACATACAAGTATATGCTAACACATTCTCATATCTTGTATCATATAGGTATACATATACAATGGCACTTGAACAACTTCAAAGTGAAACAATCAACGCGACCAAATCCAAAAAAAAAAACAAAGAAAAACAAAAGAACAATAAAATTAAGTGTGTAAATCTAAAGCCGCCGCGGCAGTAAAAGTGGCAAATAATAAAACAACAAACAAAACACAATTGTTTGTGTTAGACACTGAGTAAACTGAAGATCGGGTACTTGAGACTTGAAACTGCGACTGCAGTTTGCGCTGCTGTTTGTGTTGTAGCAACTAACAAGACATTTTTTGAATGTCATAAATTGTTGTAAATGCTGCAGCAAAAAGAGCACACAGCACACAACACACAACGAAGAGACGGCGAAGAATGTATGTACATACATACGAGTACATATACATATGTGTATGAAGTTGTGTGAAGCTGTGGCTTGTAGCCCTCTTTTGGCACCATTCATGAGACATCACCGTGGTAGAAATTACAAATTCAGGTTCTAAGAAAGCTTAGCATAGGCCGCCGTGTAGTTAGCAGTACGTGCTGTTATGCGGAAGGCCCGGGATTTAGTGCTGGTTCGATCAACATTCAAAAATTTTAGAAAATTAATTTAAAATCAGAACTAATTTTTAATTGTGCTCGCCCCCCTCGACAGGGAATGTCTCATAAAAATCCATCGGCCTTTCGGAGGTGGTCTGGAATAAACTGTAGGTACCACCATTTAGTTGGACGCGCTCCACATTATTGGCGGAAAGTCGCTTCCATTATTTTTGCATTATACTCAAGGCTTTATTACGATTATTACGATAATTAATGTAATTAATCCTCTCTCATAGAAACCCTTGTCCCTTTTGGTAAAAAAACGGATACTCGATTTGTACATGCCTCTCTTATGGCCAGTTGTTCACCAGCCGAGTCATTCGCCATAAACAGAAACAGGGGTATTTACCTGGTGCGGAATTCTGAATATAATATTCATGCGTAGTAACCTCCCAACAAAGCTGTTGGAGCTTCTGGAGAGTTACCATCGATGTGTGTGGTCTGACGTTGACCTGATGAAACTCAATTCCACTCCTCCCTACTGCTAGCCAAAGCTGGGAACTTTTGGGCGATCGGTTCCTTCACAGTTCCCATTTAAGAGTTTGGTAGTAGGGAAGTAGCTTATGGTGGGTAATTCCATGCCAATCCCATCAAACATACCGTTTGTGCCGGCTCACTGCCCTTTGACTACGACCGTGTTCCTTTGACTTTGCTGATCCACTATCGGCTTCAAAAATGGGTCGATGAGATTTTTTTCGTTAACTCATGAGGCACATATACAGTGGGTTTCTTTGTGTATCCAACCTTTTTAAAGTGGCTAGAAACTGTTTTTTTTTTGTGCAATCTTCAGCTCGAAGCAGTGCTCGCATGACGGTCAGACTGAACGATTTCCATTACTTTATCGACCTTTTCGACTAGTGGTATTTTTACGAACGGAACTAAATCAATGAAACAAAACTTGTGTATGATTGACTGTTGCAGTATTAAGACCGTAAATACCATTCAAATTTTCAGCGTTCGCGCCTTTATATTAGAAATTGTAGAATACAACGGATTTTCTCTCTGCCGGTGTCCATCTTTGACATGCGCTCAAACATTACTGAGTAAAATGAGCAATATTCCTTCCATTATCTCTTTTAGTACATAATATCATCTTTTTAACGGAATCTAGTGTAATCCAATCGCCCTTATAGAACACGACATATGTATATGTAGGTCACTAGAGCCATCTATTGCTAAAACAATGGATTACTTTTTACTAGACTTAATAGATTTTTGTTTGAAATACTTTTTATAAAAATACTTAGCAAAAAATGAAAATTAGTATGAAACAAAACCACGTTCAATCGGACATGGGAGTTACAAAAAGGTCACGTTATGCTACATGGTGGGTGGGTGGTTTCCCAAAAAGATCTAAAAAATTACTGCGTGGTTTATGGACAACCCCCAAGTGCTCAACAAAAATACAAAATTTTAGATTAATAAGTTTTACAATTTAGAAATGTAAAAAGTTTAAGGCAAAAAATGGAAAACGAACTTACAAACTTTGGATCTCGGTGTGAAGAATAATGAAAATTCATCGGCGGCAGGCGAAAAATTGTACCAACTGGAATAACCCTACGATGTAATAGAGTTTTGAGTGCCAGGCAGAGTTGCGCTCATAAACAATGGTTTAAAATTCTGTAATTTTTTACAACCTTTAGGTATAAAATTCACATTATAATATCTCTTTTTTTGGCTGGACTATCCAAAAAAAATTTCAAAAAATTTATCAAACATATTTACCAGGCACTTTTTGATATTCTGTGCATAGAATATTTAAAATTTATTTAACTTATCCCCCAAATGTAATTTGTGCCACCCAAATTATCGATGGCGTCAAAAGTCTTCGCATTGGAAAATTGTAAACCGCCGCGTACAGAAATCGCAACTGCAAAATGCATTGAAAGTAAAAGCTGACAAAAAACAGTTACTGCAATAAAAAAAAAAACAGTCAACGTGACACAAATTTGAAATACTTTTATGCACATGAATGCATGTAAAAAAAACATACATACACTTAAAGGCAGCAACGAATAAACATTCTTGTAGATTTTTTTCTGAAAAATAAAAAAACATGGAAATGTGTCATTTGCAATTTCCTACATCCGTAGCGACGAGCATCCAAATGCATTTGACTGCCGCATATTGGCCACCAAACGGTAGTCCAACTGACTGGATGCATACATGCTGACATATGTACATACTTGCGTGTTATGTTCAAGAAATTTTTGTATGTATTTCTAATTAAAAATGGCATACACACAGTAAATGTACATATCTACGGTAAATAGTAAATGATGATTAATCTATGGATTTTCCATTTCATTTAGTTTTGTGGTTAGGAAAATCGCAAATGACTTTCGATTCTGGAATTTCTGGAAATATTTTCGCCATTCATTTTCTTCATATTTTCAAAAGTATTCTTTTTTAAAAAAAATCGTTCAACTTAGATGATGATCCTTCTCTAAGAAAACTTGAAAACGTTTTAAAAATTGGGCGTTAATCATTGTTCTTATCCCGATGCCTGTAAGGCATCTGAGGCTGGCTAGGATTTACGGTCTCCGCTTAAACAATATATATATATAAACGTCATTGAAGAACCTAGTATTATGTGCGGCTGCCAGCCGTTAACTGCTCATATCCCTCTTTCAACCAACTTACCAATAAACCAACATGTCAAAGTGGAAACTTTCGATACCCTGCCGTCGCTCCCAAGGGATATTGGATCAATAATTTAAGGAATCATGATCGCTTAATTGGTGTGTTCGCTTGCTTCAAGTAGATTTTTACAGCGACATTACTAAGTTATAAGAATTACATTAGTATCGTTGCGCTGTGCATAACCGAAGCGCTAAGAAACACTCAAACGAAATGTTATTGAAATGTTGAAATGTTGTTTGACCTACTACCAATCGGCATTGCATTGGAGAGTACTTTAGCGAAGTCCAACATGAGATTGAAGGCTTTGGGTGAGTACTACGCTGGAAACTCTGGACCCAGCTCGATATACAGGGGGTCGGAGGAGAAAATAGAACGCATACCTCCACGCTTCATTGGTCAAAGAAGGTTTCAAACTATGTTTAGGAAAGGGGGTTGTCGCAGGGACATATTATCTACCAGACGTACACATATAAACCAAAAATGGCTGGTGGAGTGGACGCACGAGCTAGACATCAGGCAGCCCTTCAAGCTTCCAGAGTTGCTCAGTATATTTTGTATGGAAGTCTTCGCTATAAGGAAAGCTGCTGAGATAGCTAGTCGTGTTGAAAGCTATACAAAAAAATAGCAGATCTAGCTACACCGTGCTGTGGATTTCTTTATTTTGTCAATTTTTTATTCCATTTTGTATTGCGAAGAACGATAGAAAAACTAATTAAGCATCGTCTAAGTCAAAAAGTAAAGTTTTTTATTATTATTATTGATCTAACTTCCAGGACAAATTGAACGTATAAGAATAATTTCTATCCCGACCACACCTACGTATGCTCTAGCATAGGATTCTTTCATTTCTTACTTATACTATGACGGGAATTCTACGCAATCAGAATGGGCAGTGACACAAGTAGGAACTGCAGGTCCAGTGAGAGGTTACAACGCCTCCGCTGTTCTGCCTTGCCTTAACTGGAACTCGTTTTAGATTTCTCGGTGTTTCGGCGTTCAAGGAACGAGAGATGGTTTCAAAATTATATATTTCAGCCTTCTTGAACTGCGTACAAAACATTGAGGACCACCATCTGGACCTACAAAAGAGCCAATGGAGTGATCTAGGTAAAGTGCATCAGCCGGCCAGAGTAATCTAACCTAACTTTTATTACCAACTACGAGGAACGAACGAGAAAGATCTATTCTATGTACATGTCTTGGTACATTGACTTTGGTTCGAAGTAAGTAAGTACCGGAAGAAGAAGAGATATACCCATCAAATTGTATACCAATCGGGTCAGAGTGACAAGTTGAGTTGCTTTAGTCAAGTCCGTCTGTTTGTACGAAAACTTGGTACACGGGATTTTCGTCAAAAAGTACCTAAGAGCTTGAATATCCCTGCAGGGGGAAGTACTAGTTATCAACTAGAGTACAACTATATTTCTACACCAATAGTTCATCCTCCATCTATTTTCCATGTAAGCAACTGGTATTTTTAGCACGGCGATGCCCTACTAGCTGACAATTGTCCTACTATGCATCAGCTTCATACTAGTTGCATACTAGTTCATTTAGGCATGTTGAGTTTCTACTTCACCAAGAAAAAAATAAAATAGAAATGAGTTTTCCGGCTGCGAGAATCGAACCGAGATCCTCACGCACCACAGTGAAGACCTCTAACAGCTAGGCTATCGTTATGTCGCAGAGAGCAACGAAATTTGCGCACTTCAACAGAACTTTTTAGGAAATGAAACTCACTCGTGGTGTACTAAAAACAACAACAATAACAACATACGAACGACGGAGTGGGGAAAATTTCTGGTTCACCAACCAGTTGACATCTAACTTTAATAAAATAGCGCAGCGAATGAAATTCAGCAGCGTCGTGCCAATAGAACAACAACAAATGGTGGTGGAAATTATTATTTCACCCGTCTTCTTTACAAATAATGAACTTGTAAGATTTCTTCTTCAAAATACTAGTATTTAACTAGATATTTTGCATACTAGTTGGTTTTTGCTGCAGGGATAGTATTCGTATCTACGAAAATAATCGAAATCGGAGGACTATATCAAATATTCCCCATACAACCGCTTTAAGAAAGAATATGTTTTTTTTTCATAAAAGAAACTTACATTTTATTAACTAGTTCAATAAACAATTTCTTGTTGCCCCACAGGCATAGACGTATATAATTTCTTTAGTATTTAAACGACTAACAAGTGGGTCTCATATTAATTTAAGACTATTAAAATAATCATTATGTTAAGGCTGACATATGTATATATGTATGTAATGAAACAAATAACAGCATGATAATAAACCGTTACTTTATATTTGATTTCCTGCTAACGTAATGCTTGAAAACGCTTAAATACTTAAAGAAAATTATGGTAAAAACAAAACAAATCATTAGCATGTAACTATTTAGGTAAATATGATTGTAAATTTGTAATAAATAGTTCACCAAATGGGTGTGTTTTTAACAGGGAAATAAAATGAAAAGAATTACTAATACAAAAGAGAACAAATGAGGCACTAAAACTTGTTCTTAAATATTAAATAACTTGATTTGATCGATTTTATGAGCATTATAATAAATATATTTTCTCCACTGTATGGTACTTGTATGTGTGTATAATTATTTCTATTTTTTCTATTTTGTTATATTTTTATTTATTTTTATTTTTTTTTATGTACAGATCACTATTGCATAATAGATTTGAGCAAAGCGATGGAGTTGCATATTTTTTGAAAGTTAAATAACTCATTTACACATATTAATATATAACAGTGCATTGCTGTATGTATGTATACTTATTAACATTTAATTCTAAACAAAAGGCCAACAACACCTCAAGCAACGGGCGGATAATGTGCAAAAAAAGAGAGTGTTCAGCAACGCCCAGAAGTGTCAATCGCTCAGAATTGACAGTTAACCACCAACCACCAACCACCAACCACCAACCATTCACCAGAAACATGAACTTTTGCTTTCAATTAATCATGCGCGATTTTACCGTTGTTCTAATTTTTTGTTTTTTTTTTTTGTTAAGCTAATTGCTGATTTGCTATATTTGGATTAAAAACTGATTTTAATTATAATAATTATAGTAAAAAATTTGGATTGAAGGTGTAACAATTTTTGCTTACACTAAAAACCAAGGTATCAGGCGTGAACGCAGGGGGGTTAAAATCCCTCCCGAATTTAATGCAAAAATTATTGAAATTACATCTATTTCTAAGGCTTTATTAAAAATATCAAATAAAGTTGTCCTTAACACAATTTTGTTATCCATTTTGTGGTTACAAAAATACAGCGCTGTATTTTGACATCTGTCAAATTTAACTGTCAAACCCAATATGTTCCATTTTAGTTAAAAAGGAACAACCGCACAGCGCGTTAAAATTTTTAAAATCTACAACAAAAATAGTGATTCAAACGTGGCCACGTTTTGTGCTTTAAGCGGAAATTATGGTAGACATTGGTAAAATTTTGAAGAAATTTAAAGAATAGATCGGTTATAGATATTGTAAGGCTTGAGCATTTACGTAGAGCTCGCTCCCCTTCAAATAGCGCAACTGTCAGTAAAAGTGTAGCCAAAGATCTGAACGTCTATATTTCTCGACGTTCTCAAGAGCTAGGATTTTCTTAGGGAACAATATGATACATTTTGCACTTGAGCTTACACCTATATTCATATAAAGTTCAGCTCGAACAACAAGTACATGCATCGGTTGGGTGCATGAACAACAATTCGATTTTTCGTACAAAATTTTCTTCAGCGACGGGGCATATTTCTCACTCTTGGGACACGTTAATAAGCAAAAATGTCGCATTTGGGAGTGCCGAGAATCCTCAAATAATTCAAAAACTTGTTGTGATAGGACTTTAATTCTTTGAAAAATACAACGGCGAGTCTGCCATTGACCGAAGTTTTTTTGGCCTTCAAATGTAAATATTTGAGGACCAACATTCGTCAGGTTATAGTTAAATAACGCCCAATATGTGGCAAAAGTGGTCGAAAAATACCTCAAACGGATCGAAGTTTGCAAAAAATCTTGAAGCGGCCATTCAAATGATGTAGTTTTTTTATGTATAATGCCAAAGATCAGACATTAAAATAAAATAGGAATTGCATAAAAAAATGTATTTTAAATGCATTTTATTTACATTTATTTTCGAAACCGCAAAAGAGATAACACTGTACATATGTTTTGTTGTGTAGTAATGTGAACTTTTCACTCTACAAACAATATGAATATATTATATAAATCGTGCTTGATGTTTTTCCAACAAATGAAGGGACCTACAGTTTATACTAAGCCGCCTCCGAGCTGCTGATGGTTTTTGTTTTTAAATGAAGAGCCTTTATTTCATGTCTGAAATACACTCGGAGGGTTTGACTTCCCTGCCGCAATTAGAAAATTTAACTTAATTTTTTATTTAAATTAATTTTCTATATTTTTTGGATGTTGGTTTGAGCAGGACTCGAAACCTGACTTTCCGAATCGCATTATGCAATGCTAACCACTCGGCTACCGCAGCTGGTAACATTCAAATCAGCTGCTTCTTTTCCTTCGTTGCCTAAAAAATATATTTCGGATATGCTCAAGTAACGAAACGTTACCATTTCATGTTTAATATGGAAAATAAACTTAACGAAATGAAATTGTTAATACTGAATCACACTCATCGTTAACATTAATTTTAAAATGACCGCTTGCTATGATATTAGCTCTGTTCAGTGCGAAATGTTGTTCTATTCATCCTAAATTGGTGATCTGCATACCGTGGCGAACACGCTTAATGGTGAGAAGTTGGCCTAAAGAGAGGCCTGTGAAAATTGGCTATCCGAGTTTTTTTGCCAATAGGGACGTAGCCTTCTACGAGAGGGGTATAATAAAGTTGGCATCTCGTTGGCAACAAGTTTATGAACAAAGTCTACGAATTAAATCGGACAAATGTACACAAAGTTATCATATTTTGAAAAATTAATAAAAAAAACCGAACGAACTTTTTACTTGACCTAATATCTTTAAATTTTCGCGATTAATTTTCTTCGATTTACAGCAGTTGGCCGATTAGCAGCAAGTAGCATAAAAATTTTACACTTACTAATAAGGTGAGCGCTCACTGAACATGTTTACTGAGCGCTCAGTTCGCTGAACGCACCCAATGATATTAACGATAACATTTCCAAATGTTTCAACTGAATTAGTTGAAAGGTTTTTATTAACGTGAAATTTATCATTACGATGTAGCCTTGCTTTATTGGCTTTATTGCGAAATTCATTTAAATGCTTGACAATTTTCTATTTTGAAATTTCTGAAGGCATTTTAAGTCTTTAATAAATTTGAATCAACTATTTTGAGTAAAAATCATACCACACTATTACTGAAACAGAGCAAAAAGAAGACTCCTTAGGCCCAACAAAAACTCCTCCCGAAAAATTTTTCTGCGTTCACCCCTGCAAGGCATGTAAAACATAAACTTATGTATATATGTATGTATCTTGTAGATTTGGAAAATTTTATTTTACTTTTTAATATTCATTAACTATTTTTTTGTTTAATTTATTCTTTGTTTATTTACTTTTATATAAAAATTAAATAAATTAAATTATTATTTAATTATGTTTATTATTTGTTTTTTATATTTTCAGCAAACCTATAACGTGCTTTGGTAATACATACTTTTTACGGCGTGGCTGCGTATATAAACAAACAACTTTTTAACAAAATCACACTCGTAAGAAACAATAGTTTGAATATCGCAAACACCAACTCTTTGCCACACTTACTCTGCAACATGTAAATATTTGTGACTCTATCATCGCTTTTTTTCCTTCAGTTGATTTTGTAACATTTTTAATTCACTACCAATTAAAGAAATAAAAAATATTATAAATATAATATTGAAAATATTACTTCACTTTTCCATTTCCCCATAAAAAATACAACATAACTCCCATCTTGTAATCCAAAATTAATTTTTCAACTCGAATAACGAAATACATAACTAAATAAATAATATTAATTAACTTTTCGTTTCGTTTAAAATAAATAATTTATTATTGTGCATTACAATTCAGTTGATAAAATGCGAGAAAATTCATGAAAAAAGCAAAAATCATTTCGGTGACTTGTAGCACAAACAGACATATAATAATAATCTCACATAAATATATACATACATGAATCACTTTAAAGTGACATCACATTACAACAACAAACGATTAATTTCTACTTAACAAAAATAAAACAAAAAAAAAAACGTTTTAACTTCATTCAAACAACGATTCTGTGATATAAGAACCAAAAGGTAAGTGAATGAATTCGATAAAAATATTTTTATAAGAAAATATTCAAAATTAATTATATTAAATAAAATTAGAAAAATATATATTTACACATATAGAGTTATTTCGATAAATGGAGTTTTCAAACACATATTTTCTTAAAAATGATTCCACTAAACTACAATAATTAAATACAATCAATTTCGACAGTAAGCGATTTTCACAACCTTCTCTTGATCCTAGCGGAGTAGAGGCAGCTCGTACTATCAAAGGCTGCTTTAAAATCGACGAAGAGATGGTGGGTGTCGATCCTCTTTTTATCTTTGAATATCTAGCCACTGGTTGATTTACCAGGCCTAAAGCCACATTGATAAGGTCCAATCAGTTTGTTGACGGTGGGCTTTGGCCTTTCGCACAATACGCTCGATAGGACCTTATATGACACTGTAACTGACACAGACTGTGGGTTGGCTATCTCCTGGTGTTCCACTTTCTCTGCCACTCAGCAGTATGGAGCAGTTTTCCTCAAAAAATTCTTTATACTCTGTCGTTAGAACATCTGTCTGGATCCTACAAGAGATTGCTCCGCTCTTGAAACCTTCCGTAAGCCGCCATGTCTTTTCATGGAATTTGCAAACATTAGCCTCTCAAGCTCTACATATTCACGCATCTTTCTGGTGTTTTGCCTGCAAATCCATCTTGTTTCTCTTTTGAATTCTCAATATTTATTCCACACCGCCCGTATATTGGTCAAGCGTAACGTTCTTAGGTAAGCAGACTGTTTTCTCTCCTCTTTGGCACGACAATCCTAATCGTATCAGTTGTTTTTTTTTGGCCTTTCCGAAAACAAATAGTTTCTTTTACTGCTGTACAGAGGGAGTTTGAAATGCCGTTCCACAGTTTCTATGCACCAAGTTGCTCACGAGTGCTCTCTGAGAGCAGGATTCTATTGTGATTGCAGCTTTTCGACGTCGAACCTTACTTGTGTTTGTTGCTTGCTACTATAAACTGAAAACATAGACTCGGAGGGCATGCACGTCAAGAATACTGGAGACATATGGTCCGCCTATTACAATACGATCGATCTAATTAAAAGTTTTTCGATCAGGAGACAGTTTCCTTAGCTGGAAGCTAGTACTATATACAACCATGTTGCATGCGCCGGCGAAGTCGATCAGTCTTAAAATAAACCATACGGGGATATTTCGTCGTGGAGACTGAGTTTTCCAACAGTAGTACCGAAGCATAATTTCGATAACCCGGCATGGGCAGCGTCATGACACATCGTTTTCTCTTCCGTCGAGGCTTGGGCACAAATCAGCGATATGTTGAACAACCTTACTTGGGTGTGGAATGTGGCGAGACGTTAAGCCACCGGATTGAATGCCAGAACATGGCTACAGACTCACTTTCCCACTCCAAATCTGACAACAAATTTCCGTTCCTTTATATGGCCTTTAATGTCACAAGAACTCACCTGCATCCATTTTTGTCCCGCCCATTGCACGTCTTGAACGGCGATTATGTCAGTATTTAGTCATACGAGAACATCAATCCACTTTGCAGTATCACCTTCCCATTTACGGGATCGAAAAATACAGTTGCTTGCCTTTAGCCATAGTACTTAATGCATTTGCAGTGCGTCAAAGCGTCATCAAATGTGGGGTCTCTCATTCGAGACCTTATTAACTTTTTAAATGGATCTAATCTATAGTTTATACTATGCCGCCTCCGAACGGCTGATGGGTTTTTATTAGGAACTTTTTGTTTCACGTCCGAAATATACTCGGAGGGGTTGACATTCCCTGCCGATGGGCGACTGCAATTAGAAAATTTAACTTAATTTTTTATTTAAATTAGTTTTTATAACTTTTGAATGTTGGTTGCACCAGCCGTGGGTATCAATAATAACTTGGATTGGAACCTGAATTATTAGTCTAATTTCATTGAAGAATATTTACTGAAATCTATAGTAAAGCTATTTCCGATCTAGTACGATCCTAAACAAGGGTTCCAGAGGTTTCAAAAAGAAATCTAATCCTCGATTGTTTGTATAAATTTTTTGAGGTTAGCTTGTTTCAAACGAAGTTTCACTCAGAATCCTAACCACAGAAAATTGGTCTCTACGACAAAGCTTCCAGCATTTCATACTATGTAACACAAACTAAAAGCGGTCACTTTAGAAAGACGCATATTGTTCTGGTCGCACACTAATTAGAAAAAGTCCATAAGACCATAAACAAGCAATAGCATAAAGAATTTCTAATAAATTCACACAGCGACTTTCACAAAATTGCACATAAATCGTATACTATTTATGTACATACATACATAAATACATACAGTATATATCTGATAGAACATGCAAATTCTACTATTACTTCTACAAGTTTTATATTGTATTTTTATAGGCGCGCAAAGTGGGCAGATTAACGATCGATTTTTACAGCCAATCTATTACAGTTTTCATATTTTAATTGTCATGAAACGACAACAAGGCAACGATAAAAACTGCAGTTACTCACAGCTAAAAGGCCTGCTGCTGAGCCATTACCGAGACGTTTAGAACATAAAATGGCATACGAAAAGTAAAAAACAAAAAAAAAAGATTATAGTAAAGAAAAAAAATATTAAAAATTATGGGCTATTAAATGGCACGCACCAACAACGGCGGTGTGTAATAATAATAGTAACAAAAATAAAATAAAAAATAAAAACTAAAAAAAAACTTAAGCCACAAAGTAAGCAAAGAGTATTTTTATAACTACAGTGCAAAAACAAATGTTGAAAAAAAATATTTATGTTCGTATGCAAATAACATTAATTATGGTACATACACGTATACGAGTATGTGTATAAATATTTGCATACGGAAAAAAAGCAACAAAAAATAAACAACATCGAAAATTCTTTAGCCTCAATGCAGTTTCTCAGGCCGCTCGTATTTTGCGTGTAGCAAATAATTCAATTCGTTTAAGAAACTCATTTATTTATTTATTAGCTAAATCGACTCATTCGCACCAATATTGAATGTGAGTATAACATTTCACGCCAGCGAATTTACGCAATGTCAACGGCGGCTGATATCTTTGCACTGGCGAGGCGGCTAGGCAGGTGAGGTGCAGGTGAGGCGCGCTGCAAATACGAGTATGTGGGTTGCGTCTGAGCCTCGTTACACTTATTACCACACACACAAACACATACACATATACCTAAACGTATTGAATATATTAAATAATTATTATTAATTGTGTAAGAATAAACATTTGTTTGTCAATATGTCAAACAAAGTACCTGTCGCTGAGATTTCCAATCAAAACTTCAATAAAAAGCCATAAAATTATACTAAATTTATTCTTTTATAGTGTAAAACATCTACTCATATTTTAACCCTCTATTTAATGAAATATTTATTTATGAACAGTTGATAGTTGATAGTTGATTTGTAATGCAAATACTACTAGTTTGTATGCATGTTTATCTATTTATATGTGTATAGGTATGTATGCATGTTTGTGCACTAAACATATGCGTTGAGACGGTGGGTGGTTTTGTGTCATTTTTCCAGCGATAATTGCAGGCGTTAAAGGCATCGATATTAATGTCTGTCTGTCTAGCTACTTGTCTGGCATATCTTTGGCGCACTTCCTATTTACTTAATTATTTTGTACCACATAATTGCCAATCTGTCAGCACCTTGCGGGCAACATTCTAAATTCTATCGAACACCTATTTATTATATTGTATGCACATACCTATAATATAAATGTACATATTGTACAAACATAGTATGCATATGTTGCGTACGAGCGAATAATTAGTTGTGGCTCTTATCTGGTTTAATGAACTGTAACTGTAGAAAACGCCTCCAGCGTAGATAAGCAAAAGCGGTAAATGATAGCATTATGCAGTCAGTTGACAGCGACAACAGTAATTACGCAGACTAGGCTTGTTCTTGAATAAATATAAAAGGCGTAAAGCCACTCTAGAAGTTGAAAAATAGACAATTTTTTTTAAATTTATTGTAGGAATATGCGAAAAGGAATAGAATTTCTACTTAACTATTTCATTGAACCTATGTACATATATTGAAGTATTGGGTGTATGCATTAATTCTTGCGGTTTTTTTTCGAAAATTAAGACTTTATTATGAAAAAATTGTTATACATTTAATGTTCAAACTGTTGCCCATCGGAAGCTACAATGTTTGCCCATCTTTCTGGCAGTTTGTGGATCCCATCCCAAAAGAACTTCCCCGGCTTGGAGGTCAAGAAAGAATCGAGCATCAGAAATTGTTCTGAAGTGAAGCGTACTTCGGTGAGGGCATTCTGCATTGAACAAGTGGTAATCGGAAGGTGCTATGTCTGGACTATAAGGCGGGTGAGGTAGAACTTCCCACCTACAGTTTTCCAAATAGTTTTTAACTGGCCTTGCAACATGAGGCCGAGCGTTGTCATGATGAAAAATTATTGTTTCTTGTCTGGTCGCATATTCTGGTCGTTTTACCGCGATGACCTTTTCCAAACGAATCAATTGTTTCCGGTAGAGGTCCGCATTGATCGTCTGACCCGATTTCAATAGCTCATAATAGAGCATACCCGGTGGTCTCACCAAATCACATAGCATAACCTTGGCACCATGGATACTCGGCTCTGCCGTGGATGTCGATGGTTGGCCGGGCTTCACATACGACCTCTTGCGCTTTGTGTTATTATAATGAATCCATTTTTCATTTTCCAGTGACAATCCGATGCAAAAATTACTTGTTTTGGTGACGTTGAAGCAACATTTCCAACATGCAGAATCGACGTTCGACGTCTCTTGGCTTTAATTCATAAGGCACCCAATTTCCAAGCTTCTGGATGAATCTTAATAATTTTAATCAACTGGAAACGGTTACTTGAACAACTCCTAATACTTTTGCAAGTTCTTCTTGCGTCTGGCATGCATCTGCGTCGAGCAATGTCTCCAATTCTTCGTCTTGAAATTTTTTTGGCTGTCCGGGTCGTTCTCCGTCGTCTAAGTCGAAATTGCCACTTTTAAACCGTGCAAACCAATTTTGGCACGTTCGTTCGGCTAAAGCATGGTCACCATAAACGTCCAGTAAAATATGATGGCTTTCGGTAGCACTTTTCTTCATGTTAAAGTAATGAAGAAGAACTGCAGAAATGAATGAAACAAATTGTTGTTCACGCTAAAACAAATGACATCTAATGAAAACGACGCGAAATGACAGTACCTTTGAAATGAATATAGCCACAGATAAACAGGACCGCAGAAAACCACATTAATTAATGCATACACCCAATATTAAAAAAAAGTTTACATTTAATCGAAAAACGGCTACGTACTTCCAAAAAAAAAATGCTTTTGTGAAGCTACCGTCAAAATTTCAGATAAATTGATGCAATAGGGTCTGAATAGTTTTATCTCCCAATTTGAAAAATGTGATTTATGAGCAAAAAAAAAATTCCAGAGTGGCTTTACCCCTTAAAGGCACACATAAAGCAAGAAATTAGAACTGTCTTTGGCTGATGCTGAAGTCTTTATACCTTTCATTACCTAATCACATTTATGGTATTTCATTTTAGAACTAAATATTAATACTCATTTTTGAACAAATCGGTTGGGGAGAGCTATATGATATGATTACGATTTTGCTAATTAATCCTCGATGATTTCCCAAATCTTTCGAGCTCGATCACTGGATTGTTAAATAAAAGTCTCAAGATTTGTAGTACAATTTCTAAATTGTAAATAGTTCAATCAACGTTTATTTATTATTCAATAACTAACTCAATTCGCTTAACTATAGACCACAACTTATTTAAAATTCTACTATTTCCACTATACAACTCTCTTTAACCATACAGTTTATTCAGACTAAGTGGCTTAAAGGCAGCTACTTATTGTGTCGTCGAAGGTACTTTCTAAATCGACGAAATGGTGGTGTGTGTCGATCTTCACTTCACGGGTCTTTTCCAAGATTTGAAGCATGGTGGTTATCTGGAAAATTGTAGATTTATCAAGTCCTAAGCCATACTTATAAGGTCCAATCGGTGTGTAAACGTTGAGATTTAGTCTTTTTCCCAATACCTGCGATATCCAAAGGCCGATTTATTGTGAATGGTGTTACATTTTCACTGCCGTTTAGCAGGCTGGAGAGGTGTACCCTCCATAAATTCAGTATACCCTAGGCATTAGTAGCAATATCATTTTTCTTACTTGCTCCGGTCTTGAAACCTTCTGTTCGCGACCGTATCTTTTGATAGAGTTACTTACTTACTTGCATTATTTACTCATTTCACCCTCTTTTTTTGTCTGCCAATTCGTCTTTGGGCAGCAGCTTTTCGTTTGTTGTCGGGTGTTCTTTGCTATCCAAAGGCCGGTACCTATCTTCGCTGTGACAAAATAGTGTTCCGAGTCGATGTTAGATCCTCGAAATGTACGACATCTAGAACACTGGAGATATGGCCTCCATCGGGAGTCTCTCTTTCACCACATATGTATCTAACACCAAATTTGTTTTGTCTTTTTTCTGTCCATCGCATATTTTGGGCTGCAGTGATGGCATGAGAACATAAACCAGCTGGGTAGTGACACTTTTC
Organism: Ceratitis rosa; assembly: GCA_037013455.1. NCBI lineage: Eukaryota > Metazoa > Arthropoda > Insecta > Diptera > Tephritidae > Ceratitis > Ceratitis rosa. The sequence goes on from JAWMAG010000008.1 coordinate 24,969,620, forward strand.
TTATTTAAGGACCGGGCATTCCACGTACAGTAAGCCTGCTATCAGGATGTGTTCCAAGATATTTAGTTTTATTGCTTTGTACTTATTATATATTATAATAGTATCATCAGCGAAAGTTCCAAGGGTAGTTCCTTCCGCTATAGACAACTCGAATTCCCAGAAAATATATAAAATGGGGCTCATAATGTCGTCATGATGGATATGTCAATATCAAATGTTAAACTTTCAGTGTCTAACTTTTTCATCGAACTGTCAGTTTTCAGATAAGGAACGATGCTTACTTTAAATGAAATGATCTTTTTTGCCCATCAAAGCACACATTTTCATAATTTCTTTTCTAATTTTATTTAAACATATACAAAACTTAGAATCACATTCTAAGCACTTTATTCAAAATTTATTTTCAGATATATATTTTTTTTTAATGTATGAAATCCATGAATTGAGTGCGACACCTAATTAGAAACGAAAATATTTTATTAGAAAAAAGTAATGATATTGAGGTAATATGTTTACATTAAATTAGTATTTGGTTGCATTACGCTTCTGCTTCAATACAGTCTCACATCGATTTCGCATTGATGTTATAAGATTTCGATAGCCCGCCACTGATATTGCTTGCCACGCCGTTGTTATTTCCTCAAAAAGGACATCCATATTTGGGATATTTTTAACACCAACTACCCTTTTAACGTCACCCCAGAGATACTCTAAAGAATTCAAGTTTGGACTGGATGATGGCCATTTTAAAATATTGATGGGATTTTCGTAAAAAAAAGTTTTCGTCAACTTTGCGATGTTCTTTGGATCGTTATCCTGTTGAAATTTCCATATAACAGGCAAATTCTCCTCAGCCCAAGGCAACATGACATACCTCTGACCATCAGGACCAATGCGATTAATTTTCGTTTCATCGCTCCAAATGGCATTCTTCCACTGGTTTCGGGTCCAAGATTAATGAGAGTGGGCAAAATCTATACATCGTTTTCTTTGGGTTATGGTCAGAAGCGGTTTATTGCGTGCTGCTCTTCCATGAAGTCCAGATTCGACCAAACTGCGTATAATTGTTTTCTTCAATATTTGAACAGTGAATTCATTCTGATTTTTACGTTTAATGTCCGATCACAGTTTCAAAATTCTGAATATGCTTTAAGACATTAAAAACCATGTTTTTTTAGCATTATTTTACTAGAGACTTTTCATTTTTAGAGGGCAGTCTGTCGAGCCAAACACGATCAAATGATTGTGGTTATCAAGAAAAGCTGGGATGCTACTTTTATTTTCCCAATGTCAGTAACCTGGATAGAAGCACCTTCACAAATAAAATATCGAATTTTTAAGTTGTTCAAATTAATACATTGTGAACATTCACTGTTATATGCCAGTCAGAAGAACCTTTACATCCTTCCAACTGAAGGTAAAGAAAAATGCATAGAAAACAAATTTAGACAATGAGCTCCTCTGTCTAGAAAAAGAAAACTAGCACCAACAATAATGCAACCGACAGTCACACAAATCACTTATGATTCATTGATAATAAAATTTTCACGCCTTTGAGCTGAAATGGCGACACCAGACGATCACAGATAATCTAGTAGCACCTTTAAAAGCCATATTTGAATATAAGTGGGTACATACATACATATACCTATACATACATACATATGTATGTATTCAAATCAAAGAGCTTAAATATCGTGCCATATTTTTCGTGTGATATTCTGTTGACAATGAATGGGTTTGCCTTTTGTCATTTCATTGTGTTGCACGCAGCAAATAAATAGCATGACAACATGCATAGCGGGTGACAATTTATCGGTCGCCCCGTTGTTGCAACAAACGACTACTATGTCACTTGCCACTTACCACTTACCACTTGCCACTGAAATGAGTTTCTTCCAACTCTTTAGTCCATATTAAATGTAAAACAACAAGCATTTTCCATAAACATTATTTCTTTTAAAATTATTTTTTTTTTTTTTTTGGCATGTTGTTGTACTTTATAAGTGACATTCCACAAATACGGTGCCAAAGTGTTGCCATGCCATGCCTTGGTTATCGCTCGGCTCGCCGGTAATGTGTGGCGTTAACATTTTTGATGTTTTTTAGGCGCTGGATAAAAGTGTCCAATGGTCACTTTGACGTTGGTGGGGTGACATATTTGTGCATATATTTGTATGTATGTATGTATGTATGTTTGCAAGTGATTGACATAATTTAACTACTACACATGGACAATTGAAAAATGTTGCAAAAGCGAGCACGTACCTCACATACACACGTATATATCTATTTTAACAATTTTTCATATATTATACTAAAGTTTTTCATCGCTGATATTTAGGCTGGTCTTGGTGTCACATTACATTGTTGCATATTTGCATATATAAATGTTGCTCATGCTTTGTTGCATATACATAGCTTGCGACACATTTTCGATACTTTTTGTCTTACAAATATTCGTTGCAATCTGGTGACAATTCTTTCTGCTAAGATAATCTATGAAATGGATAAATAACTGTAACTAAAAACTCGTATGTATTTTTGATCAAGAAATTCGTTTGTTCGCATGTCAACGAAGCATTAGTTGAGACGTGGATGTGGTGGCACTTAAGCATAAAGAAAATTATGGAAACTCTGGCAGTTATTGCAAAGATTCCGCAGGAACGCAACAGAATCAAGTTTACCATTTAACAGGAAACAAGAGCTGTCTTCCTAGTTCGGGTCGCAGAATTTATTTGTTTTATGACCATATCACATCGAAAATTTGTTGGGAGGGGGCTATACGAGCAAAGCTTTCCGATTTCGATGATTTTCGGTGGCAATGTTTATTTGTGTGATACCAAACGGAGTTTTGACTCAAAACCTCATATCTGAACATTTCGGTTGTATGGGACTATCTTTTACAGGGTTTTCCAATAAAAGGTGTGAAGATAATATTCACAGATATTTTTAGGGTTAAATGGGCGGATGTAAATAGGAAGATATGCCATTAATAATGGAAAGCAATATCAACCGAATGGCTGAAACGGCTACGTTTATGAAATTTTCCGTCACCAAATCGCAAAGTGACTGTTGTATGCCTCTCGATAGCTTCACAAATTCCATCTTTGAGGTCTTGAATTGACCTTTGACTATTGACGTAGATATTGTATTTCACGTGGTTCCAAAGGAAGAAGTCACCTTGTGGTGAATCACAAGCCAAGTTACGATCCCCTCTTCGAGAGATAACAGGTTCCGGAAACATTTTCCTTAAAAGATCGATGGTTTCGTTACTTGTGTGGCATGTAGCGCCATCTTGTAGAAAGTAAACGTTGTCCAGATCAATACCATACAATTCCGGCCATATAAAACCGTAACTGTTGCTCCAGCCTCATTTAACTTCGCCGGACAATAAACAGCACCAAACAGTTACACGTTGAGGGTGCTGAGAGGCTTTTCGAAACAAAAAAATCTTGGGTTTTCTGAGCTCCAGATGCGACATTTTCGATGAAACTGCGGATCATTTGCATGCATTTCAAGGACCCAATCAGCAAAGGCACGACATTGTTGATGATCGACGGGCTTGAGTTACTGTGTAAACTGAGCTTTGTATGCCTAAAGACCCAAGTTATTTGGGTGTAGATTACAAATGTTCTTAGATGGTTTTCTGACAGATTTATGACCCTTAAGATCCTTAATGAACCATTTCACCGATTGGGTCACGATTTTAATTTTGATTCCTGCCCCTTTGACCATTCAAATTCATTTTTTTTAGATTCCACCAACAATTAAATCTTGAAATGCTTGAATTATTAAATTTCAGCTGTTGAATAATATTTTTTTTCTTTAGCTTTAAATCTCGACGATTAACAAACTCGTGCCAATCATGAATCGGCTTATTCATTATGCGAATGACGGTCTTCATGTCGATCGGCCAGGTGGAGTGTATTCGTTGGGTTTATAAAGTAAATAGTATAAAATCTTAAAAATCGGTCGACACGATTGGAAAGCTTATGGATGCTGGGAAAGTTGTTTGAAGATTGACAAATATCACTTAGAGATTAGCTTTAAGCTCGGCATGCTGTTTTATAATATTTATTGTTGAAATGATCTTAGGAAGATCATTATAGCAAAAAAATTTCATATTTAGTTCTAAATAAGCCTCTCCGGCAGCTTCTAGACAGTGCTATAGTGGAAAAAACATATTTATTGATTTTTCTCTTTATTCTTAATATGATTTTTTTCCAAATATTTTTAGAAAAGTCGAAAAAGTAAAACTTTGTAGCTAAATATAATGTGTAAAAATAAATAAAATAAAAATATTAATTTAATCAGTTTTTTAGTTCTAAATAAACGAACTTTTAAGCATTACAAAACCAACTGTAGGTAAATGATTTTAAAGGCTTTCCTTTGATTTCAAAACAACGTTATAGTGGAAAAAATATATTTATTGAATTTTCTCTACATTCTTAATAGGATTTTTTTTTTCCATAAAATTCTTCGAAAAGCAGGAAAATTAAAACTTTGTAGCTAAATAAAATAAATGTGTAAAAAAAGATAAATAAAGAAAAAATATAAATAAAATTATTGTTTACATACCTTCAGAAAACTGTTATGTAAAATACCGATCATGTTTTTTCATAGCTAACAGCAAACAGTTCACAACAAAAATTGTAAAAGCAATAATAAACAATCACAAGTCAGGTAATCTGAAAGTAATCAATAGAAAGCGTGACATAGCGACTGTCAAAAGTGTTGCAATGTACAACCGTTATATAGTTCGTTTTTAAATTTGCATACAATCTTACATACAAGCATATAAGAGTATGTATGTATATGTATATGTATATGTATAAAATCGCACAAACACGACAAGCAAAGAAATAAATAAACAAATAAATAAACAAGCGTACGCCGCTAACAACACTGTGAGCAAAAGTCAATCACTCACTGGCAGCACCCACAGAACAGATCAAAAGCGAATGCGAATGCTAACACGACTACGCCGCGAAAAACGCGAGTACTCCGCAGTGCGCAGAAAACACTTCATGTTTTAACAATAGAGTACACCAGAACTAACCACAATTCATATAAAAAGTGTGGTCTAAATAATATTGCGTTGTCCTAGGGCTGGACCATACATATACTGCAACTATGCTTAACATCCGAGTGCTCCATGAAATACTTATACGGGATTGGGTTTGAAACTACTCTGCTAAGATACTCCATGAAGTACCTATAGGAAATTAGTATTGAAACTACTCTTCATATTACTCCATGAAATACCCACAATGAATTAGTTTGAAAGTACTCCACAAAGTTTTTCCAAGGAATATATACAAAAAATCTACTTCATGGAGTACCTACAGGTAGATACTTTTGAAATTTTTGAAAGATACTCCATGGAGCTACTCCATGGAGCAGGAAACTGGTTTTGAATCAACTCATGGAGCACCTACAGGGGACATAATCCGCTGAAAAGCTATTAATAATACACATCATATAAATTTATAGTGATAATAATAAATATGCATAATATAATATACAATAAATTTTAATAGCGCATCGCGAAACTCTAAACGGATCGTATACTGACATCACGCAGCAATCTATGAGTGATCTGAATTTTTATCCAAATCATGCTTATTTTTGGCTTTATGTGGACTTGTGATACCCTTCCCGGAATAAGATTGTTATGCATACATATATGTAATCTAGACTTCTAGCATTTTGGCTGCAATAGCCAATTAACATTCGAACACATCCAAAGCTATAGAAAATTAAAGCCCTTCGAGTACGTTTCTCCTTTAAAATCCATCGGGCATTCGAAGGCGTCTTGGAATAAACTGTTGGACCTTCCATTTCTTCAGAAAAACTTTAAGATGCACACCACAAAATTGAAGAAGGAGCTCGGCCGAATAATATTCTACCAAATCAAAATTGCTCCTTATTCCATTTTTCTGGTAGTCGTACAAAAATTCAACTAAATCGAACCATAAAAATATTTGTCTAAATTAAATCTGCATCTGGTCTACTTCCTTGGAAGAAATGAAATGTTTGCAAAGATCGTTTCTGATCCCTCTTTTTGGAGGAAAAAGTGGTCCTTATTTTAATTAAGGCAAAAGCTACCTGTGTACCATATTTCAAGTAAATCGATCTTCTTCCGGAAAATAACTGTTTTCTGACAAAAAAAAATTGAACAAAATCAGTTGAGTGGTTTTAAAACTTATTGCGCACTTGAAACTTCGTTTACGGTCATTATAACACGAGTATTCCTCGGCTAACGACCAGCTGACAGAAAGACGTGAATTGGTCCAGCGCCGCACTACAGAGGAGTAAATCAATAGGCACTCCTATAGACCATATGGTTAACAAAGTTTTGCGTATACTCATGTGTTACATACGTATGCACATATATATGAGGGCAGCGAAGCTTCGCATGCGCATTTGAAATGAATTAAACGGTTTTGTTGAAGGCACGGTTTTCTTCCATATTGCATGACATTTCCAAGTTCTCTTGTACATGGATGGGACAACACCCCCATAATTTTATGCAAACAAGCAAATATATACTTAAAGAAACATAAATGCTGTCATGCTGCAATGAAAAAAAAAATATATATATATATATACATATGTATATACGCCAACACCCGCTGCGCTAAAAATTCAAAAGCTAATGTCTTACCAACATACAAATGACATGTCATTTGCCCCGTCTGCCATATTATTTCCTTTTATTTCTATTAATTTACAATGGCTTTTTATTTTTATTCGCACATTTATGTATTTTAAAATTTATTTGTATGTAAATTATTACAACGCTTTGCTTGTTCGCGTCTAATTGGTATAACATTTACTTCACTTTAGCTTTGCTTTACTCCAGTCAATCACGGCATGATTGTTGGCTGTTGAATGTTTGTGTAGCGGAAATAAAAACCCATTCAAACTGTCAACATTTGCGAATGAGGTAGCGAAGTAAGTAATAAAAGCGGGGTATGCCATTGCCTTTGCTATCCGTAGTTTAAGATTTCTTTATCTTTTGTTGTACGCGCTTTCAATAGCAATCACCTTTCAAGTGGTTAACCTTTCTTTTTAGTTGTTTTTTTAATTGAAAATCTATTTTTATTTATTTTGAAGTATTCACTGGGGGTTTTAAAAGACACAAAGCAAGAAATAATGGGCACAGGCGATTTTTCAATATCCTTCCGACTGTTCATTCTTATTATTAAAAATTTTCGAGAGGCTCTGCGCCTCTGCGTAAACCAACACGTTTACTCTAAGAGCCAATCACCAATGGTTTTTCACTGTTTCTTGTTATTCTACTTTTCTTCTTTTGCATGGACAGTTTGGGTATTTTCCACCTAATCTTTCCAACGGAGTGCAGATCTTCCTGATCGCATCGAAAAATTTCAAGGCTAGAGTGTTCACATCCTTACGGATCTCATGACCTACTCAGCGTCGCCACTGCCTATGATCTATGTTAATGTATGATATTCCATTGACTGCGGTGTTCTCCGTTCCCAACTCGTGGAGAACCATACATTTTGAGCAAACCCTTCATCTCGAAAACTTCTTACACCGACTCATCATACGTTGTCATCGTCCAAACCTCCACACCACATACCGAGCAGTCTTTATTCGTCGAGAAGGGTCTTCTCTTTTCAAATGCCTACTTAGTCTAAAATAGCACCTTTTGGAAAGAGTGATTGTCATTTAAACTGCCCGCGCTGAATATTTTTCAACATTTTTTTTAAGTTTGGCATCGGTGTCCCTAATTACTATGCCAACAATTTGCGCTATATGTCAACCAGCTTGCTTGCAGCACCTGTTGAAATCCGTCGACCTCAGTTCCCTCTGCGACTTTTCTTTTACGGTCTCAATCGAGTCGAAACGAGTTCCACGAAGTGGTAGCTTGAGTTTTGGAAACAAAAAAAAAGTCGCATGGGGCCAAATCCGGTGAATACGGTGGTTGATCGATGGTATTGAACGAGTTTTTGGTCTTAAAATCGATTGCAACTTACCGCTCGGTGCGACGGCGCATTATCGTCTTGAAAAATCCATGAATTGTTAGTTCCACAGTTCCGTCCGTTTACGACGAATGTTTTCGCGCAAACGCCTCAAAATATTACTCTTTATTATCCACCTGTCCCGTTGGAACGAATTCATGAAGAACCGAACTGCGAACATTGAAGAAAAAACAATTTCTGGAAACTTTCTGGTCTTAATGTATGTTAAATTTCAAGTCTGGTGTGTGTTGTTGGTGTAAATACTGGTTCCCAGATAGACCAAATTATACCCAACTTCAGTGTTATGACTGTCAATAGTGACGAGAGATCCGAGTTGCGATTGCCATGACAGCAGATATTACGTCTTGTGAACGTTCACTACCAGCTCCATACGCTTTGCTTCCTTATCAAATCTCAGGAACGCAGAACTCACGACTCGGTTGTTAACACCAATGATATGAACATCATCGCCGTACTCCAGCAGCTGTATATGCAATAGAATAAAGAAGTCACACTATAAGGAGTCACCTTGTCTGAAATCTCGTTTGGTAACGAACGGCTCGGAGAGTTTTCGCCGATCCTCACGTAACTTTTGGTATTCAGACATATGCATTTCTTAGAAGACTGAGGAATACTGGCTGTGCTGTAGTGATATATGCCTTCAATATATGGTACATAGTAAGAAACTATGAGGAGAATACTGTCTATAGAGTGCATGTTGCGAGTTTTCAAGGCAAACTCTGTTAAAAACATCAACATCACTCTTTTTAAGAAGATCCGCTAGCCAAACTTATAACATCTACATGGACGAATCAAAAATGATTGATAGATTGAGAGCTGAGCTGGATGCCAGAATCGTCCACTCTTTCGTCATATTGCGGCATCTGCCAGCCGGATGCCGTCGGTGTAAGGAAACCTGCTGATAATACCGCAGAAAGCCACATGAAAAACATAAAATTATGTATAAATTCGTTGATAGCCAGGAGGCAATTAAAACAATCGTGGTGTAAGGGTAAGCTGGCACCGAATACGGAGACGGGTAGCATCACTTGCACAGTGAAACATCAGTGATACGCTTTACGGAGCATAATGCAATGCGATGCTACCGTTGGAGACACCCCAAAAGAGATTTAAGTAAGTAAGACTACCACCTAGGCAGATAAGGATGGGAACGACTACAAGGATTCCATTCAGCACCACATACTAGAACCGCTGGACAGGATGGCGTATCAACAACCGACCGAGAATTCGTCAACACCTTCTTGAATTCTCTTGCAGTAAACGGGGTTCTCGGAATCCAAGCACCACCTTATGACATGCCTTGAGAGAACCGAGTAATATTGACATAATTGTCTGGATCAGGATATTGCAGTCGACTTAGTTTATACTTTTCCAAACTTGACTCTGACATATCCGACGTATATGTCCTGCATGCAATGAGAACCCGCACGATCCTAATCATCTCTTGTATTCCCACTAAAACCTACTCATCAAACCCGGCTTTCCCTCTGTCGAAGAAGCTCGTTTCCTGGACTTGCTGTTAGATGACCACGTTCAACCTCGCTTGCCCCTAAGAGTGGTTGGATAGCCGTTACAACAACAAAAACAGGGAGCCAAAAAAATAGTAAAAAATGGTTGACATAGTATAGGTACACTTCTTTAGCATCACAGTTCAGAGGGCTAGAAGAAATTTCAAAACTGGATATCGATGCTATCTCAAGGGGTTATAAAGGTTTCTTCGGAGAGAAAATGTCTATTATCAACATTTTTTTAATACAATATTTTATTCAATCAATTCAAAAAAAAAAAAAATTAATTTAATGTTTTAACATTACATTTGGAAATGAATTCATAACTCCGCCATTGTGACACCAGTTCTAGTGTCTCTTTGTAAAAAATGTTGCGTCTGCGTTAACAGTAGAAGGTATGTCAAGAGCAAGCGAAGTAAGAAAAGCAAAAATTTTGACGAAGAAAAATAAAAAAGTGAAAATTTTATTTTTGGCAGATTTTTTTTTCACAAAAAAAATGTAATTTTTGTTCAAATTTCCTTTTTTAAATAGTCCAATAGTTGGACCTAAAAGTTGAGATTAGTATGCTCGAGATGTTGTAGAAATGAAAAAGAGTATAAAAGATCGATTTCTGAAACAGTGAAACCCATAAACTCCTTTGAATAGAAACTCTTTGTGGCGCCACAGAGAAGCATAGGTCCATAACATAACCTCAAATTTCGTGGTTGATAGCATTTTTACTTAAGGAAAAATTTTAAATTTCTGTAAATATTTTTTATTGCAAATCTATCTATCTAATTGACGCTTTGTAACTGCTGAAGCGATTTTCGGCCGAGCTCCTCCTCCAATTTGTGGTTTTGCGTCTTGATGTTTTCCAACAAATGGAGGGACCTACAGTTTATTCTAAGCCGGCTCCGAACGACTGATGGTTTTTTTACGAGGAGCCTTTATTTCATGTCCGAAATACGCTCCGAGGGGTGGACATTCCCTGCAAATATGTCATTGTTTTTTGTGTTAATTTCGGTGAATAAAAATTAATACATTTCAATCAGTTATCAGCCATTCCTTGCTTCAAATTGAAGAGTGGAAATAAAAACTCAAAAATTTGTATATTCTTCAATGCATACAAAAAGACAGAAAAATCCCACGCAATTGACGATCGTCATAATTTGTAATTTCTTTACATTTCATCATGAACAATACTTCCCTTATTGCAAATACAATTAAATACCAATAAAACTAATTGCAAAGCTGCGTAATCGATAAGCCATTAAATAGAAATGGCTGGTAAAAAGCATGCGAAAAAGTCTAACTCTTAATCACTTGCATACATATGTACGCAAGTAGGTCTAAGCCTAAAAAGAGAAAAAACACAACAAAATTAAATAATACATAATACTGCGAGGCAAAACGAGCGTTCATAATTCACGGCGCGTAACTGGGGCAACACTTGTGCTTTCACGCTGCGCAAAATACTCGCCGCAAAACTAACCGAATAACCGCAGCAGCAACGATCCATCGAAATGTGCACACATAGGTACATGTATACATATGTATGTACCTGTGTGTATATGGAAGCAAAATATGCAGATGGTTAGCCAAACGGCAGATGTGCAAGTCAAACAAAAGTCAGTTGACGCAACAAAATGCAAGCAAAAAAACAAAAATAAACAACAACAAAAAATTTTAATTTACCACAAACAGCGCAGATAATCCATCACTACGCTATGGCTGTGCAATGTATTGTGCATACTCGTATATAGGTACATATGTAGGTTAGGGTAAAGTGCTAGGGATTTTTGTATTTACGTATGTAAATTTACGCACACATGCACACTCTGCAGTTGAATATTTTCTAAAAACTTTATTAAGTGTAACGAAAGCTGCAAGTGTTAAGCATTAAGGCAGTGAGATTACATAAAAATAAGAATTTTAATGCGTGAAATGAAATTTTGTTTGGAGGAAGGAAATTTCAGCTTTCAAATGTGAGTGTGATTGACTCTTTTATTTAATTTTTTATTTTTTTTTTTTTTAATTTTGATTTTTGAAATGGACTAGTTTGCTTAACAGAGGTGAAGTATAAATAAAAACAGCAAATAAAACAAGTAGAAGTGTTGCCTACGAAAATATTTGAGAGAAGGCTGCAAGGGCGGTATCACAGAGAGAGAGAGAGAAATTTGTACATCTCGATCACCCCTTTAAAATTTATACTGATAGCAAATATATTAGGTAAAGTAAAAATTTCGTTCGGTATTTATATAAGTGGCGTTATTGTCCATAGTACTAGTGTTACGTGTCGCATCATGTCATACTACACGGTGCTGAAAACGTGTTTATTAGTGTTAAAAATTTGTCGCTGACAGTTTTTCGATTGATTGACTCAGTACGTTGTGAGCGCTCGTCAAAGATGGACTCCAGCAAAGAGAAAATTCGCTCTATTTTACAATTTTTCTTCGATCAAGGCGAAAAAGCAGCCAAAGCGGCTAAAAAATTAATTTAGTTTATGGGCTCGATACTGTAAACGAACGTGTAGCACAAAAGTGGTTTCATAGGTTCCGTTCCGGTAATTTCGATGTCAAAGATGCTCCACGCGCCGGGAGGCCAGTCGTCGCTAATTGCATAACCTTGGATTCAAAAAGAAGCTGGATGTTTGGGTGCCACACGAACTAACACAAAAAAAAAAAAAAAACATGATGGGCCGAATTTCCATCTGCGAATCGCTGCTGAATCGCATCAAAATCGACTCATTTCTGAAGCGATTGGTGACTGGTGATGAAAAGTGGATCACTTACGATCGTGGTCGAAACGCGGTGAGCCGGCGGAAATGGTGGCCAGGCCAGGATTGACTGCCAGGAAGGTTTTGCTGTGTGTTTGGTGGGATTTGCAAAGAATCATCTACTACGAGCTGCTCCCCTATGGCCAAACGCTCAATTCGGCCATCTATTGCCAACAACTGGACCGCTTGAAGGCAGCACTCATCCAGAAGAGGCCATCTTTGATCAATAACAGAGGCCGAATTGTGTTCTATCAGAACAACGCCAGGCCACATACGTCTTTGGTGACGCGCCAGATGGGAGATTCTAATGCACCCACCTTATAGCTCGGACCTGGCACCAAGTGATTACCATCTTTTCCTGTCCATGGTGAACGCGCTTAATGGTGAGAAGTTGGCCTCAAGAGAGGCCTGTGAAAAATAGCTCTCCGAGTTTTTTGCCAATAGGGACGGACCCTTCAAGGAGAGGGGTATAATGAAGTTAGCATCTCGTTGGCAACAAAACGGTGCATATTTGAATTAAATCGGATAAATGTACACAAAGTTATCATATTTTGATCAATAAAAAAAAACCGAACGAATTTTTACTTGATAATATAACAGTTAATGCCCAATTTTTTTTTTTTTTTTGTATATTTCTGATAACAGTTATGACACTGAAAAAAGCTAATTTAGAGATATTCGTAAAAAGTTTTATTTCAATTAATTATGAATTTCAAGTGAAAAACACGAAATAATTTGAAAATTTTAGTATAAAACGGCAAAAATTTAAACAAGTGAAAATTGTTTTTATTTTTTGCTGAAATTTTCAAACGAGTTTTTTCATAAAAAGCATAGAAGCAGAGCAAACTGTTATACAATAGACAAATTCTCTTAAATAGCCGCCAATTTTAAATGCTACACAATTTATACAATACATACCCACATACCTAACTACATACATATGAACATAATGGAGAATGTGAAATGCATGCAACATTTAATGAAATGCGCCAATAACAATAACAGCAAATACCACAAGCTATAACACTAAGCAAACAAGTACATATATACATATATATATATGTATGTATGTATGTATGTATACACATGAACACAAATTCCGCATATTTCGCGTATGTACCGAAAAAAAAGCAAACTAAAGACTTGAGCAACAAACGTGAGCTCAAAGTCAAACGACAAATGTTTGGCCTAAACACACACACACACACAAACACGCACACAACGATCTGAACAAATAAGTGATTGGTTTTAGCTCAAATGGACAACGGCAGAATGCTCAATTACTTATTTACTTAACACACATACATACGCGCAGGGATGTTTGTATGAATTACTTACATACATACTGGTATGTAGTACACAATACATACGAGTCGAGTATGTATGTACATACATATGCGCCCATTACCTTACCCATTGTCCATTTATCTGCCAACTATTAGCCATTACAGATTGTTGTGAGCTTTGGCCATCATTGCGGACAGCAAGCAAAAAGATCAGAGCGGCAACAACAAAAGCAAAAATTTTGTATTTTAACTGAGTCGGAGTTTCGGTAGTGTTGGCAGCTTTGTGACCACTTAAAATATGCAGCTTGTGGATATGTGTGGCCGCCGTCTGTCTGTCTGTCTATCTACCTATCTACTTGTCCGTTTGTTTGTTTATTTGCCTACTTGCGCATACCTTTTTGGCTTCGCATAACGTCTTTGCGCGCTCAACTACACAATTATTGGAGTAAGACTTTGATGGAGATTTGTTAAAAGAAACATTTATTTCGTTTGCTGCAGCAGCGTCGCCGCCGGCAGCGTCTACAAGAAAGGCGAATTCATGGAAAAAGTGACTGGTGGTACGTGCGCATTTGTTCGGCAGGGCAGGTGCTCGTTGCCACGGAGTTTGCGCCCATTAAAATTGACAAGTGCCGACCACGAAATTCTCTTTTTTTTTCGCCAAATATTCATATGGATATAAATGTAAATATGTAAAAAAAGAAAATATTTGCACAAAACATTGCTCGCATTTCTGACGTTATTTGTGATATATCCGTTGGATTTGCATATTTTATTTTTCCCTATTTTCTACTCTACACAAAATAAATACTTATTTTTGGGCGAAATTTTTAGAGCTTAAGGCAGCAGTTTGCTTTAAAGCTTTCAAAAAATGCAATTTTTTTCTTAAATAGATTTTAAAACTATAGAAGAATATATCTTCAAAATTTCGGTGGTTGATTTGACATATTTAAGAAGCCAGAGCAGTTTTAGTGGCCGAGCTTCGATCAGGTTCGAATGCTCAGTCAAAACTTTGAAGCGCGTTTTTATCGAGTTTTCAATTTTACAAATCTTAAAAAACGATGGCGGTAATAGCAAAAAGAATATATGTCCGATCGAAAAATGACCTATCTTCAGCTTTAAATTGTCTTCTATTTAAACTAAAAATGGTTAAATTAAAAAAAAAAAATTTTTGTTTCAAAAAAGTGATTTTTTTCCAAACATCGAAAAAATTTTAAATTTTCCACTTCTTCGATATTTTTAAATTCATAAAGAAGAGACACTCAAAAAATGAAAAAAAAATTGGTTCGACTGTATTACTTGCATCGCACGACCCGCATCACCGGCACCGTTTCACTAGTTCAGACTCTAGCCGCTTTAGAAAACTCATCACAACATTGGGAAATTCCAATAGTTTTTGATACGAAAAATTGTCTTTTGAAGCTTAAATATAATACATTATTGTCTGAAAATTTCGTTTACCGCAATAATTTCCTTCCCTTACAAAAAATTTGCTGAAAAAAATCGGTTTTCGGGATCTAAGTCTCCTGCTGCCTTAACAGTTTTGTATTAAGAAAATTAATATTTTTTAACAATTTTTGAATAAGAAAAATGTACAAGGAGCTTAACTTCTTGAATAACTGTAGATGCTGGCCAATTGCTTTCTGCTAATTAAGCTTTTCCATTTACTTATATATACAATTCTCAAAGCTTTATACGGGTATGCCATTAATAGTTCATTTTTTACTTCTTTATAATTTTCCGATTTATGATTTCTAAGATAGTTCTAGACACCATTTACGAAACATTGCCATTCAAGTTTGTACTGGTCATTCAGTTCCACTTCAAAGATTATATCCTTTATCAGTTGCCATATAGTATCGTTGTGTCGATATTCCTCCCTAAAATGAGGCCCTACTGATCGACTTGGATGTTTTTGCACAAGCAGGCAAGCATTAAGTAGGAATGGGTTTTGGCCGAAGACAAGCTTGAATTATGGAAAGTTTTTTGGCCTTTGTTGTAATACCTTTTGCTTGAGTCAAACCAAAAAATTACTCCTTTAGTACCCAACCTAATAGAAGTTTCCCACACGTTGCACAACCTTTATGGGGAACCCAAAATTTATATTGCTTACCCACAGGGAATCTGAAATAGACTTATATTGTGTACAAATTGCGCTGTAAAGCTTATCAATGGAGAGAGAGAGGGAGGGATAGAAGGAAGGAAATTTGTGTTTTCATTTTATAGATGAGTTAAAAAACGAACCATACTCCACTGTAGCATGCCTTTGGCAAACGAAAAGACGTTAGCTTATATTATTTTGGGCTTTACAAAAAGCTTCAACTCGAAAGAATAGAGTTTAATTTCAAAAAGTAGAAAAATCTACACGAAACAACCTTCTATAGCGCAAAAGTTTTGTAGAACCGGCTTAACATTTTTATAAATAGTAAGTCTGAATTTATAACAAATTTGATGTATACAAAAACTTTTTTCAAAAATCACTTCCTATACTGATAAAAACCTCAAGAAAATCCATTGAAAAATTTTCGAATTTACCGTGAACAGACAGACAGACAGACAGTCGCAGTAATGGTCTTTGTTTTATAATAATAAGTGATAATTTTAAGAAAATAGAGTGAAAGCATATGGATGAAATTAATTTTTTCAAATCAATTTGTGTTCAACGCTTGAGAGTGGATGAAGATGAAATAAGAAATAAGTAATACAGTTATATAATCATTGTTTAATATTTAAACTGGAAGTTGGAGATTTCTATTATGAAAATTAAAATACTTCAAATAATTATGTTTTCTTAAAAACTTAACAAAAATCACGATGGAACGGCAGCTCAAACTCCCCACGTATCGACTCTTTGGTGATTATAGGTTTTAGACATTGCCAGAAAATCAAATGCTACGATGAGGAATTTCGGATTGGAGCACTATATGCGCAAAGTGATTGATATAGATGCCGCGATATGGAGATGGAAGCAAGACGCATTGGCATACACAAAAAAAGGCTATGATAGCTGAGTATGAGCTTGAGAAGCTGGGCGACAAGAATATTGCTCGGAAATTCTACGAAAAGATACGACGACTTATGAAGACCGGATCCAACTCTTGTAGGACACAAAAAAGTGATCTAGTGACGGATGCCCAGAGTATACTGAATTTATGAAGGGAAAACTTTTCCAGTCTGCTGAATGGCAGTGAAAGTGCAACAACCGGAGATAAGGAAACCGAAAACCCCATTGATGACTATAGAAAAAACATTTCTTTACACGACAATGCCAAGGTCTAAATAGCGATTACCCGCTTAGAACAACAAAGCGGCTGGAATCAATGGCTTACCGGGAGATTTATTATAGTAGATGAAAGCATGCCTAAGTGTGCTTCACCCAATCCAGACTAAAATATCGCATATAAGTCCCTATAGAACTTATTGTGTGAAAAACTAATGCCCGCCGTCAACAAACTGATTGCACCATTTCAGTGTGGCTTTAAACCTTCATCAAAAATACCCGTAAGAAAATAATCGATACTCATTTTTTATCATTTTAAGGCTGCCTTGCCATCGAGATAAGAAGCTACATTATCGCTTTCCCCACAAAAGTGTCTCTGAAATATACAGGAAGCGTTGGGTACCAAACGAGGGTGACTATTTTTCGCTCGATTTTTTTTCATTTGAAACTGGAGGTAGGATGGTAAGAGCTGCAGTGTTAAATATAGAAGGTACAATCTTCTGCAAAAGTTTTTAACTGCTGATGTAAGCCGATGATATTGATATCAAGGGCTTTACGAGTAACAACCGTGGGTCTTGTAGTGAACGAGAATAAGACAAAATATGCCCCGTCATCAAACATGTATACCTAACATTGCTCAGAATTCGCTACTCGGCTGCCATGTCACTGTTGCCAGTCATAACTTCAAAGTCGTAGGTAACTTCATATATTTTGGAACCTGCATTAATACCAACAACAGTGTCAGCTCTGAAATTCATCACAGAAGCAATGATGCTACTTTGAACTGGGTAGGCAATTGAAAATTTAAGTCATCTCCCGATGAACCAAAACTAAACCCTTGCATGGCCCTCATCATTCCCATACTGATTTATGGTGCAGAAGCGAATTCCGCAGAGGAGGAACGATGAACTGTACGTGATATACGGTTCCATTGACATCGTTCATAGAATAAACAAACAAAATGGATTGCTGTGTCTTAAGCTTTAACAATTTTCATGTTCCTCAAATTCTTCACACTTATATTGGGAAACCAAAAAAACCTTAGTTTTGTATAATTGCACATAGACCATAATTTTTTTTTTTTTTTTTTTGAACTACCCTAACCTTATTAGATCAAGTCATATGTTAGTACGAGCATAATTTCATGAAAAGAAAGTGCTTTAAATATTAAATTTATGCAAATTTCTCTTGACATTTATGGCATATTACAACGGTCTATCACTTCATAAAGCCACTCACTAAAAGAGGAAAATATTCAGACATAAATATTATACACATATGTATATATGTAAAATTTAATAAAAAATAAGTGAAGCCTGACTACAGTTCCGGTGTGGGTGCAACGTTGTGTACCCTCTGTGAGAAAGGTTACATACGGACACGTATCATACATATATGTATGTAAATTGTCCACGCATTTGTTGTTGATCTTTTTTATGTGTTTGACTTTTTTGTTGCGTTGTTGTATAGTAGTAAAAATTAAAATAAAAAAGTTTCAGCGCCTAACTTTGACAAAGCTGCACTTTACGCTTGGCTGAGTTCAAAAGACTTTCTTTCTGCATAAAATCCTAACAATTATGGTTACATTGACTCTTATTTGTTAACCAACTTGGCTTATTTTGCTTTTTCGAGATTTGTTAAATACGTACATAGAATTATTTATTACAAAAATTTTTATTATATTTTAAGCATACATTTTTAACAGTAAACAGTTAACAGCAAAAACCTTTTGTTTAGCTAATTTGCATGTATTCCTTTTTTTTGTTTCAAAATTATGAGCCTCTCAATTATGCAAAATTTATTAATTAGAGCATGTAGAAAGCGATCGTTAACACGCGAGGAATGGAGAATATTCAATATTTCTGAATATTACATAAAACAAGTGAATATGAATATTTAATTGAAAACCAAAAATTCTAACAAAAATGCAGTAGAGACTAACGAGTTCGGTCAGTTTCGTTAATTAGTCTGTGCAGTGCGGTCAGAATTTTTGATTAACTTTTGCTAAAAATATTTTTAAAAAATTGCATAGTTACAAATATTTAGCCAAAAAATTTTAAAATTAAAAAAAAATTATTTTTAATATAAATATATCTGTATATACATATACACATATATTTATTATTACAGTTAGCCAATCAACTTGCCGCAAGTCAAAACGACAATTCAATTTAAGTGATTAACTTTGAGCAACGAACTCGCGCTTGCACCTTTTTTTTGAGCTGTCAACTCCACTAGTGATATTCGTATATTCGAACGGTAAATGGTGACACTTTATGACAGTTCAATTTGACTGCCACTTTAACTTGTTCATTATAAATTTTGTTTGCTGTCTTTCGGATTTTGGGTGCTATGCAATTTGCGCTTTCGAAAATAAATTGTAAATAATATGTATTTAAAATAATTTTTGATATGAAATTCCTTTTTTAAAATAAAGTTTGAAACTTGGCTTTACATAAAGTTCTCCAATAAGAGGTGTTATTTTGATATTCAAATCGATGGTTTCATTTATTGTGTGATACGTAATGCCATCTTGTTGAGAGTACACCTTGTCTGTTGATCGTCCGAAAAATATCAATAACATCTCTCGCTAGCGCAGTTCTTCAATATTCGAAAAAGCAAGGTCCAGTGATCACGCCGGACCATAAACCGCACCCAAAAGTTACACGTTGAGAATGGAAAGCTTTTCAAAATGGTTTTTCCATGAAATTTTTATAATGAACTAACAGACCCAGCGAACCTCGCATCGCCTTAATTACATGTCTTTATATTACATTAAGAGTGATAAAAAAATATATGCAGATAGTTCATAGATATATGCAGAAAGCAATATGGTAGTAGCCAAGCAAGAACAAACAACAAAAATATTTTGTCAACATGCAAACATGGGCAATTCTCATAAAATTACTTAAATTAAACTCAAGGGTTTCAGATAAGAAAAGTTCAAGCAGACCATACGAACGAAAGTAAAAAAAATCAAGCAAATTGTACCATAAATAATATTATTAAGAACCAGTTTCTGCATGTTAATCTAAACGATAAGCTGCCAACAAATTAAATTTCAAGTGAATCGAATCGTAACTAAGATTATCTCTCATGAATCGGTCCCTGAGATTCTCTTAATAAAGTTGAATTTTACCATATGTCAGTCCAGTCGTTATCAAATCAGGAAAAACTATAAATTGTTTTCCCACAAAGATTCAGCCATCTATCGAGTTATGGAATGGTCCAAAGCCAATCAAATATCTACTCGGTTACCCTTGCCCACTTCCGAAAATTTTTATATATTACAATATACATATACAAAAGGCTACCTATGTATCAAATTTCATGTGAATCGAACTATAAATTCAAATATCTCGAATAGAGCAGTCCAAGGTCCTCTTCACGGTGTGAAAAATAGATGTTATGTTATTCTCAGATCTACTGAATATGCACATAAAATTTCATTAAAATCGGTGAAGCCATTTCGGAAGAGTGTCGTGTCTAACACTGTGACACGAGAATTTTATTGTAGTGAAATTTAATCAATTCAATGCGTTGTTGAAGAACTGGTGTTGTTCTTACTTGCCAAATGTAAAAACAATTACAGCTTCAAAAGTGGCATCTATCAAAATATTTTGCACAATGCTCAAAAAAAACCCTCTTTCGATCCGTTTGAGCTATTATTCGACCACTTTATGGGACATATTGGGCGGGATCTCAGCCATAACTTGACGAATAATGTCTTTTCAAGTGTTCCAAATTTAAAGATTTGTCACGAAATCCAAAAAATAAAGTCACACGGTGTCAAATTCCACGATCACGGTGGCTAATTGACATCGCCAAAGCGAAAGATTATGTGGCCGGGAAATTTCTTTCGCATTAAAGCCATATTCTTGTTGAATCCACATATGGCCCAAGTCGTGATTTGCAGGCCAACAAAGTTGGTTATCATGCGACCATAACGCTCCGAATTGACAGTGACAGTCCCACCGTGGTCGTTCTGAAAGGAGTAAGGTACCCTCATACCTCAAAGAGTAAAATTATTTTTCAATTATTTGAGGATTCTCGGAGCAATAAATGCGATAATTTGGCTTTTTAACGCATGCCTCGAGTGAGAAATGTGCTTTGTCGCTGAAGAAAATTTTTCTCGAAAAATCATCATCCACTGTTTTCGACTTATGTACGGTATTGCGAGAGATCAGCTGGTTCCAGTTGTGGCAAGAGCGGGACGCTATAAGAATGTAAGTGCCGGTCCAAGTGCAAAATATATCATAATGTGCCGTAAGAAAGATCCAGCTATTGACAACCTGGAGAAATAGACGCATACGGGTCTTCGGCCACACTTTCACTTCTTCTTCTTCTTTCTTCTTACGCAATTACAACAAAGCTATCCATTTCTACTTTTCGCTTTTTCGCGCCAATTGGAGATACCAAGTAGAGCCAGATCCTTCTCTACCTGATCTTCCCAACGGCGTGGAGGTCTTCTTCCTCCTCTGCTCCCACCGGCGGGTACTGCATCGAAAACTTTCAAAACTGGAGTATTCTTATCCATCCGGATCACATGACCTAGCCAGCGCAAGCTGCTGTTTCTGTATTCGTTAAACTATGTCAATGCCGCCGTATAACTCGTACAGCTCATCGTTCAATCGGCTGCGGTATCCGTCATTCCCAACTCATAAATCTTACGCAAAACCTTTCTCTCTCTCGTCCATGCCTCCGCACTATACGGCAGAACGGGATCGATGAGCGACTTGTAGAGATTGGGTTTCCTTCATCGAGAGATGACTTTACTTTTCAATTACCTATTCAGTCCCAGGTAGTACCCATTAGCAAGCCTGATTCGGCATTGAATTCCAAGGCTGACATTGTTTTTTGGTGTTAATACTGGTTCCAAGATAGATGAAAGATGACAGGAAATATTTCTTCTTGCCCTCGTTCATAATCAGACCCATATCTTTTGCTTCTTTATTCATTCTAGAGAAAACAGAACTCACGGCGCGATTGCTGAGGCCAACAATGGTAATATCCTCGTCGTATGCCCGCAGCGACGATGCATAGGCCTTACAATATCTGTAACCGCTCTAGTCTCTTCAAATTTCTTCAAAACTTTACGTATTGCTTGAATAGTTGGATGATTTTGTTTGCCCCAAAATCCTCTTAAAGCACGGAAAGTCGCTTCGAAGTGAAGCATCATTTTCGTAGTAGGTTTTAAGAATTTTAAGGCATTGTACGGTTCTTAAGCGATCCATTTTCATAAACACCCGACTCTTAAATAAAACAGTTTAGTTGGACAGTTGTCAAAATACAGCGCTGATTTTGTGACTACTAAATTGGTACCCCTATATTTTTTTTTAAGCTTTGATTTCCCATTTTTGCTGGCTATTTCGGCGAGTTGGTTACTCGGTCATTTGGTCGTTTGTATCAGTGTCAGTGGTGAGTTGTGTAAATACATATATGTACACGTATGTATATCTATCTAGTACCAATACTCCAGATCATTTTAATATCATGACTTGCATAACTGGTTTACGCTATTAATTTAGAATAACTGTAATTGTAATGGCAATAAAATAAAGGTATGGTAATATACTTAAAATCGACCGCACCCCAATTCCGTTACATAATCTCGCTAAACGGAAATGCAAAAACCAGTTCAATGGTTTGATTTCGTTTTGTTCGCATTTCGATTGTTTGGTTCTCAGACAATCATTTCAAGTGCAAATGACTTGTGCTATGAGTAATGCAGTTCTAATGACTATAAATTCTCATAAGTTATTGTAAAATTTAATAATCATTTGTCTTACATTTGCACACGTTTATTAATTTAATTGCTTTTGTTGCATTATTTAATATTCATTTATGTAATACCCTTTTCGCGAGCTGTGCAAATGAGATATGACTTTTTTGGTCGTTAAACTTTAATGTGAGTCATGATTGCATAAGAATATAAAAGTGTCTTGCATTTAAGCTCTTAATTGCTTTCTGCTCTCCTACTGAAAGCGTGAAGTGTCTTTTGCAACTCGACTTTCATTATTCTACATTGATAGGAGCTCAGCTGCAAATTATATCAATTACAGACATAGACATAGATATAGATGCGTGGACAAAAAATGGAAGCTAGCGAAGCGCTTACTAATGAACTTGAAATGTCGTGTTCTTTTATTCCTCCTCAGTTATTATTTCAATTTGAGGTTAACTATTTTACAAAAACCTTTAATGCAACAGCTTAGTAAAAAGTTCATTAGGTTTTTTTTATTGATTTTTTGTTCGTAAACTTGTTGCCAACAAGATGCCAACTTCATTATACCCCTCTCCTTGAAGGGTCCGTCCCTATTGGCAAAAAACTCGGAGAGCCAATTTTCACAGGCCTCTCTTAAGGCAAACTTCTCACCATTAAGCGTGTTCGTCATGGAGAAGAAAATATGGTAATCACTTGGTGGATGCATTAGGACCTCCCATCTGAGCTCCTAGAGCTTCTGACGCGTCACCAAAGACGTATGTGGCCTGGTGTTGTCCTGATGGAACACAATTCGGCCTCTATTGATCAAATATGGCCTCTTCTGGTTGAGTGCTGCCTTCAAGCGGTCCAGTTGTTGGCAGTAGAGGGCCGAATTGAGCGTTTGGTCATAGAGGAGCAGCTCGTAGTAGATGATTCCTTGCCAATCCCACCAGGCACACAGCAAAACCTTCCTGGCCGTCAATACTGGCTTGGCCACCGTTTCCGCCGGCTCACCGCGTTTCGACCAGGACCGATTGCCCTTGACGTTGTCGTAAGTGATCTACTTTTCATCGCCAGTCACCAAACGCTTCAGAAATGGGTCGATTTTGTTGCGATTCAGCAGCGATTCGCAGATGGAAAGTCGGTCCATCATGTTTTTTTGCGTTAGTTCGTGTGGCACCCAAATATCGAGCTTCTTTTTGAAATTACCGGAACGGAACCTAGCAAACCACTTTGTGCTACACGTTCGTTTACAGTATCGGGCTCATAAATTAAATTAATTTTTTCAGCCGCTTTGGCTGCTTTTTCGCTTTGATCGAAGAAAAATTGTAAAATATGGCGAATTTTCTCTTTGCTGGTGTCCATGTTTGACGAGCGTTCACAACGTACTGAGTCAATCAATAGAAAAACTGTCAGCGCTGTATAGTATGACATGATGGGACACGTAACACTGGTACTATGGACAATAACGCCATCAGTTAGATAAAAACCGAACGAAATTTTTACTTTACCTAATGTATTTGGCGCTTCGTAATTCTGATATAGCTATAGAGATCTTCAAAATTAGTCTGTTTCTGCAAGATTGGACGATGAAACATAGCGCCAACTCTTTAACATATTCGCAAGATTTAATTGTTATATATTAATTGAAAAAAAAAACACTTCTCATGGCTGAGCTTTGGGTCAGCCTTTGTATCTGTTGCAAGATTTGTTTTTGGTAATTTGTGCCATTATATTTGTGGATTTCCTATTGCTCATCATGCATCATTCAGGTGGGAGAAACTGTTTCACGAATCGAAAAAAACTATTGTCTCAAAGCCTACAACTTAACCTCTTCAACCTGCTGTTTTAAGATTTAAGACACCTCCTTGAATTTTTACCTCGTGTTTTTTCTTTAAAGGAATGACTTATATTTTGTACAGCCTACGAATAGTTGATGAGTTTTTAATATTTTCATGATATGCTCTAAATCGTTACGTCCCAAGGTACATTTCTTTTTCCGTTTATTCTTCTTGTTCTTCTTAATCTTATACTCTACTTCTTTATTAACCCTTCCCTTCTTTTCGTACTATTTCTCTGCTGGTCTCTTTCTTCTCTTCTTCTACATTTTTACTCTTCTGCTTGTTCTCTTTTTCCTATTCCTCTCTAATCCTACACATTATTGTAATTTTTCTGCTTCTTTAGCATCCTTTGAATCTGCTTCCTTCTGTCTGTACCACTCTCCTTCTTATAATTATCATTATTTTTTATACCTCCTTTCTTTCCTTTTCTTTTTATGTTTATGCTTCCCCTTCTTTTACTACTACATCTTTGCCATTCTTCTTCCTGCTCTACTATTTCTTTACTATTCTTCATTTTCTTCCTATTGTTTCAATACTTTTCCTTCTTATAATACCTCCAATTTTTCCTCCTCTCTTTACTCTTCTTCTTCTTATATTTACAATTCCTTTTATTCTTCTTCTTTTTATTTATTTTTTTGTTTTTCTCCTTTTTATTTACTTTTTTTTTGTCTTTTTTTAGTTCTTAGTTATTATTTATGCAATTCTTCTTCTTCTCATTAGTCTTTTTCCACGGTTAACTTGTCGTCTAATTTATAATCATTTGCTCGTCTTTCGATTTAATTTCTTTTTCTTCTTCTTCTTCTTTGGCGTAGGCACCACTTATTCGATTATAACCGAACTACAATACCGCCCCGGTCGTTTCTATTTAGCCGTTAATTGTAATGAAGCCAGGTTCTTCTGCACCTGATTGAGGTCTTTCTAATCCTCTGTTTCCAACGTCGGGTGATGCATCGAATATTTTTATAGCTAGTGCGGACCATAAATCTTCCGTGAAACCATTCTCTCGAAGATTCCTTAAATCGGCAAATCGAATGTTGTCAGCTTTTACGCTGCTGCACCATAAATAGAAGGACAGGAATGATGAACGAACTGCAGAGTTTATTGTTTGTTCGTCGCCGAGAGAACGTTTCTTTTCAATTGTCTACTCAATCCGAAGTAGCAACTGTCGGAAGACGAAATCTTCTGCAACTTTAACTCTTCAGTTTCCCTCCCGACGTTACTCAGCGTCAGTTTGAATAGCCCTTTTTTACTTTTGCGGAGATACCAGACTCTGATAAAGGCAGCTTATTTGTCGTAGCTTGCTTTAAAATCAACGAAGAGGTAGTGTGTTTCGCTCCTTTTCCCACAGGTCTTTTCCAAGATTTAGTGCGTGGTGAATATCTGGTGAAGCGTAAATTGCCAGGTTAAGAAACCACAGAGACAAGGTCCAATCAAATCAAATCAATAAAAATTATCCGATAATTGAAGGATTGCCACAACAGATTTAGATTGGTGTAAAGGCACCAAATATTACTATAACTATTTGTACATTTTTTTTTTTTACTTATTTATATTTAAATTTTTATTTATTTTTTTTACTTTTTTCCTTTTATTTCCTTAATTTATTAATTTTTTTGAAGTTTTACTTATGCAACTGCAAACTCTAACAACCTGCACTTTGTTATATCACACAAAAAAATGTTAACGGTTGATAGAAAAATGTCTAAAACCGTCACGAAAATCAACTGTAACTGTAACGAAAATCAAGGACAAAAACATAAATCACTCAATTTTCGAATGCGCCACACCAAAAAATTAAAATATTTTTTTTTTGATATAAAATATCTGTAATCTGACAAAGAAAAGGTAGACCGATGAAAAATATGTGCGCATAGATAACGGTAAATTACATACATATGCATGTCGTTACATGTGTGTATAATAATGCATTATTAGGGTGTATATTAATTACAAGTTAATTTTTGTTTTTTTTTTTTGCTTCACCTTATTAAAGCTAATTGGGTTTCAAGGTAATTCATATATATGAACCCTTTTCAGAATGTCACTGCGTATACGCAACCCAACAAATTTTAAATAAATACAAAAAAAGCGAAAGTAGTCTTGCATAACTCAGAAAAAGTGACACTTCGTGCGTAAAGGCCATAGGGCGCTAAGTATATTGAATTGGCCCCAAAAATGTATCGAGCTCATCTTTTCAGGGCGTGTTGATACCAAATATGTTACTTCGATACTACAAATTCAAGGTCTCTATTTGTTACCGTTTTCGAAAAAAAAAATTATCAACACTCATCAAAAAATAATTTTTTTCTCAGAACCTTTTGAAGTGATTGCTCTGAATTCTGGATATATTCTAGACCACAATAGTCGTTTTAAGAAAAAAAAAATAATTAAGAGTTTTATCGGCTCTCAAATTACTTCAGAGGAATTTTGTTATTTGATTCCAGAACAATTTTGAAATAATACTTTTTGATATTTACCCTAAGATCGGGACTTTTTATATAGGTTTAAATACATTTGGGAACAAGTTTTGCCTACAAGCGCTGATGTACAAGGCTAGAAATCACCCCTCACAATGAAATCCCCCATTTTTTTTTTTAATTTTCAATGAAACAAAAAAAGCAAAAATTGTACAAAAGGGCCAATTATCGTGAGTTGGAAATATTTATATATATACCATAATTGGCGCTTTTGTAACCGCTGAAGCGATTTTCGGCCGAGCTCCTCCTCCAATTTGTGGATTTGCGTCTTGATGTTTTTCCAACAAATGGAGGGACCTACAGTTTATACTAAGCCGCCTCCGAACGGCTGATGGTTTTTTTACGAGAAGCCTTTATTTCATGTCCGAACTACTCTCGGAGGGGTGGACATTCCCAGCCGAATGTGCTTGAAAATAATTACCTCACCCATAAACAGTAGAAGTCACATTTCGTATTGTTTCAAGCTATCAGTAAATTTTTGACCTCTAATTCGTTCAGAACGATAGCCTTGAATTCGCACTCTCGAATACTTAGATAACATTATTTATTTAATATCTAACTTTGTCTGGCAAGAACTGCGAATGCATAACATTGCGATAATGAAAGGATTCAAGCATGATTGTCTTGTCTTTTGATCGAGTTTTACGTGAGTTTTCTTGATTTTTGGTCGGTTGTAAAAAGCCATCGGCGCAATCCTCGCCACCAGATACAATGGGATTTAAGTATTTGGTGTCAGAATTGACTCGTTCTGGCAATCCTTCAACAACCTTTGTAAAAAGTCCAAGTATTTCGAAACTGAATGCTCCACGTCCTGGATGGACTCTGGAAGCCGATGTAGATAAGATAAAGAGGTTGGTAGAGAGTGTGTTCACAAGTACATAAAATATCTAGGATTAATTTCGAAGCTTGAAATATAAGTTCCTCATGACCTTTCCGAACGAAATTTGCTTCGCCCCATTAACGACTGTGATTTGCTTATCAAACGTCAGAGATATGATTCATTTATAAAGCGCATTATTACCGGGGACGAAAAGAGGGCTGTTCACAATAATATAAGAAGCAAGGGATGACTGAGACAGCTAAAGCCACGTGGTTAGCCAAAAACAAAGTAATGTTGTCTGTTTTTTTTTTTTGAAGATTAATCTTGAAGTGTATTGTGATCAAATTGAGTGATACACTTAATCAGGAGAGGTCAAAATTGATCAATAGAAAAGGAGAGTGCCCCACCAGGATAAGGTGAGACCGCATACAAATTTGAGGACTCACCAAAAGCCGTTGCAGCTTGAATGGGATGTTCTACCACACCCACCATACTCTCAAGATTTAACACCTTCTGACTATTAGCTCAAATCATGATGTCAAAAACTACTTGGACTAGTTTCTTGCCAGCAAAGATCAAACATTTTATGGGCTTGTAATTAATCTCTTACCCGAAAGATGACAAAAAGTATTTAAAAAAAAATATTACATTTCACAAAAAACAATATTAATTAGCTAACGACCCAATAGCTTGATTTTGATTTTGATTTTAGTTACCAATCACAACCACCCTATTATATACTATATGTATATTTACATCAAGATTTCCAACTCATGTACTATGAATTTGCAATCGCTTTTTAACCAATTAGCCACCGCGAAACAATAACAAAACTACACAAACAGAATATAAAATTTTGTAATAAATAAAGCAACGAACTTACAATACATTTGATTAGCAAAACACTAACAATGAAGAAAAAATAATAATTAAATAACTGCATATCAAACAATTTAGAAAAACAAAAAAAATCAAAAGCGCTCGAAAGAAAAAGTGGCAAATCAACTAGCGTAGCGAGCAAGTACATACATACCTACATATATATATCATTTTTCCTTTTATTTTTTAAATATTTTTCTACATTCATGTTAAGCCGCCCAAACCGGCCAACAAAAGGTGTTGAGGTGCGCAGGCGTATGGTCAATGGACGGAATCAAGTTGGCTAGAATAAGAAGTAACGGTTTGGGCCACCGCACTCAGTTGCTGGTTTGAGTTGGTTGCTCTTGTTGTTGTTGTTTTGTTGTTGTTGTTGTTGTGTGTTAGTAGTAGCGATAAAACGCCAACTAACGGTATCATTAGTAAATGCACACTTACTTCAAAAGCAAAAAAAAAAAAATAAAAATAAATTAAATAAAAACGAATAACACAAGCGGCAGCTTTGGGAAAATAATCATACATTTAAACCAAGTTACATACACACATACACTCGTATGTTGGTAAGCACGTTGTAGGCCGCTACTGCCGCTGCTATTGTTTGGGTGTGTGAACGCTTTTACATCGATTATTTTCGTCTCATTGTACGCTGCTCACGGGCATTACATTTTGGAATTTATTCTTTTCGCGCCACAAGCAGCCGCAGACTCCATTGCTGCGGGTGTGTCACACACCCACTGTGCAACAATTTTATTATTATCTATCCAATCAAAACGGTGGCGGCCGCGTTAGCCGTGTGGTTAGCATTGCGTGCCAGGAAGGGTTCAAATCCTGGTACGACCAACATCCAAAAGTTATGGAAAATTAATTTAACTAAACAATTAAGTTAAATTTTGTAATTGCGGTCGCCCTTCGGCAAGGAATGTCAACACCTCCGAATGTATTTATGAAAAGCAATAAAAATCCCTCATAAAAAACCATCAGCCGTTTGGATTAGTATAAACTGTAGTTCGCTCTATTTGTTGAAAAAAAACCACAAATTGGAGCAGGAGCTCGGCCGAAAATCGCTTCGGCGGTTACAAAGCGTCAATTATATACATATATATATGTATATCCAAGCAAAACTCTAAGCAGTCCGGCTGGTGCTAAGCCAAATGGCTATATCTCTATAGCTCTTATGTCTTTATATGTGCATATATTTACCTTTGTATATACATATGTTCGTATGTACATACAATACATATATTTAGTTTTAGTTGTAAATATTTACACATACTTATATACCACCAGCGTTTAATATCATTATTATTATTGTAATTAGTTCGTTTAGTTGATCTAATTAATATTTTAAGAATTTTAATTAATTGCAAACACTGTTGTTAATTAGAAAGGTATATACCTACTCATATCTATTTCATACCTTTTCCTATTTCATTATAAAAAATATATAATTTTTTCTGAAGGTGCAATATTGATTTATTTCGTTATTAAGTTACCACAGAGGCGTTACACTTATCTACATACATACTTGTACATATATATGCATGTACGTGCGGTTGGTGTTGAGCAATTATTTGATTTCATTCGAAGATAAATTTTAATTGAAATTCAATATTAAAACGTGTAATTAAGATGTCGATCAATAAATTGAAAATATTGCATTACATTTTATTCATATATGTATGCATGCAACTTTTAAGTTAGCATAAATTAATTTTAAATATTTACAATAGTTTGGAGTAGAAATCTTTATATATCTCTTTTTTATAAATTCATGTAATTTTAACGAATTTTTTTTTATTAATTTATATCATTTTATAATATTTCATTTCTCGCTAAAATATTCTAATCTAAGCTATGATACTTGAATATCCAAATATTTATAATAGACTATAGCAGACCACTCCACACACTGTTGTGGCTTTCTGTATTTTGTGCATTTTTTATTCTAATAGATATTGCAAAGAATGATAAAAACCCTTAATTAAGCATCATCTATGACAAAATATTATTGGTTTACCCCAAAAAAACCGGTGATTTTTTAAAAGAAAGTAAATACATTTTATTCAATTTTATAATGAACTTTAATCAATTATGTAATTTCCATTTTGTTGGATGATCTTTCGAAATCCCTCCGGCAACATCATTATCTGCAAAAAGTGCGATTTTATAGCCTCGTCATTTTCGAAAGTTTTACCATTTAATGAGTTCTGCAAAGATCGAAACATATGGTAGTCTGACGGTGCAAGGTCAGCGCTATATGGTGGATGCATGAACAGTTCCCAGTTTTTGGCGAGTGACCAAAGATGTGTGAATGGCCTAGCATTGTCTTGGTGGAATATGACACCTTTAGGATTGACCAACTCTGGCTGCTCCTCGTTGATGTATGTATACAATTTGTGCAGTTGTTCACAATAGACCTCTGAAGCAGCTCAAAATATATCACACCCTTCCAATCCAACCAAACTGATAGCACATCTTCTTTTGGTGAATATCAGCCTTTGAAGTGGTTTGAGGCACTTCATAATGCTTGGACCATGATCGTTTTCGATTGACGTTTTTGTAAACAATTCATTTCTCCTCTCGGGTTATGATTTACTTCAAATTCATATTCATTGCATTTAAGATGCATATCACAACCGTTAAAGCGGCTTGTTAAATGAATTTCTCTCAAGTCATGTGGTACCAAATATAAAGTTTTTGCCAGTAAAAGATGTCGTGTATGATTATGAATGGTTGATTTTGGTATACTTAACTTCTCTCTAATCTCACCATCAGTTACATGACGATCCGAATCGATTAAAGTCTTGATATCATCATCATCAACTTCCTTGGCCGACCTGAAGGTGTTTATATTTGAGTGAAAAATCTCCCGAACGGAATTTGACAAACCAATTTCGACACTGTGTTTCTTTTAAGGCCTTGTCACCATACAAATTATGCAACTTTTTCGCAACCTACGCTGCATTTTTTCCTTTAAGGAAATGAAAATGTAAAATATGGCGAAAATTTTCTTTTGTGGGTTCCGTATTAAAAACAAACAAATATAAACAAAATTATGCGCACTTTTTTTCTTAAGTAAGCTTAAAGTGATAGCTTATAAAAATAGAAAACGAAAAAAATACAATTAAATAGTCACAAGCTGTTCAAAAATATTTTCTACGCCATCTGTATGAAAAATCGACAGATTCTTTTGGGGCAACCCAATATATTTTTGTATATTATTGATCTAACTGATTATTTGTTTGTGTGTGTCCTTCAAAGTCTTTCACGAAAATGTCATTATCGATGTATCAAAGTAATCCGAACGTACCAGTCGGAGCTTATTTAAGCTTTTTCATACTCAAGTTGAATGTATAAGAATAGCTTGCAACCGCTTTGCCAATTTGTCGGTGATCCCTGTTTTGTAAAGAATGTATAATTTATATTTCGAAAAAATTTAACTTGTTTCCAGATTCCTAGCTCATTTCTAGGAAACACAAAGATTTCATCAAGGCGATTTCATCCAAAAATTTAATTAAACCGAACCCCGAATATGTTTACTTTTCGAATATATCGATACACTTCTCGTAAAATAAAAATTTCAACACAAAAGAAATGTGTTTTTTTTTATGAATAGGTCGGTTGCTGATCCACTTACCAGAGGCTACAGTAGCTTTTCCGTAAAACTCAGAAAAAAGCCACATACGAGTACATACCGAACCATATCCTCAATTTTCTCGTTTTTCCAGAAACCATAGAAACAAAGTGACAAATTTTCATTATAATCTGCCGAAGAGAATCAGCCAACGTAAAAATCATGGATCCAATGAGGTTTATAAGAGAATCGAAATGGCCGGCTAGCGAAGACCAATGGTCACGTTTTTGTTGCAAGACAATGAGTATTTTTCAGTCATAAGTGTAATCGATGCGACAGATCGGTAGCCATCACAACCTAGCCTAAACTAAGTAGGTTTTCAACAAAATTCAGTTAATTTTATATTTAAAAATATTGACATATGTATAAGCTGATAATAGACCTTTTCCCAGAACGTCTTTGGAAATTAGCGTTTTGCGGTATATAGCTTAACTGGAAATTATTTGAAAATAAAATTAAATCTAGTTATCCTTACATTTTCCCCCAACAATAGCGAATTTTTACCCAAAATCTCATATCCGAAAAAATTGGCTTCTGATAAATGTCCCAATTTGGTTGAATATCTCACAAGCTGAGAGACTAGTTTGCATTCAAACAGACGGATGAATGGTCAATCAACTGAATTCATCATAGATCGGTTTAAATTTTGGCTCGTCCGGCTCTTCTCCTTCTTGCTCTTACATACTTTGGAAAATAGTTAATATACCAATTCATGTTCCTGAAAGATATAAAGGAGGTAGGTGCAGCGCATGTCTGATGACGCACTTGGATCCTTAGGAGGTCCATTATGAAATTTCCGGGACTTAAATGCCCTCACACTACCACCCTTTGATCTTCCTAGAGTTATTTAATTCGAAAAGGTTTATATGTGCAACACTCTCTTCTTCCTCTAATTCTTGGCAGTAATCGTTGTATCATAACATAAGTCTGCTGGCGTGTCTGCCAATCGTTAGAGGTCGTACAATACTAAAGTACTTCTGTCTTACTTTTTAAATCCCAATAGTCGGCATGTGCGGCCCATATTCCTGGCCAGTTGTTGAAGAAGTGAGGAATCATTTCTACTGAGCGTAAAAAAGGCCGGTCAACAAGTAGACAGATACAATCTAATTGTAGGTTTGTGCCGCATCTGACTAGTTCATATGTTTCACAGCTAACTAGAATATCTCTGTCTCTTGGAACCCATTGCCGGTCCCACTTTAGTGATTTCCAATCAATCTGGCTATCTTCGTATGTAAATAAATTTATAGTTGTTAGCAGCATCTTTTTTAGAAGGCTTGCTTTAATTGTAGCAATCTCCATTTGGAAAACACTACAGAGATCTGGTAGTTGGAAGGAAGCAGTTTAGGTTCTGCTTTGATCAAGACAAAAAATTTTATATAAACGGATTACAGCCAACTCTTTGAGCCACTATATCTCAGAAATGGTTTCTCTTTGGTAAAAACAAATGTTTTGAAAACTTTAATGAACTAATTTTATGGTAAATTTACCATTTAGACGAAAATCGCGGAAAACCTATGGCCTTCGCACTATACAGCAGAACGGGAAGAATGGGTAATTTTTAGTTTAGTTTTGGTCTTTGTTCATCGTGAGAAGATTTTTACTCTTCAGTTGCCAACTCAGTCCCAATGAGCAGCTGTTGGCAAGAGTGATTTGCGCTGGATTTGGAGACTGACAGTTTTATTGCTGTTTATGTTGGCTCCAAGATAGACAAAATTAGCTGCGACCTCGAAGTAATGACTGCCAACAATGATGTGTGAATCAATACCCAAGTGCATCGGCTGTTTGTTTGATTGCTGAAGATATTTCATATTGTTCTCTTTCATTACCAGGCCAATATAACTCGCTACCTTATACAGTCTGGTCTAGAGAAAACAGAGCTCACGACGCGGTTGTTGAGAAGAATAATAAGAAATTCTCTCACTCCGTGTGTATTTCTGACTTGAAATAAAAATTCCTCTTATAAAAATTCATGCGCCACACAGAGGTGACTTAGAATAAATTGTAATTTCCTCCATTTTTTGGAAAAACATTAAGACGAAAAACCAGAAATTTGCCGAAAATCGCTACAAATCGCCAATTTTAAATACAGAGTTTATAAAAGAGTACGTTTAGAAGGAAAAATTTATCGTTTAAGAAAATTTGATTAACAAAAAAAAAATAATAAAAATTTATTTTTAAAGATAATGAAATTAAAAAATATCCTACATTTAGCTAATTTGCCACAATCAGCTGGAAAATCAATCTCAAAAATAATATGCCCCACTTTTAAGATATTGAAAACCCATTTGGACTAAACAATTTTTCGTTGATAATAATTTTTGTGAAATTGCTTGTTATAATTTACTTACATATTCACTGTTATTATTGTATGGTATAAGCAGCAGAGTTGAGATTTTGTGGCTGTAGCGTGTGCACTGAGCGTGTGCACTATGCCGAAAAAAAATGGGCTGCAGGCAAATTAAGGCAACACAGCTCAAAGTTCGACAAATGTTTGCAACAATGCATAAGCGGCACGCAAGCAACAACAACAACAGCAATGCATACATATTGAAAACAGTTGGTTTGAGTGCAATTAATTAGATCTGTTTTATTATTATTTTTTTTGTTCTTTTTTTAATTTTAAACCAGTTTTGATCGACTGTAAAAATTTCGTTACTCTTGGCTCTCGCGGTGGCGCTGGTTGGACCAGAGGACACAGTAGTTAAAAGTGCATGCAACAAAAAAAAAAACAAATAAATTAAATAAAAATAACTGTAGTTAACTGCATCGCATACTCGTTAGTGAATATATGTTTTCTTTTGAAAAACTTGTACGTATGTTTGTAGCAAGCAATGGCCTAATAGTCTGTATAAAACGGCAGCAAATTGAAAAAGCACTAACTGCTTACCGTTGGAATATTTCGAAAAATTCGTATAAATATTTTTATTAAACGAATTGATATTTTTTTTTCATATTTATTGCATATTTTTCACCTTCATTACTTATTTTTTCTAGTATTTTTTGTTATTGATTTTATTTTATTTAATTTTTTATTTATTTTATTTTTTATTTTTTCTTAATTTCTTAATTTTTTGCCTACACTATCTGTCAGACATGTCGTCAGCCGTCAATAACGAACAATTCGTTAAATTGTCTATTCTTTTTTCCACTACCATTTTAGTCCATAGGAAATACACTTACTCCCAAAAATAGTATTACACAAATGTAGCAGATTTGAAGGATTCTTTTAAATGTTTGGAAATAAAGTTGTTAGCCACGGAGAAACATGACATTTTGCGATTTATGTCAACGTAAGGTGGTCCACACAGCAAATACATAGTTGACAACAAAATCAACAACAATAAGCTTAAAAATAAAAACAAACAAAACGCATGCTCGATTGAGGTTACTCACTAAAAACACAAGAGATTGCTACCAAAATTGGTTGGAACGTCAAAGAACAGCGCATGCAGACACTAACAACTCTATTCAAGTGTTGTGTTGATTTGTTTATTTTTTTTTCATTCTTTAGCTTGTTATTTCATTGATTTATTTTCATTTTTAAATACAGTAGCTATAATTCAACCGCTTCGTGGTCATTTGGCGAACGGTCTTTAAGTAGGTGATCAGCGTTGAGCATGCTTTTAGAGATGACTGAGCAAATAATATTAGTGAATTAATTGTATGCATGTACATATGTGTATATGTATGTATATATAAAAACAGAGCACTTTAGTTCCACTTATTGGCTTTAACCATGCATGCTATAGTTTATTTTGATCGCGTCTTTCGTCTTCGCTGCGGTCATCAGTTCAAGTTCAATGGCATGGCGATATTGACAGCTGGCTTGTGTTGAGGAAGTTCAGGTTTTACGTCAATTTTTTTTTTGAATTTTGTAAGCATATGATGCAGTTGCTTGTAGTTCTTATCGCAGTAAGAGGCATTATTTGCTGTGCTTTTATTTTTTCACTTAATTCGATCTCCATTGCAAATTGGCTGCAGCGTCTAGAGCTGGAAATTTGACATACATAATACATACATATACATAAAATAACATATAAAAAAATCATGTTTACAAAAACTTAGTTCAAATGGGATCAAGAACTAATCCCCATGAATGCCTGCAGTCGATATTTAAAGCCAATAATACTCAGAAAACACTTCTCCAGCCTGCTGAGTGGCAGTAAGAATGGAACACCCGGAGATAGTAAACCCGAAATCCCAATCGATAACTATGGAACCTGACTATGACGTGATTCCAATAGCGTTTGCCTCACTAAAGAACAACAAAGCGGTTGGAGCTGACGGCTCACCGTCAGAGCTATTCAAATACGGCTGTGAAGAACTAATAAGGTGCATGAATCAGATTCTTTGAAAAATATAGTTGGTTGTAAACTTGTCCGACGATTGGAATCTAAGTTTCCCCTGCACAATCCAGAGAAAAGACGATCCCACAGTCTGCGGCAAATTCCCGTGGGATAAGCCTCCGTAATATCGCATACAAGGTCCTATCGAGCGTATTGTGTGAAAGGCTAAAGCCCACCATCAATAAACTGATTGGACTGTAGATCTGGTAAAACAACCATTGGCCAGATATTTAACATGCGCAAGATCTTGGCTAGACAACACCAGAAGCGCAGTCAAAATTGGGAAGGACCCAGCCGTTCGATACCAAACGAGATTTCAGACAAGGTAATTCCATATCGTGTGCCTACTTTAAGCTATTGCTGGAGAAAATATTGTAATACGAGCTGCAGAGCTCCCTAGAATGGATAAGGAAGCAGAGGATATGGGTCTGGCAGTGAGAAAAATAAGTAATGTCCACTCTCGACGAACAAAAGCCAAACTCTACAAGCCTCACATGATTCTCGGTATACAGTGCGGAGGTATGGACGATGGCGAGATCTGATGAGACGGCGATGAGAGTAAGGTTCTGCGTAAGACTTATGGTCCTCTACGAGTTGGGAACGGCAAATACCACAGCCGGTGGAACAGTAAGCTGTACGAGATAGACGACGACATTGACATAGTTCAGCTAATCAAGGAACAGCTACTACGCTGGCTAGGTCATGTGGTCCAGATGGTTACTAATACTCCAGCTTTGAGAGTTTTCGATGCAGTAAGCCCCGTTAGAAACAGAGGAAGAAGAATATCTCGAATCCGTTGGTTGCAGCAACTGGAATAACCGGTCATTTAGTAAGGTGCCACTTCTAAGCTGATTTATGTCCTTGTAAGAGTAAAGACTGGCAATAGCGCTGTCCAAGTGGTGCGATGGACGGAAGTGAGTTGGTTCTTGTGACATTTACTACAGTGGCCATAAAAAGGAGCTTAAATTTTGAATCAGATTTGTAGTGGGAGAGAGACTCCGTCGACGAGTACTGGCATTCGCTCTAGTGGAAGACGTCCAGTCACAACGGATATCAAAGCGGAGGAGAAGAGCGATGTAACCAAGGAAGCTTTCCATGAGCGCCTAGAATGTGCCTATAAGTGCTACCAACGCCACAAGGTGAAAATTGTACTTGGCGACTTTAAAAAAGGTATTATTTGCCACAAGAGTCGAGAAATTTGGCCATCATGATGAAACATTTCCAAATGGTCAGACTCAGACTACGCCGGAGCCTAAAATATTGTGTCTGTACGAAGGCTGCTATATATAGGTCTGGCCTAGGCAACACTAAGTGTTGCCAGATGCAATCTGACATTTCCATTGGAAAGTTTGACATTTTTTAGCATAACATCACTCAGAACGTTTTGTCATTTAATCGTGAATTGTTTTATTTACAGAGAATTTAAAAATTCATCTCGGCCTTAACTCGTGAACATTTTCGTGCGAACATTTTTCACAACTTTCGACGTGGATTATCACGACAAGAGTGCATCGATGAACTTAAATCTTTGTATGGCTATGAAGCACCATCCTATAGCACTGTGAAAAACTGATACAACGAATTCAATCGCGGCCGACGCTCGCTCAAAGACGAATTCCGGGAAGGTCGTCCAAAAACAGCCGTTGTGCCAGAAAACATCGATGCCGTACGTGAACTGATAATGCAAGACCGTCATGTAACATACCTTCAGATAGAGGCATGCCTATGCATTTCTCCCACCAGCATACATTCGATATTGCATGAACACCTGACCGTAAAAAAGGTTTGTTCTCGTTGGATCCCGCACAATTTGACAATCGCTCAAAAAAAGGCTCGTGTGGATTGGTGTAAAGAAATGCTGAAAAAATACGATCGCGGTGCTTCAAAAGACGTTTATAAGATCGTCACAGGTGACGCGTATGAGCCCGAAACAAAACAGCAATCGACCGTGTGGGTCTTCCAAGACGAGCCAAATCCAACGAAAGTTGTTAGTGGAAGAAGCACTTCCAAGCAAATGGTCGCCTGTTTCTTCGGCAAAACTGGCCATGTGGCGACTGTTCCGCTTGAGCAACGCAGGATGATCAATTCTGAGTGGTACGCCCCCATTTGTTTGCCTGAAGTCTTCGAAGAAATTCGAAAAACGAACAAGACAAGACGAATCATTGTGCACCATGACAATGCGAGCTCTCACACATCGGCTCAAACCAGCGGCTTTTTGACTGGCCAAAACGTCGAATTGATGGGTCATCCGCCGTACAGTCCTGGCTTGGCATCCAATGACTTCTTTTGATTCCCACACATCAAGAAAATAATGCGTGGTCAACGATTTTCGTCACCAGAAGATGCTGTTGAAGCATTCAAAAACCATGTTTTGGAGGTGTCTTAATCGGAGTGGAAAAAGTGCTTCGAAAATTGGTTTGAGCGCATGCAAAAGTGTATAAATCTTGATGGAGAGTATTTTGAATAATAAAACCATTTTCGTTGATAAATATTCGGATTTTCATTATTAGGCAGTACCACATTACCTTTAGAGAAAATCCAACAAGCTACATGGCTGTCATCGTATCAAAAATCGCGCAATCAAATCGATCATTTTGTGATTCACGGAAGACACGTTTTCAGTAATGTAGACGTGCTTACAAACCGGGGATCTAACATCGACTCAGATCACTATTCTTGTCGTAGCGAAGATATGCTCAGGAAACGTTGAACGCCGCAAAGCTGCAATCACAACAGATAGCCAAACGGTCTTCTAATGTCTATAAGAAAAGCGTAGATTGGCATCTTAAACTCCATTTGTACCACCGCTACGGAAAAAATTAGTTTTCGGCAGCTGGTAGGATGAGGAATGTCGAGCTGAAGTGGAGAGAAATCAAACTGTCTACCTCGCAATCTTGCCATAAAAAATACAAAATTTCTCGCTCTTAGACACTTAGTTTACGACTCAAATTCCCAAATCTATAAACTGGTTTTTTAAATGGGAGTATCTCTTTTCCTTTTGGTACTTTCATACTTCGTTCATATACCATTTCATGTACAAAAAAAGAATATTTAATTGATTAAAAACTACAAAACTTTGTAGCATAAATTGGGTTCCTCGCAAATCTGTTAAGAAATCATTATTCAAATGCTGATCATATTATGCGCACTATTCATTTTGTTTATAGAGTGCTCACCTGCCTCATTTATTTACTTTATTGATGTCATTATCGTCATTAATATCAATAATTTTTAACAGCATTAAACTTAAATTTAAGCATATATTTACACAATTTTCAAAGTAATAAATAAATCTGTATAATAAACATTGAAATTTATGCAGCACGTGCCACAAACACACACACAAACAAGCAAACCAAAGGCTGTGCACGAGCCACAAAGACGCTGCCGTGAGTTGACCAGAGATGAGCAGCCGCACGAACAGACAGAGAGACAGGTAGACAAGCAACGCAGACACTTTGAAAAAAAAAAAAAAACAAAAAAAAAACAACAACAAATATATTTAGACAGTGACTATGAATCTCTGACTATGTATGTATGTATGGTATGTACGTTACGAGTAGTTGGATGAATAGTCAGATAGTGGAATCCATTACCGCTAATTACCATAAATCGCTACTACGCGCTGCACCACGATTCGTGCCGATAACGGTGCTGGAGTAAAAGTTGTATGAGATTTTTGGGGAGGGGGGCGAAGCGTTTAAGTGTCGAGTTGGGGTTTCTGACACTTTTTTTAAGTTGGTTGCCGAAAATTACCCAACACGCGCTCAATGTCTGCACTTATTACTTGCAACAAATTGTTGCAAGTGCTGCTTATTGCTTAACATCATGCACACATAAGCAATTATTTTAAAAATTAGCAAGAAATATTATATTTAATTTATATTATTAAAAACTTGCATTAATGAATTTTACCGTTATACTTGTATTTCACTCTCTTACTGATATTTTTCCCTCTCTCTTTATTTTTCCCCCTCTTACAGATGAAGTCGTTGACCTTGCATTCGATTGTATTACTTCCGTTGCTGGCGTTGTTGTTGTTGTCGTTGTTACCAGCGGGACACGCAAATGCTGAAGAGTTACAGCCAAATAAAATGGCTGAAGCAGCAGCAGGTGTGCCACCAGCGCAGGTAGATAAACCAACTTCCGCGCGCATCAATAGGCTGCGTTTGACATCAACAACAACACAACAGCCGCCGTCATTGCGTGCGCCGCGGCCCATGCGCACACCGCGTCCCACAACCGTGATGACACATCCGACAAGAAGACCGACAACAACAACAACAACATTGCCACACTCTACAACTAAACCAGTTACGCTGAATTCAAGCAAACAGCCGGCAAACGCACGCGGCGCTCGTCGTTTGGCATCGCGCTCCAAAGAGAATATTGCTACAGCATCACCTATTGCGCGCCGTACAACGCGCGCCGCCACCGATGGCAGCTTAGTGACGAATGTGCGCCAAAATCGAAGCTATCTGAGCGCGGCAGCGACGCAAGGTTTCCAAAATACCAACGTTGCGGCGGCGACGGCTGGAAGGAGTGTACATGGCGCTGGCAAGGCAGCCAAACAACAAATTGACGGCGACCAAATAAAGCGGATGACACAAAAGACAAACAACAATAAAACCAACAGCAATGCATATAGACAACAACAACAACAACAACAACAACAAAGTAGCAGCAATAACAATTATCGAAATGTCAGCGTGAATGGAGGGCGCACGAGCACGACTACAACTAAACCGCCATCAACAGCTTCATCATCAGTGCCGCCATCGCCGACGCCGCTAAATGTTGTGACGTCAACAACGACATCGCTCTCCGCCACCAGCGGTGCTATACGTACAACATCATCAATAGCTAACACACCATCGCCGACAAACGATGCGATGACGAATCATCTGCACAACCACCAGACGCCGCCATCGCCATCGCCATCGCCACCGCAACGTCAGTCAAAACAAATCGCTAACTATGCGACGGTGCGAAGTAGTGTGCAACGCGCCACACCGTCACAGCAAGCAGACGTGACGAGAAACGGCGGTGCGGCAAATTCGACGCGTCTACCGCAGACACCAAAATCGTGAGTTACCTTTTTCAGCCAGAGTTTTAGATACGTATTCAGACACAAACAAACAAACAGACCCAAACAAACGAAGCAAACGTAGAAACACTGAAAAGTGATTGGCGATTTACGATTCGCGTTTAGCGATTTATTGCTTAGCTTTTTTGGTTGTTTTCATTGTTTTCTTCATAGCTTTGTTTATTTGTTGCTATGCACATGATTCGTAACGATAGTGGGCAGGCAGCTGGAGCAGTTGAAGTAGTCGCGGGTCAAGCACCAACATTGTAAATGGTTCGAGACAAGCGTAACGCTTTAATGATTAGCTATAGTTCCGGGCTTTAAGGAGAAGTAAAGCGGCAAATTTGAATAAAATTGGAGCTTAATAGTTGGGGCGTTACAGCGTAGTGTAGAGCTGGGATATTTCGGGAATTAAGTTATTACGGGCACATCATTGAAAGAGAAATTGAATTTTGAGTCCTTTATAAAAATAGTAAGGGCGGATAGTTGCGGACAGTGTAGTTGACCGTTGGAGAGCGCAAAGCCCTTCTTCGTAATATTAATTTAGAAATAAAAAAAAATACAAAATTCTAGATTACATATTAAAAATGAACTGCTAAATTTGTATTTAAAAATTACATATTGTATGGAGTGTTATCCCTAGTGACAAAAGCAACCAATAGTTAAACATTTCTAGTGAGGATCTTGCCATCAAAAAAGCGCTAACGAATTTCTTTCTTTCAGGATAGGTTGATATGTTAAACTGGTTGACTCAGTGGGTAGTCTCATATATAGACAATACCATGTTCGTACGTGGGTTGCTATATATATTTGTGGCCTAATAATGAAAATATATTTATCGATATATTTATCAACGAAAATGTTTTTCTTTTTTTTTTTTGGATTTGGCTCGTCTTGGAAGACCCACACGGTCGATTGCTGTTTTTTTTCGGACTCATACGCATAGATCCATGATTCGTAACCTGTGACGATCTTATAAACGTCTTTTGAAGCACCGCGATCGTATTTTTTCAGCATTTCTTTACACCAATCCACACGAGCCTTTTTTTGAGCGATTGTCCAATTGTGCGGGAACCAACGAGAACAAACCTTTTTTACGGTCAGGTGTTCATGCAATATCGAATGTATGCTGGTGGGAGAAATGCATAGGCATGCCTCTATCTGAAGGTATGTTACATGACGGTCTTGCATTATCAGTTCACGTACGACATCGATGTTTTCTGGCACAACGGCTGTTTTTGGACGACCTTCCCGGAATTCGTCTTTGAGCGAGCGTCGGCCGCGATTGAATTCGTTGTACCAGTTTTTCACAGTGCTATAGAATGGTGCTTCATAGACATACAAAGATTTTAGTTCATCGATGCACTCTTGAGGTAATAATCCACGTCGAATATTTTGAAAAATTATCGCACGAAAATGTTCACGAGTTAATTCCTTTTTTTGGCCGAGATGAATTTTTTAATTCCCTGTAAATAAAACAGTTCACGATTAAATGACAAAACGTTCTGAGTGATGTTATGCTAAAAAATGTCAAACTTTCCAATGGAAATGTCAGATTGCACTTAGTGTTTCCTAGGCCAGACCTATATATAGAAGCCTACGTAGTATTGCCAGATGCTGTACAAATTACCAAAGCTCTCATCGGCTACACATACTTTTCCACCTTCTAGTTCCCCTTAAATTGCATCTATTCAAATAAGAGTGTCATATTTTCTCCACTTCTTTTTACCTCACCTTCGTATTGCATCATAT
The DNA here is from genome assembly GCA_037013455.1 of Ceratitis rosa. Lineage (NCBI taxonomy): Eukaryota > Metazoa > Arthropoda > Insecta > Diptera > Tephritidae > Ceratitis > Ceratitis rosa. The sequence continues at coordinate 25,012,934 of JAWMAG010000008.1, forward strand.
TCGTACGAGGTTGGGTCCTTCCATAGGAATGAAAAAAAAATTTTTTTAATTGTTTTTTTTTTTTGTTTATTATTTTTATTCAATGTAATCCCCTTTTAGTTCGATACACTTATTCCAGCGATTTTCAAACTTCTTGGCACCGTCCGGAAAGTAATTTTCCGAAAGGTCTGCATAATACTCCTCCGCGGCGTCGATGATTTCCTCGCGTGAGCTGCGACTTTGACACTGCCTTAGCTCAACGTTGTATTTTCGAATATTAAGAAAAATAGGAGGAATGAAAAAAAAATATACCAACTTAGATAACCTTTTTAGCAGAAAAAATACATCCTTCCTCACTTTCTTCTAATAAATTTTTGAAAGATAAAACTTTCCGTATTTTTTGCGATATAAAAACAAAAACTTTTAATATATCAATCAACATACATATATGTATATAAAGGGTGGTTAAATTGTAAGGGCCGATGTTGAATGTGAACCACACCTAAACGCCTAGTTTTTTTCCGAATTTAATTTGACATTTCTCTATTTCAGACTTACTCAATTTGAACCATGGAGAGATACACAATCCAACAACGTGTTAAAGTTATCCAGACTTATTATGAAAATTTTCGAAGAAAATCATCTTCAGTGATGAGGCACATTTTCACCTCAGTGGATTCGTCAATAAACAGAATTGCCGCATTTGGGCGAATGAGAATCCAAGAGTGATTGTCGAAAAACCAATGCACCAACAAAGAGTGACTGTTTGGTGCGGTTTATGGGCTGGCGGCATCATCGGGCCGTATTTTTTCCAAAATGAGGCCGGTCAGGCAGTTACTGTGAATGGTGTTCGCTATCATGAGATGATAACGAATTTTTTATGGCCACAATTGGAAGATATGGATGTGGACGATATGTGGTTTCAGCAGGACGGTGCCACTTGCCACACAGCTAACGAAACAATGGCTCTTTTGCGCAACAAATTCAATGGCCGTGTTATCTCACGTAATGGCGATGTCAATTGGCCCCCAAGATCATGTGATTTGACACCGTTGGACTTTTTTCTCTGGGGTTATTTGAAAGAAAAAGTGTACGTCGATAAGCCAGCAACAATTCAAGAGCTAAAGGATGAGATAATTCGGCACATTAACGGCATAGAAACTCCATTATGCCTCAGCGTCATCGAAAATTTGGACCATCGTATGGAGGTGTGCCGCCGAGGTCGCGGCGCTCATTTGGCCGATATTTTGTTACATACATAATTGAGTAATACCAATATATCATAATAAAATAAAATTTCAATAATTTCCTAAATAGTTTGTGTTTTATTCAAAATCAACATCGGCCCTTGAAAATTTAACCACCCTTTATAAATCACCACCACAGGTATTGGCCTAATATGTACTTGAAATGTATAGGACTGGATTTTCATGCATTCCTCCAAGCTACGAATCATACCAGAAATTTGGAATAAAACACAATTTGGTCTATATGTCATCAGGTATAGGTGGGAATAATTTCCCTTGACCTTTTTCTAGAGCAAAAGCGTTGCTTTTCAATAATAATGCTTTACCAGCTATTTACTCTTGTATGAAACTTTGAATAGTTTCAACCGTCACCCTGCCAAATTAAAGTTTTCTTAAAAATCGGAGCCGATTTCTAATTTCATATAATTTTCAAAGCATCACTTCTAAATAGTAATTTTTGGTAGAAGCAATTAGTAATTTTATTGTAGTTTTGAATTTACTTATTTTTATGGAACTTATTTTTTCAAATTTCGCATTTCGTAATGCATCTCAATGGGGCGTTCTCATAATTATAAACAGTCAGAATCCTTGGATTCAAGATAATATTACAATAACTTCTACCTACTGGATATAATAGCAATATGATGGTGATTCCAAAGCTCTTGCCTGAAACTAAACAAAATCGATGATCACCGGATAGGTCAATAACAAATTTTCCCTTTAGTTAAAGACGCGACTCTGGCCAATAATGAAATGCTAATAAATGCACTTATTTTAGGTTTGTGTTTAACAAAATGTATAATATATTCAATTACGACCAAGTTATATTGTCTTTACTATAACTTTTCAAACAAAAAGATGAACAAAATCTTATTTATAACAAAATGTTAAATCAAACATTGAAATACCTCTAGTAATGTCAGTTCTTTTCATTGGTCAAAAACTTTAAGCTCTCCATTTTTTCTAAGATTTATTTTAAAATTTGGGAACAAAAATTTATAAAAGCAACATCTTTTGCTAAGGCAGCGGGAGGGAAAGGGACAATTGTTTTATTACTTCACCTGTATATTATTTCATCATGGTATCGCACTGCATGTTTGACTAAATTTAAACGGCTCTAGAAGCGCATTCTGCGCGTCAAGGAGGTTACTTTTCACTTCTTACTTTCACAAAAAAAATTTTCAAAATTTTTTTTTTTTTAAATAATTAAAATATTTTATCCAATTTCTCTTGAAATGTATCTAGAAGTCGTATATTTGTGAAATTTCTTCAAGATGGGTTAAGTAGTTTTCGAAAACTTGTGACAACCGATTTTGAAGACATAGTTTGCGAAAAATGCGTTAGAAGTTAAAAGCACTGAGTCTACCTGACTTTGAGCGTACATCTTCCAAAGGCTGCTGAAAATTCAACTTGAAGATTCTAGATAATATTATCGAGATGTTGTGGATATTAAGAAGTCAATAAAAAAAACTCGATTTGTGAAAGTTTGAAACCCATGTAATTATTTTATTATATATATTTTTTTAAACGATATCCGATATCCTTGGGATTGAGTCGCCTGATTTTCGGAATTTTGGGAAAAATACGGAAATATGAGCACACTTTCATTTAATCTGCGCGCTCCGCTAGTGGTTGATTATCACGGACGTTCTGACTAATTATAACATAAAATTCACGTCGTTCGACGTCCGAGGTTTGTTGCTCTAATAGAAAGCATTGGTCTAAGGAATAAATCTTCTTAAAAAACAACAAAAAAATAACAAAGTCATTTCTAACTAATTCTATTCAAAAGAAACTTATCTTCAAAAAAACACAAACTTACGAAAGGAACGTTTAAAATTTAACTGAAATATCAATGTACATATAAACTCACTTTTTACATCAGAAGTTGTCGAACAGTAGGATAGCGCGGTGTTAAAAATACCAGAAAAGCTATTTCAAAACGCCAGCCAGTATTTTTCCCAGCAGGTTAGTTGAATGTTACAATAGCCTTAGAGCCTGCATAACTACGTCTTGCCTATTTACGATAGTTTTTCAAGTCAAATTCTTCCTAAATAATTTCCACATTAATCATATTTGCTGTTGACGTTCCTTTCACTTCCTCTTTCAGGCCACGCATGATACACCGTCTTGTAGCTGGTCACATACAAAACGCTGAAGGTCGTTCCACCTACCAGGTCTCTGCTGTAACCACAAATAGCACGATTAGTAATTCGACTACACAAAAGCCTGCCTACAGTCATTATGTACGCAGCAAAACAGGACAATTGGCCATGAGCAGTTCTTATCGTTTAACGAAAGTGAGCACAACTACAGCGTTACCAACGTACACCGCAACAACAACAACCACAACAACTTCGAAACCATATATTTCGAGAAGAGATCGCGATGACTTTGCACTAAGCGACGACGATGATAATGGCGATGATGAGGCGCTACTGGAAGATGAAGGGGATTTTGATAATTGGGATAACGGTATATTACGTCTTAGTGCCGGATCGGGTAAAGAGAATACTGTTAAGTCTAAGAAAAATAAAGATGATTCAAAGAAAACACTTTCGGATCAAGTGCGTGACGGCAAATATGGTCTAATCGAAAAGGAGCTATTTCGCCGTCCACCCAAAAGACCCGGTGTACTAAGTTATTTACCAAACAAGGAGACGCCAATAGATAACGAGCGTACATTCGGCGGTTTAAATGAAGAGGATATTTGGTTGGCAGAAGATCATTTGCTAGTAATCAAGGGCGGTAGCCTTAATGAGGGCGAACCCGAGGAGCCGTGGCCGCCCATCGACGATTACGATGCGCCCGGTCGTCAAATCAAATTGCCACCGAATCCAAAAGTGCCGCCACCATTTCCCGTCCAGCTCGAGGAGAATGGCCCGTTACAGTTTATCGGAAATAATAAATTCACGGTCGTCTATCCGATCGCTAACGAATCGGTATCAGTTTATCCCGCCGGCCCGGAAACCAACTACCCATCGGCCGAAAATGATAGTGACAACGAGAAGAATCTTCTTACCCGGCCGGGAACGGCTCAAGATACTGCACAAGGTGAACCGGGTTACGTCTACCCGGCACCCTATCCGCCATGGCTCTATCACAACCAAACGTTTGTCAATCCGTTCTTAACCAATGCACGTCCAATAACATTCCCCAACCTGGGACCATTCCCATTAGCGCGCAATGGTTCTTCGGATAGCTCAAATGGCACGGATTACTTTGACGAAGATGATCCATCGCTATATTATCCACCAGCGTATACCTTTGTTTATAAGAGTAATTATACAAATCCAGTGCCGCCAGGTCCCTTAGTGCCAGGTATTGTGCTACCACCCCCACCTAACCAATTCAGCCGTTTGGAGAAGACGGAGAAAGTGCACGCTGCAGCACCGCCGTCCAGACATCGCGGTTATGGCCCTACCTCCACGAGCACGAGCACAACACCCACGACCACAAGTACCACCACCAGCACTACATCGACTACGACTACTTCTACCACCACTGCAGCGCCGCCATATCGACCAAAAGTCATTACGAAAATACATCAGTACTCGCCGAAAACGATTATTATTACACCGGAGCCACCACGTGCTATACATCACATACCACATGTGGTGCAACCGAGCAAACGACCTCCTCTACCTGAGCCAACACCCACTGCAGCGCCGCCTGAAATTATCGAAGCCATTCCAGTGCCAGTGGAAGTTCACATACCCATCTTCCCAGGAAACAAATATCCACAAACTCGTCCGAATGCTATTCCCTACGAGGCCACAACGCCGCGAAATAGCCAAGAGCCACTCTCAAAATCCAATCCCATCTACTATGAGTACTTTGAGGCTAAGCGTCAACCGAGCGGTGTTACTACAAATGTTATCGATGACTTCCTCTCCACAACAGAGAAGCCAGTGTTGGCGAAACCAATCAAATTGTACCCGACCAGTAAACGACCATACAAATCACAAGCACAGAATCAACGCAATTACTTGCCACCACAACGTCAATACTTGCCACAAGATGTGGTCTACATCACACCCAAACCAGAGCCCGTACGCTATAAGCGTCCACCTCCACCTCCGGTGCCAGTTGAGGCACCAGTCTACAAACCACGTCCGCTAGAAAACTTCGAGGAGGAGGTGAATGCGATACGCGAGACGCTGCGCTATTATCAAAACCAACAGCTGCGCGATAATAGCATACCACGTACGCCCAAAGCAAAACCGATATACGAGTTCAGTTTCGATGCATCGAGGAACTTGGAGCCTGCACAACCAACGGCGAATGCAGCAGACTTCCAGCCACCGGCCGAATATGATGAAGCACCATTCAAACCAATGGTCACATACAGTCCACCAGTGGACGATGAGAACTCCTTCCATGCCATCGAATTGGAGAAGACACGTCAGACACAGCAGCAACAACAACAACAGCTATCCGAGGAAGAGCAGTATACGCGACAACAGCAACAACAGCAACAACAAACACAACAACGTTATCAATCGACCACCACACTAGTGCCCATACAACCCGATACGCCATATCAACAGTCACCGCCACCGCTCGGTCGTCCAAAGAAATTACGTTTGGGCGCCAAATATCTACAACAAGCACCACTCTTGCCAGAATATCGCTCCGGCGAAACGGAGCTGGGACAATATGCTGGTAATAAGAGAACGCACGTCGCCACACCATGGGTTTCACTCAATCAACAGCCGCAGGAGTTGAATGAATATGCGCCACCACAACGCCAACCACAACCAGCGCTGTACCAACGTATTGAACGGCCACCGGTCGCCTACTCACCCAAGCAACGCGGTTTCACTGGCTATTACTACGGTGGGCCAGCGCTGCATGCTCGTCAAAACAATCGCTTCTATGAGGAACCCTTCCAACAGCGACGCATAGTCAATTATCGCCAACCGCCACCACCGGCGGCGCCACCACAACAACAGCAAGCGCAAACTCTATGGAGCTTAGAGAATGATACTTATGTGAATTACGCACCAAATCGTCCGCCGCTCAATCCAGACGCTGAATATATTAATCCCTATCAACCGGGTTTACCACTAAACCCATACAATGCACAGCTGCAACGTTACAACGCAGCACAACAACAGCAGCAGCAACAACAGCCAGCGCCGGTGCCACTATCACATCAATCACAATATTACGCACCTGTGCCATTGCAACAACAACAACAGCAGCAACAACTATCGCCACAGCGTCAATATCAACAGCAGCAGCAACAACAACAACAACAACAACAACAGCAGCAAATACCTCTACATCGTGATATACTCGTCAACTACCGACAACCTCTGCCGCCCATCAATCCAGACAGTGAATACATTTCGCATCCGCAAGTGGTGCGTCCTCAAGTCGCCTATTCGCCCATATATCGTGCCAATCCCTATCAGCGGCCGCTATCGCCACAACTGACGGCGACGGGCGAACAGGATGGTCTCTATTACATAGCGCCGAAATATCGACGATCCAATAATAGCAACAATGGTAGCGGCAGGAGTAGCAGTGACAGCGACAACAACCACAACAACAACAGTAACAGCAACAACAATGACAAAGAGGCAGAGAGCGAGCGCAGTCAAAGTGATAGAGCGGACGAAGCGAAAGCCAATACAAAAACGCATACGTCAACGTCAAAGCGTGACAGCAATGCCAATGGTAACGGTAATATAAAGTAAAGAGTGTGAAAGCAAAGCGGCAAAATGCTGGAAAATAAGGTTTGATTTGAGTTTTAAGCATACGCAGCCAACTGAGTGCCGTTAAGTGCACGCACTAATGTGTGTCTGTGTGTGTTATTTTGTCTGAGCGGTGGTTTGTTGGAGTGTCTGAATAATGAGTGCTTACGCGTTTTCGGTTACTTACGCTCTCCTTAAGGTACTGACCAAAAGCGCGCATGCTTTGATTACTCTAAAACACTGGTCTATAGTAAGTTGATTGCGAAAACCAAATGCTTCAAATTGGGAGCTTTGTAGGCTTTAGACCATTTTGGCAAACAAAAAAATGTTTAAATAAATATATTTTAAAAAATGCTGTTTATGGCATTCAAAGTCTTTTTGAATCAATTTATAGTGAAACAAAAAAAGGAAGTTAAACATGCTTCCGTTGGGTCAATACCTTAGCTGGTTATTTATTTTTCAACCATTACACTTACATTTGTTCGCACTCTTAATTAGTACTAAATAAATAGTATATTTTATTCTAAAATATTCATATAAAAATATTATAGAAAACACTCGAAACCGAACGTTGTCGAGTATGCGTTTCAAATCGCTTTGACCTGCGTAAGTACTAGTTTGTGGCATGTGATTTCGCTAATAGACATAGGCATATTGCTAAAAATAAAACAAAAAAACTAATATTATTATTAAGTAAATATTACGAACATATTTATTTCGATTTAAGAAGCATCAAAATTGTTTAACGAGTGCTTAAATACATATTTCATCGAAATTAGACGATTAAAAACACCACTTTATGCGAGTATGGGTATTCATAAAATCGATTGTTGGGTTACTCCAATTAAAAGAATTTTAATCATATTATAAAATGTGTAAGACAAGCCTACCTACATTACTTGAACTTTTGAAATCACCAGAAAAAAGTGTATTTCTTTTCTAAATCACTTGTTTTGTTTGTTGGCATTTTTCTCATTTATTGTTTATGACGAATAATATCTTTTTCATGTATATTCATGCAATATGTGATGTACCCGCTCAATTGAGATGCCCACATCCTCTGCTATCTCACTCAGTTTTATTCTCCGATCATCCAATATTATTTCACGGATTTTATTGACGATTTCTGGCACGAAGACCTCATCTGGCGACTTCAACATTCAATGGAACTCTGTAAATCACTTCTTAATCATTGAAATTGTTTGTACAGAGAATATTTTATTAAAAAAAAGGACTTAATAAGCACAGGAAATTTACTTTTTCCATTTTCGTTACTAATTTCAATGACGGAAAGAGTGTTGTTTTTACAGTAGCTGCGCGGCAAATTATTTATATTTCATATCCTTCCTGCTGTATTAAATCGCTTAAAATTAGTGAACTAAAAGTAAATATTTATATTTTCTTCGTTGAATTGATTTCTATTTTCAATTTCCACATTAACATTTAAAATATATCAAAACAGAGTTTACATTTCTGCCAGCCCTTCTATCAATTTTGAAACACTTCTCAAAGTCGATATTTTTTAAAAGCCTTTAATGTCATCTACGGCCATAAAATGACCGCTTTATAAGGTTCTCTTTATTTTTGGAAAGAGAAAAAAGTCACATGCAGTCCTGCCTGGCCAATATGCAGGCTCGATCGTTGTTTCAGTATTGTTTTTGAACTAAATATGGCGAAAAAGTAAACCAAAAATCTGGGTATTTTCGTATTTTTTTCCAAAAACGGCGCTAAACGTGATCGTTATGATCTTTTGACCTGGTAGCAGGTATTCATGATGTACGATTGTGCATTTGTTTCGAATCAAAACAATTTTCATATTCTTTAATAAAGGGCCGAAAGGTTTCGCGCTTAACAAAGAAAACGTGTTTTTTAACGATTTATTTTTTCTTCATTCGAGTGAAATTTCATACCGGTGAGCATATTTTTTGCAGTCTTCTAACTTAAAGTAGTAGTCAAATCTGGCGAACACGGTGGATTTGGAAACAATTCGAAGTTCAATTCATATAGTTTTGCTATTGATTTGATTGCCTTGTTGCACGGTGCGTTGTCTTAATGGGAAACAATTTTCTTTCCCATATGCGGTAGTTCCTTCGCTATTTCGCGGCGCAAACGCTTCAGGAAATCTAAATAATATTGACTATTGCTGGTGTTGTTTCTGTTCTCAAGATAATTTATGAATATTACTTCAAGCACTTGTTGCTATCAACTGAGATGACTATCGTTTTGATTCCGTAGTGAAGTGATAGTTCCATCGATCAAAAAAATTCCATTTTCTTATTGGTAGTACAACTTAATTCGATTCGATTTTGTGGGTACAAAATAGTGTTTTTTAGTGAAAAAAAAATAAAAATTCATCATTTAAAGTACTGTCCGTCATAAACGACTACAATTTCCCATGACATCTCTGCGGCTTCTTGATAAGAGCCAAACCGGTGACAACCGTCCCACCGTCCCCAGCGTCGAAAAAGCCAGTAAGGCAAGGAGAATACGGTGGGTAGAGTATTACCTACCATTTCAGCGTTTTCTTGAGGTTTTCGACGATTACAGCTACATACGTGTGGCCGAGTGTTCTCATGTTGCAAAATCACCTTGTCATGCTTTTTGGTTGTTTTTAGCTGTTTTTCACGCAATGCACTCATCAAACAGATTAGTTGTAGTCACTAACGCTTCGCATCAACAATTTCGCCGAGTTGGCATGGTCGTTGATCCAGTAAAGCCTAAAATTCCTCATCTTCAAAACTCTTAGATTGGCCAGAACGCCCTTTGTCTTCGATCCTAAAATCACCATTTTTGAAGCGCCAAAATCACTGTCTGGTTGACATATCAGTTGGCGCAGATTCACCATAAATTTCGACAAACTTTCGATGAGCTTCAGCAGCACTTCTCTTAGAATTAAAACAGTAAATCAAAACTTACTTCAAAAGTTTCAAAAGATATTTATGAAGAGGCAAAACTTTATGCTGTCAGCTAACTAACGCAACCTCACACTTTTCCTAAGAAGAATAGTATTTATCTATTGTGTGATTTCGATTTTTTCCTCCAGCATGAAAACCGAACCGAACCGAAACCTAACCGGAATCTATCCGAAATCTAACGAATGCCAACTTCGGACTAAACTGTAAAAAATCCTTTCATATTTAACTCAAATAAAACTAAATACTCTATTTTTGTATTAAAAATATGAAAACAATTCTAAACTCTACTAATATGTATGCTCTATATCTTATATCTAAACTAAATCTTAAAATTCACGCAAATTCACATTTCAAATTATCTTTAAATACAAAAAATCGCTGCGTTTATAAAATAATCTTCTTTTTTTTTGTATCTTAAAATGTATGTCATTATGCTTATAACAAATCTGTACTAACCATTTATTACCATAAATTAATTATTTTCTTTTCCATGAAACATAAAAAAAAACTCATTTTGTCAGTTGCACCTAAAATTCATAATATGAAAAATATTAATTCATTAAACAATTATTGTAAATAACTATATAACCTTTTATAAATATTAATTATTTTAAAATTTAAGTATTATTTTATAGCAATATAATGTTTAAAAAGAAATTATATTTAACAATAAATTAATTTACATTATTTAAATTAAGTCAGGTGAACCTAACCTAGAATAAATCAATAGCTAGTAAATAAATATTAAGCAAGTCTATATACATAACTAAAATGATCAGCCATAACTGTGAAGATTGAAAATTTTCAATTGTAAAATTGTAATGAAAACAATGGTCAATTATATACATATTTAATAATAATAAAATACAATTTAATTTTTTGAATTTAATGTAAGGAAAAAATATATTATAGATTGTGCTTAAATTCAAGTTAAACAACAATTTTGTTATTAAATTATAACAAATAACGAACGATAAATAATTTAAAAATGTAATATTAAATCATTTGAAAAACAAATCAATAAAAATTAAAATTATTCAAATTTATTAAAGTATACTTTTCGATTGGATGACATATACGAGGTGTGACAATAAAGTAATGAGACTGATTATATTGCCGCGATTTCCCTTCTTTCAGCATCCTTCTCCTCTCCGCTGAAATTTTTGTCATCGCTCTAGCTTGTTTAGTTCGCGAGCAACGCGTCGGGATAAAATTTTACGCCAAATTGGGCGAAACAGCTTCGGAAACGTAAGCTAAAATTGTAAAAGTGCATGGTGATAGTGCTCTTAGTCGTGCCCAGGTGTTTCGATGGCATAAAGAGTTTAAGTTTAAGTAAAGCTCGCATGAGCAAGTCGAAGGTGAAAACAATGATTATTGCCTTTTTTGATAGCCGTGGAATCGTCCACAAAGAATATCTTTTACCGGGGCAAACCGTAAATCAAGTCTACTATCGCCAAGTACTCGAAAGATTGCGAAAACGAGTCAACAGGGTGGGCCCAGACATCGCTCGTAACTGGATCCTTCATCATGACAACGCGCCGTGTCACACCGCCCTCAGCGTGTCCCACTATTTGGTCTCTAAAGAGATCGCCGTGTTGCAACAAGCGCCTTCTTCGCCCGATATGTCACCCTGTGACTTTTTTTGTTCCCTAGAACAAAATTGGTGGTCAACGGAACCCATTTTGAGTCGATTGAGGACATCCAGGTGGCCGTGACGAGGGTACTCGCGGACATCCCAGTCGAAGCGTTCCAGAAATGTTTCGAAGCATGGAAAACACGCTGAAATCGTTATATAGCTGCCCAAAGGGATTACTTTGAAGGGGACGGCAGAGTTGTAGAATATTTTTGAAATATTCGGTTTTTATGGAATCAGTCTCATTACTTAATTGTCACACCTCGTATATACACGTAAGTATATAATAAAACAAAATATAGGGTTTCCCCTTCGCGGTTTCAAAACTTTATTTTATATTTGAACTTACACTTACATTCATATAAAATGTAGCTCACCCAACTGAGCAGCCACAAACAAAATTTTCTTCAGCGCCAAGGGACTCTCTTACTAGGGGCATACGTAAATAAGCAAAATTCTCGCCTTTGGGGTTCCGATAATCCTCAAATAGTGAAAGAGAGGTCATTACGCCAAAAAAAAAATAAAAAAAACTTACTGTCTGGTGAGTTCTTTGGTCCGGAGGTCTGATTGGACCGACAATAGTGACACCATCACATTATGGTCGTATAATAACCGACTTTTTTAGTCTTCAACTGAAGAACACGACTTGGACAATACGAGTATGTGGTTTCAGGAAGAAGGTGCCACATAACACGAGTGAATATGGTTTTATTGCGTGAGAAAATACCCAGATCCGTAATCTTAATCGCCTTAGCGATGTCATCTGGCCACCGAGATCGTGCGATTTAACACCGTTTAACTCTTTTTGTGGGTCTACTCGAAAGACCGTTAAAGATTTAACTTTTGCGCACTTGAAAGCTAACATTAGTCAGCTTATGGCTGAGATATCGTCTAATTTCTACAATGAAAATTCATTTTATTGACGTTTATTTTAGAAACCGCAAAATTGATAGCCCTGTATATATGTAAGTATTTAATATAACGGAATACACGTTGGCTTATTCGTGTGTACAAAACATACACCCGACTCTGCAAATAAATATAACGTGCGTAAGTATGTCCTTATAATAAGAAGAAACTGAAAATCGATATTATCGATTATTTTTCATAAATGACTCCCCAATAGAGGTGGCTACATTACAAATAGAAAATTAATATCACACTGATTTTTAATTTTTTCTACCAAATATCTTTTATCTTCTATCATACGTTAAGGAACCACCATTTCTGAAACCACGTTTGGTATCGAACGGCTCGGAGAGGTCGATGTGGAGACAGCCAAGTAGCTTGGTAAATTTTCTTGGGCTGGAATCTGATATTACAGACAACCATCTTTCGGGCCCCGGTGAAGTCGATCAGCCTCCACCCATTTGAGGATGTTTCGTAGTAGAGTAGAGAATTTGATGACAGTTTCTGCCGAAGATACCATCTTTTCCCCACCCTAGAGCTAAAGTCATCAACCACAATTTTTGCATTGTGGCTGAGAAAGCGCTCATAGAAAGCTTCATCGTTTTCCATTTCCAATGGAGCGTAGACGTAAATAAGCAATGTCTTGAAAAATTTCACTTTGATGCGGATTGTAGCGGAACATTCATCCACAGGGGTGAATGCCAAGACTCGGCGATGTAGTATCTTTCCCACCGTAAATAAAAAATTGTCGCTCCTTCATATGACCGTCATTGTCACAAGAAACTACGCGTCTTGATCCTTGTTCCCTCCGTCGCACTTGTTGGGCGGCGCATGTGGACAGCAGTACCCTCCCAGTTAAGGGATCGCACATTCCAACAGACATACCTCAAAAACATAGTACTTGAAACGTTTGCAATGGTCGTCATCAAAAGTGGAACCGCTCATCCAAGGCGATGCAAAACTTTTTAATTGGGGCTTGGAGCTTTATTATGCTTCTACGTGGTTCGTCCCAAATCCCCCCTACAACTTCTCTAGGTGAGTTGGTTTAAATTTAGCACACATTTGCAGCCGCATCTCTGGTGAACAGACGCCGCAAAGGCTTTAGCGAACCCTTAAACCGAATATGTCGGAGTAGCTCCACTGAAGCTTCCTCTCTTTTTGTCTTAACCCAAGACTCCACAAGCGTTGGTTACCGCATCTTACAAGGGTTGCTACCCAGAAGCATGTCCACACCCCCTTACATCCACTCTTTTTGCCTCATGATAACTGCGACGATTTCATAATGCATAAATATTATTAAATATACCAAACTAGTTGTCAGGCCACAAGCAAATAATGGGCAGAAAAATGTTATTAGTAGTGTTGTTGGCCTTTTTTGACCACTACCAACACAAGTCTTCCCAGTTTAATGTGCCACTAATGATGTTGAATTATGTCTAAAGTATTTGTGCAACACTCCATATTTTTTTTTCCAATGAAGTGCAATTACATATGAACACATTAAATGCTTACATCCAACACAAAACACTTACGCTTACATACATACTACTTCTGTGCTTATCAAACATTAGCACACCCATCGTCATCTGCTAACCATTTATTGCTTGCTACCCTAACATAACTTGGCAAACCAACGAACCGGCAATCAGTCAACCACTTGACCATTCTTTCATTCCGCTTCAATTAATCAGTTAGTCATTTAGTCAACCATTCATGCCAATTATACTATTTTTGTCCTAGGCCCATCGAAATGCGCATGCGGTGAACTTTTGTACTCCCATAAAGGCGCTCTCTGCTGCTCACTGTGCAACGGTACGTAAATTGAGTAAGCAGACAAATGAGAGCGTAGAAGAAAAATCAATTACACTAAGAAGTGGAAATTTTTGACACAAAATCGTACAAAGTAAAGTGGCCTCTAATCAGATGTTATAATAACATTGCCATATTTTATATATTTTTTTAATAAATAAAAACTCACGCTTTCTCCAGACTAGATATAGAAGCGAAGAATATCACTCTTGCCAACAGGTACTACTTTGGATAGTGTAAGCAATTGGAAAAGTAAAGTCCTGTCACGACGAACAAATACCAAACTGTAAAAGTCACTCATCGTTCTGGTCCTCTAATATGATGTGGAGACATGGTCGATGACATCTGTTGAGTTAGCTTTAGGAGTTCTCGAGTTTCGAGTTTGCGTAAGATTTATCATCCTATACGAGCTGGGAACAGCGAATACCGTAGATGAGGGAACGATTAGCTGTAAAAGATATACGACGATATTGATAAAGTGCAGTGAATCAGAAATATTTCCAATTGGCGCCAAACTGCGAAAAGAAAGTGTCATGCAGTGAATTAGAAGGAAAGGTCGGCGAGATATCAGTTTACTTTCGAACATAAGTTATGAGTGCCCTGACCAGATGCCAATATTCAGCAGTCATCGGCATATGAGATCAAAATGAAACAGAAGCGGAGAGAGAACAACGCCCTACAGAACCCCTTATGTAATCTTACAGTGGTTAGAAGTTGGACCTCGAATCTCTATCGAGGACTTCAATCACGGCGGTAATGAGGTATCTTCAATGCGATAGTAGCACTGCACATTTGATGGTATGAAAAGCTTTTGACAGGTCCAGTGCTACCAAGATTATTCGCGCTCAGGACCGGTTTTGGTTAAGGTCATGAACTATCTGGGCGTGTATATGGCATTAAGTGTGAAAGGAAAGATATCGACTGATAAGATTCTCACTTGTTGGTTTTTCTCAGTTTAAGTGGCGGGACTATTTTACAAATTTTCCACATATCGGATATTATTAGAGTGTTCAAAGGCAGATCGAAAACTTTGGTAAGATAGTAGTCTGCTACCGCTAGTCCCAGATGTTTTAGCATAAGCATGCTTATACCGTCGATGGTTTTGGAGCTCTTGCGCCTTTTAGATAACCCCCTGAACATTTACCCTGGATAAACAAAGCGCCGCGATATCGTTAAGCAGTTCGCGAAGATGGTGGTTCACTTGTCCCTTCATTTTGTCTACAGAAGATTGCAGTGTAAAATGTTAGCTCAAATAGCTCACGCACTACTTCGGGTTCAAAAGGGCACGGTCATTGGGTTAGGTAACGATTTTACTGTAGCACAGAGCTTGGTTGGTCAAACCAAGTAATTATTATTGAAAATAAGATCAGAATTGTTATAAATATTTTTGATATGGAAGAAGATTTCAACCGTGATTTTCTAAAGCAGGCAGTGTCTGCGCTCTGAAATTATTTAAAATTGCTTTAACGTGACGGTTTCCTGGTGAGAGTTCCTTCTTAATTCAAATTAAAAAAAAAAAAAAAACAAATTGCAAACTTCCTGATCGAAGGTTTTGACAGCCTCAACCGGACTTAATGATAAATTTAATCAATATTTTTTAACCATGGATTGACAAAAGTTGCTTTCTTGGTATCGTTCGAATACTCATATTGAATAAACTTTTCTAGAACAAGCTGTCTTAAAGTGGTTTTATTTATACATATTTTGATATTTCTTCAATAAACAAAGTACTTTAAAGCAGGCCCTTCACGACCGTTGGACATATGGTGTATATCGTAATATTATTACTCGTTGAGAGAGGACTTTCTGATTAATGGTGGGCTTACCAGGTCTAAAACCACAATGTTAAGGTCCAATCAGTTTACTGACACTTTAGTCCTTCATACAATACACAGTATGTCTCAAAAATAACCGAACTTTTTGGATATAAGATAGTAAAATACACATAATATTATCTTTGAAAGTTATTATTTATTCAAAATAGGTTCCATTTGACTCAACACAACATTTGGAACGATCAACCAGCGCATGCATAGATTTTTTTATGTCATTTATAGAAATGTTCTTCAGTACCTCGGTTACGGCTGCTTCATTTTTTTCAATTTTTTTTTAATTTTTAAACTTCAATTTAAATTTTTTTTCAAGTTTGACACAAAATTTTATATTTGCTCTTTGTTCCATTTTATTTTGGAACCATTAGCACACTTTTGGTTTTATTGAAATGGCTGTCACTTTTACATCTGTCATCTGACTTACATGAAGTCAGGTGCGTTTGAAAGAGGATGAATGTATCTTTATAATGTTGCAAATTTTCAATAGATGGCGCTGTACGTTGTATGATTTAAATATAAAGTTCGGTTATTTTTGGGACACACCGTGTACATTCGATAAGGCCTCATTTGTGATTTTGAGGCGGCTTATCACGTGAGAAATAATTTAAGTTACCATATTTATGAATATATTTACTTCTGGCAACGCTGCTTACCGTTTAATAGTATGGTAACCATATTAAAAATAACGGTTAAACCAAGCAATGAAACGGAACGGGAAACAACCGCAACAACAGAAACGAAACATAAAATAAATAAAAAACACCCACCATGCAACACCAAAAAAAAAACCATCAACAACAAAAATAACTTAAACGACTCAATAAAAACTGAGCGAATTTCTACGAAAGGAAACAGCAACAAACGAGTGTCAAACGAAAGTCGACGCACGCGAGAGCAGTCCTCGGCAGCCAAAAGCCGACGAGCACGCTATTAGTAGGCAGTGCCATTGCCAGTGTCAGGAGTGTCCGACAACTTCGAGTGGAAAAGTGACATTAGCGATTTGCGTGTGGCGTGTGAAAGCAGAAAATTTCTTACAAGAAAAAATTAGTAATACATAAATGTGGAAAGCCAACATATAAAGGAGATTTTGTGTATAACAAAATAAGTGATATTAAAAAGTTTGTTTAATAAAATATTAGTGAATGTGGAGTTGCTGCTTTGAGCGTGGAAAAAAGCGTAATTGAAAAATATAAATTATTTTCACGTAATTTTGCTGAAGGAAAATTATTTTTTCGATGAGTGCGTAAGGATTAGGGGAGAGGGATATTCGGGTCTATGTATGTATGTATGTACGTAAGTAAGGCAGAAGACAGTGAGAGCATAGCAATTACTTACGACCCAACCCCGCTGTTTTCAAGAACAACAATAATCGTAAAAAATATCAAGAGCAGAAATGGCTTAAGTGTGCGGGTGTGTGTGCATGCGTGTGTGAGTTCGAACAGCGCTGATATCGCCATCGCCTGGTCTGACCTTTTTAGCTTTTTCTGCCCTCAAGGTGCATGAATGTCGGTACGTCGTTACGTCGGCACGTCGTTACGTCGGCACGTCGTACGTCCTGCTAAGTGTCATTTGTCGTTAAACCGTTATCGGTGCGTATACTTTTCATTCATTCGCCAATCGAATTGTCGGCTGCCGCGCCGTCGTCGTCATCGTGTAGACTTTTTATGCGAGCGGAAAATTAGAAAGTGATTTTTTTCGCCTGATAAGTAATTGAAAGGAATTGAACTTGTTTCCAATACATATGTACATACATGCGTACATACAAACATACGTACTTACAAGTGTGTTCGTTGTGCTTGTTGTTGTAATTTATCGGTGAGCGAAAAATTTTCAAGTATACAAACTTCCAATCAATGAGAAAATGGTAACGATGACTTCAGAGATGGACAAAACGCAAACTTCAATCGTCATGGCTGTCAAGACTGTTGCTGCCGTTGACAATGCTGCTTTCGCAACAACAGCAACAACAACAAGCAGTGCCATTCAGACGGAGATCGGTGAGGAGGGGTCACACAGCCAACGCATTGCGCAAGCCGTTGGGAATTGTGGTGCTGCAGGCGATACTTGCAATGAAATACAAACAAAAATTACAACAACAACACATACAACAGACTCGGTGTCTGCCACCATGAAACCCTTAGAGCTCTCAAGTGTTACAATCTCTATCGAATTGGCTAGTGAAGATGAGTCTTCAACAGCGGCGACGCCTGCCAGTGGCAAGGAAGTGTCTGTAAGCGCAACTATTATACCAACAACGCCAAGCACACCGCAAGGAGCAACGGCCAAAACACCTACTACGCCCAGTGCTGAATCTGCGCCAACGGCCCACGACCACGCAATCAGCACACCTAACACACCAACGGAACCAGCAATAATAACAACAACACCAATAGCAAAAACAACAGCAACAGCTGTGGAAGCGACGTCTGAAACAATCAACAAGACAACGCAAGTAAATACTGAAGCATATGTGACATCAGCCATTATTGAAAGTCCCCCCGCTACGGCAAACTCAGGTAGTAGAGCAATAAATGATCGCATTATTGACAACTCTAAAGTCAACAGCAACAACATTGCTACCCCAGTCACGGCCAAGACCATCGTCAACTTCACAAAAGATACCAAAGTGATAGCATCAACCACATCATCAGCATCAACAGCCTCGTCGTCGTCCACGTCCTCAACGATCAAAGTGAATTTTTGTATAAATACCGCCAATAACAGCACAAGCACCACCACAAGCAACAGCACGTGTACATCTAGTACGAATAGTACTAGTAGTGTGACCAGCATGTCTACGCCGGCCGCTGCAGGCGGTAGCGCCACTAGCAATGGTGCCGGCGGTGCCGGTTTGGGTGTGAACAGTTCTCATTATCATCATCAGCAACATCAGCAGAGTAGTCAGCATGGGAAATCGTCAGCCAGCAGTAGTGGTAGTGGTGGTGCCGGTGGCGCGGGTGGCTCACACACTGTGCTGCCTGGGGGTAAACCTTCACTAACCACAGGCGCCGTAGTAAGTCACCCACAGCAGCGACGTAATGAAGATGCACCCAATATTTTGGTATACAAAAAGGTAATCAAATACATACATACATTTGTCTAATTGTGCTAAGGAAATGCGAAAATAATGTGTAGAAGTTGTATAAGCAGCTAAGAGTAGAAGAAAAAAGAACATGAAAGTAGGCAAAGAAAAAATATTCAAAAGTTTCATTAACACCCATTCAAGTCGCACAAGTAAACAGATGCCTATATATTTATGTGTAATGTGTATGTGCTTGAATTTTGCTAGTTTTCATACCCATCCCCATACATTTTCGCCTCGAAATATTCACACAAAAAACTCAAGGCAAAATGAAGCATAAATCTCAGATTGTATTTTTACGGAATTTTCGAACCTCGCACTCATTTCTTTGACACTGGGGAGTCGGATTTACCAAAGTCTTGAATGCCAATCATGTTAGTTTTGAAAAGAGGCTCCAATAACATTACCTTACACTTATAATAATATATTAGGTGTAGTAAAAAAAAAACTAATAGTTCTCCAATAAAAGTAGTTATTTATCTGTATCTCGCGTTGTATATGGTAAGTCTGATCGGGTTCCGCTAGATGGCGTTAGAAAGTTTACATTTCGTACTAAAAAGGCTTTGCTGACATTTTGTGATTTATTTATTCATTTATATTTGAGCGTACGTCAAAGATGGACACTAGCAAAGAGAAAATACGCTATATTTTATAGTTTTTCTCCGATAAGGGCGAAAACGCAAGCCAGCCGGCTGAAAATGTGAAGAACGTTTATAGTCCTGACACTGTTACAGTCAATCATGTACAATTTTGGTTTCATTCCGAAATTTTTGGTGTAAAAGATGCTTCACAGAGTCGAAGGCCAATTCTCGATAATGTCAATGAAATCATGGATATTGTCGAGTCAGACCGTCATGTAGGTAAGCACTTTTTCGATAGCACAAGAACTAAAGATTGCACAAAAAAAAATCATTTGGAATCATTTGAATAAGGCTGGATACGAAAGGTAAAAAATTAAATCCTTCAATTTCATGTAAAAATAATGGATTACTTTTTACTACACCTAATGTATGTAAGTTCGTGCTACCATAGAGATGGTTTATAAATATGATTTACGAATTCTGAAAGGTGGTTCTGCAAATGATGTATATTAAGTTTTGTAGAATTTAAAAAAGGGGCGTGGCACCTTTTATTCTATACACTAAAGTATCCGAATCCAATCAAACCTCAATAATTTGGGTTTTCTCGAAGCTCTTAATGCCACAATTTAGCTTATTTACGTATCCTTGAGTGATAATTGTGTCTCGTCGCCGTTAACTGCTTCTTGCTCCAGTATCCAATCGACGTACGGCGATATGAATGGTCAGCTGGCTTCAGTTGTTGTTTGAGCTGAACTTTATATGGATGTTGGTGGCCGTAAGAGGCGATTGGAGAGACCAGGGTTCGAGTACTGGTTCGACCAACATTTAGTGTATTTCTGGCATGAAATAAAGTTCCTCATAAAAATTCATCGGCCTTTCGGAGGTGGCTTAGAATAAACCGTCGAATGAAAAACTTGGACATTTTAACCAAAAAAAAAAACATACTGTCTTTTGAAACTACTAAATAGATAACCCTATATATCGAAAATATCAAAAAGGGATTGTCCTGAATGACTGATGGATCAAACCACAGCCTAAACAACTTATCGTAGAGTCCTCAAACAAAAATCGAATTAATTATTAAATCTTTCAATTTACACGAAATTTGATACATAGGTAGATTGCCTAAATTGTGTATTTTTTTTTACTGGAAATTGGACCAGGGACCAATCTAAATATTCGAAAATTGTTTATATATCGCTTGATTTACATACAATTTGGAGAACTTTCCTTCGTCAGGCGAACGAACGAAGTTGCGTTTCTCAATGATGTTCGCCTTAAGAAGGAATAAACTTTTTTTGGTCAACCATGACAAGTTTTTGAAAGACTGCGATTTGAGAACATGCCCCTTAAAGAAACAGTTCCTTAGTTGGGAGTAAGTCGATGAATGATGTAAAGCTGGTAGATGACTCCAAAACTCCATCCAATAGGTAAATTATATACGACCAGAAGGAAGCATTGCCTTGTGCTGCGAGATTAATAGTAAGACGCAAGTTGATCCAATCGTCGGTGACAAGGATTCGTTTTTGGATTAACCCAAGGGATCATATGCTCCACGAATTTTTGCAGGGGTTTCTTCTCTCGTAGGCTTATATGTCTCGTAGTTAACAGGAATACTCTCATGTCCTGGTATCCGGATTGAAATGGTGACGTGGTAAATTATAGTAATGTAACAACAGCTTGATTACTAGAGTTTATAGTAACAGATTGATTTATGTGATAGAAAAAAGTGGTAATCACTTGGTGCTAGGTCCAGACTGAAATGTGGATGACTCAGAACCTCCGCACCAAACTCTCGGAGCTTCTGGCGAGTCACTTTCGATGTGATGCGTTGTACTGATGAAACACAATTCCGCCCCTTGCTCTTGTTGGCCAAAGCTGAGCACTTCTGGGCGATTGCTTCCTTCAGACGTTTCAATTGCCGACAGTACATGTCAGAATTAAGACATTGTAGCGCAGCTGATAGTGGATGTTTCCTTGCCAATCCCACCAAACACATAGGATAACCTTCCTGTCCGTTAATCCTGACTTAGAAGTCGTCTATACCAACTCGCTGTCCTTCTACCATGACCGTTTTCTTTTGACGTTGCTGTAAGGAATCCACTTTTTATCACCAGGCACCAATCACTTCAGAAATAGGTCGATTTTGTTACGATTTCGTATATGAAAACTCGGGCCGTGTAACGAGAAAAAAGTTAAATCATGTGACACTCAAATATCGAGCTGCTTTGTGTATCCATCCTTTTTCAAGTGAATTCAAACTCTTTTTGTACAATTTTTAGCTCTTAGGCAATCGAAATAGTACTTGAATGATGGTGAACCTCGTCTATTTTCATATTTTATCAACATTTTCCACAATTGGGCTTCTACAACGTGGAGCATCTTTTACACCAAAGCTACGGAAACGAAACCAAAGAAACCAAAATTGTTAATTATTGACTGTTATGGTATGATGGCCATAAACACTATTCTCCTATTCAGCTGCCTGACTTACGTTCTCGATTTTACAGAAGAAAAATTGTAAAATACAGCGTATTGTCTCTTTGCTGGTGCCCATCCTTGGCATGCTCTCAAACACTACTGAGTTAAGTGAGCAACACTTTTCCCATTATCTTTTTTAGAACAAAATATTAGCTTTCTAACGCCATCTAGAGTAATCCAATCGTACTTATAGAACGCGAGTTACAGATCACTGAAGCCATATAATATAAATATTAGGCATGGGACACCGGGTGGTATGATTAACTTTTTAATATTGTATTTCGGTACCATCAACAAAATCATATAAGAGGGTTAGGCGAACTCTAACTTTCTTTTCAATAGTCGAATTCAAAAATATTTTATACCATTTTTTATATTATTTTATTATTTTTATTTTTACTGAAATTCTCATAAAAAAATGTTTAATTTTTTTTTTCAAATTTCACTTGAATACCATTTCTCAACTTCCAGATGGAGGCAATTATCGAGAAGATGCAAGCGGAATCAACTGGTGTGGCGGTGCGTACCGTTAAAGCGTTTATGAGCAAAGTCCCGTCCGTTTTTACCGGTGCCGATTTAGTGGCATGGATTTTAAAGAACTTCGATGTGGAAGACGTGACTGAGGCATTGCATTTTGCACATTTGCTGGCCTCACATGGCTATATTTTTCCGATTGACGATCATCAGTTGACGGTGAAAAATGATGGCACATTTTATAGGTAAGTAATGCAGCAAATTTCAATCAAATTTCAATCAAAAGCTTGTTAACAAATAGCGTTTAAGCGCAATTTTTGTAGCATATTCTCAGGCATTTTTTACACTGTTGAGCTAAAACAACTTTTAATAATCACTATACTATTTCACATACATTTTTCTCGCTTTATGTAGATTCCAAACACCTTACTTTTGGCCATCAAACTGTTGGGAGCCTGAAAACACAGACTACGCTGTTTATCTCTGTAAACGTACCATGCAAAATAAGACACGCTTGGAATTGGCTGATTATGAAGCGGAAAATTTGGCAAAATTACAGAAAATGTTCTCACGCAAGTGGGAATTCATATTTATGCAGGTAGAGCACTTAAAATTTACTTTTTTTCAACTTCCCTTGCATATACATATGTATGTACATATATACTCCTTACCTAGGCGGAGTCACAAAGCAAAGTGGCGAAAAAGCGTGATAAACTCGAACGTAAAGTTTTGGATTCACAGGAGCGCGCCTTCTGGGACGTCCACCGACCAATGCCGGGCTGTGTGAATACCACAGAAATTGATATTAAGAAAGCATATCGACGTGGTGGCCACGGCTCTGGCACATCCGGTGGTGCCGTGGCCAAAAATCCCGTTGAACAGGTGACACGTGTTATAGCGTTGCGTAAACAGAAACTCGAGAGACGCACTATAAAAGTGTCAAAGGCCGCAGAAGCGTAAGTCTCATTTTCGAAAAGTTTTAAAATTTTGTAACAGAATTTTTTTTTTTCATTTGTTTGTATTCTAGTTTGGTCGCCTACTATGAGCAATACAATGAATTTGATTACTTTATAACATCGCCGGAGTTGCCAAATCCATGGCAAACGGACAGTACTGAAATGTGGGATGCCGAACGTAATTCGTAAGTAATTTTCTTCAATATATGTTTGGTTGGCAGAAATAGAATGTATGGATACCTGAACGCAAGCGGCCACACCTAAGCCATTGAGCAGGCTCATTGTGATCACCCGTATATGCCTACTAAGCGTTGGCGAAAAGTTCGTTTGATAGTATAAATTCTTTAAGTTTTTTCCAACAATTCGTGCTCAACTCCATGAGGTTAAAGCTGAGAGCATCGTGGAAGATTTGATGTCGATGGTAATTCTCTTGCCAGTGGCGCTAGCGCGAGCTAGCTCGTCTATATTTGGAACTTGAGATCTCTTAGTTTTCCTAATATCAGCCCGTGAATTTGAAGACATGGTGCATGGTATCAGGAATTGATCTCCAGAGATCTCCACCGTTTACGTTAATTTACTCCAGTAGCTTTTTTCCATATTATAAGATGCTTCATGCAAATTATGTCGGGTGCAATGATATCTAATATTAATGATCTCGGTGGGTAGCACATTTTTTTCACATAGAAGTCGAATGGTATGCACCAGACTTTTTGAATATTCTTCTGAGAATACCTCTTTTTAATAGAAATTGGTTATTAAAGTACTATCTTACTAAAAGAATCCGCGACTTTAAAAAAGGTGATCGACTGTGTGTGCAGCATGATGCTTTTCGAGAAATCAAACTGGTCCTAATGATCTATATTTCGGAGCAATCCACAGAAATCACGGACCTCTTTACTTGATCCGAAAACATTTCTTTCCGTGCGAGATAATGACTGTCGGGTCACAGCAATGATTTGTCAAATGAAATCAAGATGAAAGACCTTGTGGACCGAGTCCCTTGCTACCTAGTTGCTAATATCAAACACCTCTATATCAGACCTGTATGATGAGCGACTTGTTAAGTTTGGTTTTCGTTCGCCGAAAGAGGACTTTACTTTTCAATTGCCTACTTAATCCAAAGTAGCACCTGTTGGCAAGAGTGATTCTACGTTGGATTTCCAGGCTGACGTTATTATTGGTGTTAATGCTGGTTCCAAGATAGACGAAATTTTCTACGACCTCGAAGTTATGACTATCAACAGTGACATGGGAGCCGAGTCGCGAATGCGATGACTGTTTGTTTGATGACAGGAGATATTTCGTCTTGTCCTCATTCAATACCAGACCCATTCGCTTGGCTTCTTTATCAAGTCTGGAGAAAGCAGAACTCACGGCGCGGTTGCTGAAGCCAATAATGTCGATATCATCGGCGTACGCCAGCAGCTGTACACTCTTATGGAAGATTTTACCTTCTCTATTCAGCTCTGCAGCTCGTATAGTTTTCTCCAGCAATAATTTAAAAAAGTCACACAATGAAGAGTTACCTTGTCTGAAAACTCGTTTGGTATCGAACGGCTCGAAGAGGTCCTTCCCGACCCTGACTTTAGCCATCTACTCAAGTTCTTTATATTCACGTATTCCAGCAAAGAGAGAACCTCGTTCCTCTACAAATGCATCTAAATTCCCTCTTCAACTCTCGTCTATACCGTTCGTCTTACGATCGATCACAATGTTTCAGGATAAGCAATCATCTTTCACTCTACGGAAACACGGCATGCCTAATCGCACCAGTTCTTATTTCGACGATTGCAGGTATGTGGAGGTTTTCAACTACTTCTAACTAACCTAGCCTAAGACGCTGAAACCACCTTTTATTTTAAAGTTATACCAAATATCTTGGAAGGGTAGGAATCTTTGAGCTAATATAAATTTGTACAATGTTGGTAAGAGTTTTTTAGTAGTGTTGCTTGTGGACGAAAATTGGAATGTTATTAACTCACCACACTTTAACTCTCCATTGTGGTAATTTGACTCTTGGTACCAAACATTTTCACAATTGAGGTGGAATATACGTATGGAGCAATATCTACTCGTAATCGGGTGAAATTATATTCTAAACTTAAGTAAATATTTATATTTAGTTAATGTACTATAAAATAGCAATTTTATATATTTTTTGAAAATTGAATTAAACATTTTATACAACGAGCTTTTTTTTATTTGTATATGTATATTTGTTTGAATGTACATTCTTCTCATTCACAGTAAGGAAGTACCCTTGCGTCATGTCAAACGTTGGGGCTTCAGTTTACGCGAGCTACTCAATGATCCAGTTGGTCGTGAACAATTCGCGAAATTTCTCGAAAAGGAATACAGCGGCGAGAACTTGAAGTATGTAAACGATATAAGACCACACATTAATTTTTCTCTAATAATAATTGTTATCTATCTTTTCATCAACTCGTTCAAAGATTTTGGGAGTCTGTGCAACAAATGAAAACACTACCACAATCGGAAATCAAAGAAGCAATACAAAAAATCTGGCAAGAATTTCTCGCACCCGATGCGCCATGTCCTGTGAATGTCGACTCAAAATCGGTGGAATTGGCACGCGAAGCGGTGAGTGCGGTTAATGGTCCGAATCGTTGGTGTTTCGATGTAGCCGCCGCACATGTCTACCATCTGATGAAGAGCGATTCATATTCACGTTATCTACGCTCGGATATGTATAAAGACTATTTGAATTGTTCTCGCAAGAAAATCAAATCCATACCAAATCTATTTGGTGTGAAGCGTTAAGATAAGAGTTTGTAGAGTATTTAGTATGTAGTATATACATATGTAGGTTAATAGTGAAGGATTTGAATAGCAGGTGAAAAATTTTGCTATAACGGTATAAAAAATTGTGTTTAACTACTGTATGGAAATAAGTATTTATATAAGTAAACAAAAAAACGTATGCCGTCACGCAGCTTGTTATATTTTTTTAAATAAACCATTTGTTAGCTTTAGTATTGTTGTTATCAAGAAAAGAGGAATTGAAATATTTGTTAAAGTTAAAATTCAGTTGCATTTTTCATAACACCGTTACACACTACATAGAAATACATGCATATTATATATTCGTATTACATAGCGCAATACATATAGCATAAAGTGTAAAAACAAAACTTCTTTATTAAAATAGTTTTCATAAAAAAGAAAATATTTTTCTATAAAATGCTTGAAATAATGTTAACCAATAATTTGTTTATATTTTTGCAATAGAACTTTACACGATTTTTACTATTTAATTTGCAAAAAGAAAAGTGAATAAAAAATATAGGCACAATTGTTAAGAAAATGAAGAAGAGCAAAGCATACAAATTTTATAGTAATTAGGAAAATTGTAAAAAAAAATTGTAGGAAAAATATAAATAAAATATGCTTACGTACGTATACATATAATATGCAGATATTAGGCATTTGTATGTATTATTAGAGGCAGTACACTTTGAGCAGAGAAATTGTTGTAGTACACATCATGATACAATAATTTACAGGTAGTTTTGTTATATCTTCGCAGTCGGCTTCATAACTATCTGACATTAAACGTGTTTTGGCTTTTTCGTGCTACCCTCTTCTCTTAAAAAAAAATTCCACCATTTTAAATATTTTTTTTTAATTTTTTAACCTTCAAAAATCACGTCTTACCTATATTTTTTTTTTCAACCCCTAATAGAAATGAAAAACGGTTTGAAGCAAATATTTTAATTGATCCATACGAGTGTTCCACATTATGGCATTTGCTTTGAAGATGAACCCAAGAATAATTAAAAAATATCCCAGTTGAAAATTTTATATGTGACAAGATCAAACATTTCTGAGCAAAAAGGTTTAGCGTCAAAAATTTCGAAGTGTAACTGCCTTATAAATTTTTTTTTCATATATTTATTATTATTTTATAAATTACTTGTAAAAACACTACATATATATGTATGTATGTATATACCTAAGTACACTAAAATAGTATATATCTTATATGTGAATAGCATATTGGTGTGCATGTTAATTGTATGTAATTAAAAACAAAACATAAACACACTTGAAAAAGCGAGTGTTCAATATTTTTGAACATTTTCAAATAATAAACTGCCAATGCTTATTTCATTTCATTAAATGTCTGTATGTAAAAAAACAAAAACCTAATGAAGAACACTCTCTCTCTCAGGTGTTACCTATATTTGAAACAAATTAAAATGAATTAAAAGTTGATTTCAGCTATTGAATTGCAATACCTCTATTTTGTATGAAAATTAAACGAAAAAAAAAACTTAAACGCACAAAATTCATATGCAAAAGCTCTCCACTAGGTGCGCCTAAAAGTAGATAACACAAAGTCATTCCACTTTTTTTTTACTCTTATAAACTTTTTTGTTTTTTAAGTTGCGGTTTCACTTTCATTGATATCAGTGTCAAGACGAATTCAATACTAGTGGTCGCTAAGGGCAAAAAGGCGAATATTGGCGTTTCGGAAAATCAAATATTATGCTTTGAAAAAGAAGAAAAACAGCATAAAAATGAAAACAATCGTGTATGGTGGTCTTCAGGATCATCCGATTTAACACCGCTAGACTATTTTTTGTGAGGTTATGCGAAGTCGCTTTTATACGCAGGCAAGTCCGAGACGTTAGACGCTTTAGAAGAGAATATTCGGTGCGTTATCGCTGCAAAAAGTTGTCGAAATTTGGGTCTCTTATTTTTAAAACATAAGGTCAAACATTTTTTTTTATAGTAAAGGTGAATTCTTAGCCTTTCTTCTTGAAAACCACTTGTCTAAGAAAGCATCCATCTCTCCAGCACACCAGGGGCTGGCGAACTCGATGCCCGATTTCGTTTCGTTCCCCGACTATGAAGATATTGAAATAACAATCGCCCGCTTGAAAGACAATAAAGCGGCAGAGGCCGATTGATTGTCGGCAGAGCTATTCAAATTTTTGTTGAAAATAGGTATGTTATTTTTTAAAGTACAAATAAGTATTTTTCATCTATTCAAGGTAACTATAAAATTATTAAGCATTTTCTCGTTCTTACTTGAATTGTATTGGTTTTATAAAAAGCGGAGT
This sequence comes from Ceratitis rosa, assembly GCA_037013455.1. NCBI lineage: Eukaryota > Metazoa > Arthropoda > Insecta > Diptera > Tephritidae > Ceratitis > Ceratitis rosa. The sequence goes on from JAWMAG010000008.1 coordinate 25,041,621, forward strand.
TATGTTAGCCGGGAAAAAGTAACTAATTTTTTTTTATCAGAAATTTTTTGTTGAAAACTGTTAGACTTATTCAAATAGGGGATTCTTGCTTCACGTCGGCATATTTATTCGTTTTTTCATGTTTTTATTTTTTAATATTAGACAAACATTTTAATGTTTTCCTCAAAAATTCTTAACGAATGAAATCCACTCAATGTTAAGTAAACGGTTCCCAGGCGAAAGTGGTGATATAAAACCACCAATACCACTATCATATTTTTATTTTTAAGCCCAACGCACGAGTGCTGAGTGGGAAAATTAAAAAAAAATATTTTACCTTTGCCTGATACGTGGTATTAAATAATTAAAATTTAATAAGCAATTTAATGAAATAAATAAATGCCGAACTGAACCCTTAACTATAACATGCTTGCGCCCAAGTTGCTTAGAAGGAAATTAAATAATTTTTAATATTGAAATTCATAATAATCTAAAGCTAAGCTAGACTTAAAATGTTTAATCAAGGGAGCTTTTGACTTTTCAATTAGGCATGAACAAAAATTTTCAAAAAGTATTGTAACAAAAATTAACCAAAAATTTTCAACAATGAAGAACCATTACACAGACTAGCTTTTCCGCGAATTTTTAGAAAATTTTATAAAATGATTCCTGAATGAATAGCAGTTATTCACCGTAGTTTTTGAAGAATCTCCAAATTATTTTATAATACCATTATAATTCCAAATAGACACCATTCATTGATTTATTCTATATTTAATAAACAAGTGAAATATAATATAGTATCTCTACTAAATAAACTCAAAAATAGAAAATTGTGTATGTTCGTATGTTAGTACATACATATGTACATAAGCCTAAACAAAATGAAATATAAAATTAAATGTAACTGTTTTAGTTGATAGAGCAAAACTACTGTAAAAGCTTAAGCACTAATTAAACAAAAGAAAAAAATAGTTTTATAATTAAGTGAAAATAAAAAAAAAAATATAAATAGCAAAAAATGAACTAAAAAATTATCAGTAAATAAATTTGGGTAAAAAGTAATAAATTATATTGGATAAAGGAATAAACGTATGCAATAAATAGTTAAATTCGTGTTTAATTCTTCCATTGAATGTTTTATTGCATAGTCAAATGAAATTATGCGCCATAGACGTGAGCGTGTGGGAGTCCATGTGGCCAGCTATAAAAGGGTAGCACATACTTTGACATACTTTTTAGATGAACTAGTTTAATAAAATAAATTATTCATCTAAAAAGTGAGTGAGTCCATACTTATAAGTTAGTTCCTTGCTATCAAACAATAAATAATATGTATTATTTATTGAAGTTAAATGCGGTAATAGCGATGGAAACTAGTAGCAAAAACATAAACAAGTGCTCTGCTACAGAAATAAAGTAATATATGATTAGTAAAAAAGAAAAAATAAAATAAAATAAAGTGAATTAAAATATGATATACTAGAATAAAGAAATTTATAATGAAATAAAATGATATTGCAAACAAATTAATAAAACACTCATAAAATGAAATAAATTATTTTAAAAAATAAAGTAAAATAAGAAATTCTAACTAAAACTGAATAAAATTTAAAAAGAATTATGAAATAAAAATAAAATAAATCCAAATAAAATAAAAAATTATACAAAATGAAATAAAATAATTAATAAAGTAAAACGGAATGAAATATTATATTGTAAATAAAAATAATAAATAGATAATATAAAATAAAATAAAAAGAAGCAAGAAAAATGAAAACTAAAAATAAGATTAAATTAAATAAAGAAATAGAACAAAATATAGTAAAAATAAAATTAAGCAGAATATAGTAAAACTAAAATATAATAAATTAAAAAAATATACAAAATAAAGACTAAATTAAAATAAAATAAAAGCCAACAAAATAAAAATAAAAATAGAAAAATTAATTAAATTTAATTAAATGAAATAAAATTTTAAAAAATAAAAAAATAAATGCAAAATAAAACAAAAGTTTCAAATTAAAAATAAAATGAAGCAAAATATAGTAAAACTAAAATAAAATAAAACAAAAAAATAAAGAAATATCTCATACATTTCATGTAGACTCGGACCTTAAAAGCATAAATACACGCTCTTGCTTGGCAATAAAGAAGAACTTTAGGCCAAAACTCAGTAAGGAAGGTTTGAAGACCAAAGATATTTATAAAGCGGCAGTAAGGGTGCATGAGACACTTAGCTGCAAGTCTAAACGGAATGAAAGGGTTAAGAAAAAATTAAAGAAGGACGAGCGCATTTCTGGGAACGACGTACAGCTTACTGTTCCATCGGCGGCGGTATTTTGCCTTTACCAGCGCGCAGAGGACCATAAATCTTACGCAAAACCTTTCTCTCGAAAACTTCCAATGCCGCCTAGGCAGATCTCACCATTGTCCATGCCACTGCACCATATAGTAGTTCGAGAGTGATGAGAGACTTGTAGAGTTTAACCTATCTTCGTCGGGAAGGGGCTGGACTTCACTTTTCAATTCCCTACTCAGTCTAAAGTAGCACCTGCATGCTTCACTTACTTACACGTATTTCGTCTGTAGAAAGCAGAACTCACGGTACGGTTGTTGACACCAATAATGCCAATATCATCGGCGTACGCCTGTAGCTGCACACTTTAATAAAAGATTATACCTTCTCTTCTTTAGCTCTGTAGCCTATATTAATTATAAATTAAAGAAATCACAGGATAAGGAGCCTCCTTGTCTAAAACCTCGTTTGGTATCGAACTGCTCGGCGAGGTTACCCCTCCAGATTCCCGATCCTGTCAGAGCTGTTGGTGATATTTAACGTCAGTTTCATTCACTGTGTTGAACGTCTGGAATCTCTCCCATAACGAATCCGGCACCAAATGTACGCTCCTTCATATGACCACTGTAGTCAATGTCTTAAGAACCTACTCCTTTCCGTCCCATCCATCTCCCTTCTTTGACGATGGTGTTGTCAACCTTTAGTCTTACGAAGGCATAAATCAGCTTGCTAGTGATACCCTCCCAATTAAGGAATAGAGCCTTCCAGGTGCATGCTCTTAAATTATAGTTCCACAAAAGTGGAGTCTCTCATCTGAGTAGTTGTTACCTTTTTCTTTGAATATGGTTTTTACGCAGCGGGTCCCACACCCAGTGCACAACCTAGTCAGGAATTTGAGGAAGACCGACGCCTGCTCGATACCGCACATCTGGGGTGCAGCCGCTGCAATTAGACTAAAGCGAACCTTTAAACCGAATATGTCAGAATAACTCAACATACGCTACCTCTCTTTTTCGTTAAAAAAAACTACATCTATTTTATTCTACAATCATGTTGATTTTCCCTTCACTTCCCAAACCCAAACTGACGTTGAACCAAGACGCAATTGTATCTTCCTTATTAAGGACTGTATAGCACTGTATGTGGTCACGATTCACTCGCAAAAGTATGACATACTGACACAAACAAATAAATGTGTTTGACTGCTTGTAAAATTGGTTATAGGAATGAGATCTCAAATAGATATGTCTGCATTTGCATAGTCGTAAAGCTCCACAAAAAATAATCAACTTGTTGTGATCATAAAGCCAAAAGACAACTTCAACTAAGCTTTGTTATGAATTCGTTGTTTGCAGCGAATATTTCCGCTCTCATTTTAAGCTCATTATAATTTGCACATATACAAATTTGTATTTAAATGTAGCTAACATCTCTTGCAGTTTTATATTTTTTTTTTTTTTTGTTTTTGCTCGCAATTTCTACAAATTCTTTTCAAATTCCATTTTCATAAACTTATTCGTATAAAAAGCGAAGAGAAGAGACAAACCCTCTGCATTAGTTAATAAACGTCAAAGCGGTGAGAACACCAAGTGAATTGCGCGCGTTTCTAAGAAAATTTTGTGTGCACCATCTAGTTTCGGAAGAATTTAAAAAAAAAAATAAATACAATATTGTTAAAAGAAAGAAAAGTCATGAAAATTTCATTGCTCATACTGTCAATCTGTGGATTACTGACCTACGGTATTTCAGCGCCTCTTGACGACCCGGCTAATGCTCGGATATTGAAATATGATTTCAAATTTAAGGGAAATGATGGTTACGATTTTAGGTAAGTTCGTCTGTGAGTTTATGAAAAAGTGAACATACAGTGCTTCACAAAAGTATTGTGCATATTGCCTTGTATTGGTAGTTAAAAAAAAAACTCCCAGGTTTTCGTCAACGCTAATCTGATTGTGTCAAACTAAAACGCATTTCAAAGCTAACATTTTAAGCAATATTTTTCGTGAAGATTAACAATTAGATACCGTGCTGTAACTCATCATTGGCGTGAAAAGTTATTTTGAGTTGAAAATTAGTGAGATTTCCAAAGAAAAACATTATGTGATGCATTTTTTACTATAAAAATAGACGGAGCCGCTGTTAAGATTTATTTGTGTGCTGAAAATTAAAAGATGTTTTTTAGACATGTGGTTTCCAGTGAGGAAGTTGATATTTTTGACAACTGTTACTTGATTTTTACTCAGTTCGCTTGTATTTCATAATGAACAGACTTGCTCCGGAACAACGTTTGTAAGTCGTTCAAATTTATTACCAAAATAATAGTTTGGTTCGCGCGACACATCGTCCTTGAGTACAATATTCAGTCGAAATAACCGCCCAAACAAAGTCGGTAATTCGAACAACCATAGACCATCGAGGAAGACCGGAATGAGTTCATCCACCTTCGCACAAAACAATTGGAGCTGTGTCCATCCACTTTATGGATGATTTGGCGGAAGGATATTTGTTTGCGGGCATACAAAATCGCGCGCGTTCGGTGAATGAGATAAAAATGAGATGGCGGTTAAATTCACTTTTGGTTGTATGAATACGTTAAAAAGTCACTGTTTGGTCTATGGGCTGTAGCTAGTTTCGGCCGAGCTCCTCCAATTTTTTAAATGCGTCTTGATGTTTTCTGAAAAGTGAAGTGATTTACAGTATATATACAACCCGCCTTCGAACGGCCGATAGACTTTTTATGATGAGCTTTTCGTTTTATGTGACCAATACATTCGAAAGGATTGACAGTCCCTACCTAAGGGCATGGCCGAATGATATACTAGTCGGCTATTTCATGCCGGAGCTTGGAGGATTTTGGTGTTAATGACTTTTGATTCCAAAAAGACTGCGCTACACGCCACACAGCCAACGAAGCAAATTACTTATTGAAGAAAACTTGATCATTCGATTTAACACTGCTAGACTAGTTTTTGTGAGGTTACATGAAGATGCGTTTTTGCTATTCGAAAATTGGCACTCTCGGAAGGTATTTATTCGAGTCAGCCGCGGCGGTTGCTTGTCAGAATTTTCTTTTAAGATTTAATGGCAAACTCTTACCTTTTATAATATATGTAGCTAAATTCTGGGCTAAAATATCAAATAATATTCGTTGTACTTCTTCTTGGAAACCACATGACAAATATCCTTTATATATTTCCTGTGAGTCGCATTTAAAACATAATGATATGTTAGAAAAGCTTAGCTCACGTGGTAGTGAACAGTCTGCTTAATGAAGAACGTCTTAAATTTCGCTTTCCAAGAGAACATTTTGAGTTATTAAAAAATATGTTTTTCGTAAATTATAATATGAATTACAAAATTGAAATTGCTAAATAAGCTAAACAAAGATTTATATTTCATCCAAATAAAAGATATTTTCGAAAAGTTTTAAAGTCACTGGATTAGTTACTTAGTCTTTATACTTTTCAAAAGCATTAACGATCTAATTTTAATTGCTTTTTATATAATTCGCTAAGAAACGTACTGTTCTTTTGAGTTTTGGATGCAAAAGAAAAGGAATGAAATTTTATTTTATTTATGCACAGAGTAGCTATTCCGAAGCAAATAATAATCCAGCTCAGTTGTTTCACAAACTAAGGAATACTAGTTTCTCCACCAAGGCGAAGAACTGCAACTTTTCGCTAATTATGAATAAATTATTATATTTTGTTATTATTCTGTCCCTTTCATTTCTACGTTTGTTTTGTTTTAAAACTTCTTTAAAATTCATTATGAACTCCTAAAAACTAAGTGTTTATGTATATCAATTTTCATGTTCTCTGCATAATATTATACAATATTCAATACATACATATTTTCATATTATAAATAGTGAAAAGAAGAGAAAATTTCAAATAGTTGCCAGTTAACCAAGACTAACGCTAGAGCAAAGGAGCGAAAAACTTTGCGGAAAAATAATATTATATTAATAATAAAAAAGTAATAAAATGTCTTGTGCTCATACTGTCAATCTGCGGTCTACAAGCTCGGAGCTCTGCAACTCCACTCGACGTCTCTACCAAAGCGAAAGTTTTACACTACGATTTTTATAATAGTGGACTTGGTGAATATGATTTTAGGTGAATTAGAAGATGAAATTAAAAAAATTAAAAAAAAAAAAGGTGAAGTCGGGAAAAACGTAATTTGTTAAAAGTGTTCCAATGAAAATATAAAAATATTATTAAAAATTATGTACGATTGCCAAATAAAAAAAAATTAATAAAAATTCACATTATAATTAAAAAGTATATTTGAAAAATGTATACATACGAGTAAATGTACATACATTTATTTACCGCTAAAATATTTTGTGCAAAAATATGCGCTGATGATATCATAATTAAAATCTACAAATTTTGTGAAATGCTCGAAAAACCGTTAGTTAGTGTTAGCGCTTTTATGCAGTCGAAATGAGTTAATTTATGTTATACCAAACTTGTTTAAATTTCCAGCCATACAAAGTTAAACTCTTTTGAAAGCGACGACTTTGTTTTACCAAATTAAAAATTTTATTTTTTTTAAACTGTTAAGTGGATATTTTCTAGTGATTTTTATATTTTTAGGTAATCTAAAAACTAAAAAAAATAAAAATTAAACAAAAATAAAACATTAAAGCTTGCACTTGTCACTTCATTGAGTTTACAAGGGATGTATCGAAAATCTTTGAAATTAGTTTAAGGGAAGAAAAAAGCTTTCCGATATGCGATTCCAATCATATAGCGCTAGTAAAATAATTATGGGTTTAATTATTAGTTTTGTTCTTTTAATGTGAATGGATATAATTTTAAACACATTGCAGTCAATTGCATACCCAGTTAAGACATCCGCTATCCACCTCAGCCCTAATGGTACCGAAGAATCTGTTGAGAGGCATAATCTCGGTGACAACTCATTTTTTTTAATTTGAAGATGACAGATTATGAAAGAATTTGGTAAAAAGCTTCAAGCTTCCGAAAACTGTTAAGTTACTTGGTTGAAGACTCAAAAAGACGGAACTTACTTTTTCCGGGGGTTCCTTCCTCCTGCTTTAGATACCTTGAGAAGCAGTTCACTTCCTACTTTGTCTATGAAGACAAAGCAGTTCTACTTCACAATGGCGATTTATGGTAGTTGCCTCCATTTCCGATGGTCATACAACTCAAAAATATATATACCAGGTGTGTTAGTTGAAATTTGTCGATTTTTTCGATAAAGAATACACTTAATTTTCAGAACAATCTCAAAATTTTTTTATTCAAAGTATCGACCATTGGTTTCTACACATTTCGCCCATCTCTCGGGCAAATTATGAATACCATTCCAAAAAAACTTTTTCTCTTTCGAGGCAAACCATTCGACGAGCCAATTTCCGACTACTTCAAAATTTTCCATACTTCTGGATCTTTCCGATGGCTTTTAAACATTGGCAAATCGCTCCTCGAGTCACATGTAGTGTTTCTGTCAATTTTTGTTGCGATTCGGTTGGATCAACATCCAATAACGCCTGTAATTCCTCGTCTTCGAACTTTTTCGCTGCACCGGGATGTTCATTGTCTGTCAAATCGAAATCTCCACTTTTAAATTGACGAAACCATGTCTCACATATTCTAATCACTGGAGCATGTTCACCATAAGTTTCTACCAGCAACCGGTGAGCTTCAGCTGCTTTTTTCTTTTGATGAAATAAGAAAAGCAACGAATGCCTGCAAATGCGATTTACTTGGAACGAAACTCGACATATTCACTGAGGTAAACAAATTTGACGCTATTATTTTGGCGGAATGTGACTTGCGTATTTTTGTAGGTTAATGTCAATAGAAAAAAATTACATACATGCCAAACCATAGAAATTTATACATATTGCTAGCGACATCTACTAGTAAAACCGGCACACTTCAACAAACACGCCTGGTATATATAAAACCACGGTTGGCAAAGGTGCAATTATTCAAAAATCTTGAGCATTTTGCTTGGACAACTATCTGAGTTTATCAAATTCTCTTGGGTTTTGTATTTATGGAGTAGTAGCGACTGATTGGACCAAAAAGTGTTGTAAAGTTACTACGAAGAGATGGAAATTTCTTCAGATACTCACTACCCAAAATTTTCAGCCCTCTCACAGGCAGAGCAGATTTTGGATGACTTATGACTATTCCCAATTTATCACAACAAGAAGAATTTTGTGGCAATAACAAAAACCATATCTACAATAGAATCAAATCGTGAAAAGAATGTTAAAAGCATTGTAAGCTTTAGGTGGCCTCTCGACTGTTTTTTAGAAAACCGATAAGATTTTAGGGAAGTAGGATTAAAGATATTAATTAGAAACTATGTTGTGAAAGATTTTTCCTCTCAAGCGAAAATATAGACAAAGGAGTCTTTCTTAAAGGGCAAAATAAATGTATTTATTGCATATTAATGAAGGTGGGAGTGAACGAATCCATCTTGCCAACAGATGCTACTTTGGACTTAGTATGTAATTGAAAAAAGTCAAGTCTCGACGAACCAAAACTAAACTCTGCAAATGCCTCATCATTGCCGTTCTACTATAGGGTGCAGAAGCGGTCGCAATGTCCACATCAGATGGGTTGCACATGGGTATTGGGTTTTGACTTTATACGACGTATTTTCTGTGACATTAATATTGTATATGTAGGTCAGTAACTGAAGAGCCAGCGGCTACGCTGACTAGATCACGTCGTTCGAATAAGTGAAAGCACTCCACCTTTGAAAGTATACATTGCAGTACCCGCTGGTTGAAAAAGAGGAAGCGGAAGACCTTCACTTCATTGTAAGGATCGCGTAAAGAGCGACTTGATGTGTCTAATTGGCAACAAACAGCAAAGAGTAGAAATGTATGACTGAGCGGCGCCTATGAAAATGATAAAGAGAAAAACTTAATGTATTTTAGATTAAACAAAATAACTTACCTTTCACAATGGCCGAGTTGTCCGAGGGAGAGAGTCCAATCAACATCCAAAATAATAGAAAATTATTATTTTTAAATGGAATAAACTGTACGTCCACCACAAATTTAAGATGGAGCTCGATAATAAATCGCATCTGGGGTTACAGAGTGCCAAATAAGTATATATAATATTTATATGCTTCACGTAAGAAAACCAAAACAGCTCTCAATCTTTGTTTGCTGACTTTAGTAATAATTGTTTACAAAATTTCCATAATCACTTAAAGAAAAGTAAAAATTCCATACTGAAAAATAAACTGCTTATGACCAATGAGCTAGATTAGGCGTCTTCGCCTTGATATACATCTCTCTACCCTACCTCTGAACATTGTTATCGTAAAAATTACCTCATTAGTAGAAAATTATAAAAAAAAAAATATTTTAGTTATTAAAAATTATATTGAATAATAACCAAATTGAAATTTCTTTTATTTTTCATTTTTATTCAGCTTCGAAACCAGTGACGGGATCGAACGCAAGGAAAGTGCAGAGCTCAAGGATATTGACACCGATACAAAAGCGCTCACAGTTGATGGCTTTTCGACTTGGGTAGCACCGGATGGTGTAAAATACACTGTTAATTATATAGCTAATGAGAAGGGTTACCAACCATGGGGCGATCATTTGCCAAATCATGAAAGACCGACATAAAAATTGTACACAACAAATATACATACATACTTATACGGTTATTGTGTAATTCTGTATATAAAATATTAATTTTTGTAATATTTTATTAAAACATTCAATGATAATAAATTTATTTGCAATTATTTTCATTGCTACATCTTTACTAATTTTTTTTTATGTAAATTTGATTTCTGTTCTTAAAGTCTCAAAAACAGCGATCATCTTAATAAATACAAAAATTGCTAGAAAAATAGGGGCATCCATATGATCAGAAATACAAAAAATAATCATAATGGTTAAGGTGAACTTAAAAAACTTTCTTTATGTACGTATAATATGTGGAAAAAGATATATATCAAATAATAATAAAATTAATTATTTAAAAAAAATATATTTTATATTTTATTTTGGAATAAAGCTCCCACAATTGTCGCCATTTAAAATTATGTAAGGGAAATATTTGCGTTTTCTTTCTGTTATCAGTTTAAGTAAGTTCCTTTCAGCACAATAAACAGTTCAGAAAAGTACTATATTATATATACCATATATATTAAAGCATTCCAAAACATTTATAGCTTTTTCCAATTCACACTCGTTTTATTACATTTTTTTTTCTCATTTTTCCAAACTTATGTTTTTGCATAGTAAGAACAAAGTATTCGGAACTTTGTATATGCATTTATAAATAATCGCATATTATGTGTTGAAATTAAATATTATTATTATACATACATATACATATGCATAATCAAACACGCTTCGAATATAATGGCAAACAAGTTACCAGTGGAGTGACTTCTTCTCAAAACGGTTTTATAATTTTATTAGGTCAGTTAATGTGAAACGTAATTTTTTGATTATGTATCTATGAAATGCACTATCACTCATAAAGAGGCAAATGAAAAAAAAATACTGGTTCAGCTGGGATGAACAATAATTAAGGAAGTCATTATTTAAATAAATTTTATATGGCGTGAACGGACTGCTAAATATCGTCTCTTTTATTAATAAAAAATATAGTTATTATGATGAATTTACAATGTTCGTTGAATTAAACAATTAAAAATGACAATAACATAGAACTTTGCTAACGCTCATTAAAACCGGATCCTGACAAAACGTGCGCCAGCTAGAGCAAATCATTTTTGTCAAAAATATTCAAAATAAGAAGCGGTTTGTTATGCCTTCTTTTATGTAGAAAATTGTTTTGTTTTTACACGTATTATTATTGTTTGGAAAATCTGCATCACAGCCTTACGATGTACTTGAGACAAATTTCGGAATATGTCATAAGCCTAACATCATCTGGCAACACTTTCTAACTACTTTCAACCGACGAAAAAAAGAAAGAAAAGTGCTTGAAGTTGATCCCCAGGAACTTCGAGGGATAATTCATTTATTTGAGCATGTAATCCCGCATATCCCGTTAACACTTGGGATACTTTTTCCTTAATACCTTCTGCTCAAATATAAACGAGACTGGCTCAATAAAACAAAAACGGTTAATTATTCTTCAATATTTATTTTATCCCCTTCAAAATAGTCACCATTAGAGCCGATACACATATGCCACCTTTTTTTCCAATCTTCATAACACTTCTGGTAGGCCGCTTTAGGTATGGCTTTCAGCTCCTTCTTCCAATTCTCTTTTATGACTTCAATCGACTGAAAATGCTTTCCACGAAGCGGCAATTTGAGTTTAGGGAAAAGAAAAAAGTCACACGGTGCCATGTCGGGTGAATACGGTGCTTGCGGAACAATATTTACGTTGTTTTTAACCAAATAATCGCGTACAAGACGAGGCGTATGAGCAAAAATTTTGGAACAAGTCGAGCAGACACACGTCTTATGCACAAAACATCGTGAATAATGCTATGAGCGGATCCATTTGATATGTTGAGCTCACTAGCTATCTCTCTTTCAGTCACACGACGATTTTCCAACACAATTTTCTTTACTTTTTCGACGTTTTCTTCGTTTATTGACGTTGCTGGACGACGATCATGGGGCAAGTTCTCCAGCGATGTACGGTCGTCCTTGAACGACTTATATATATATATATATAATTGGCGCTATGTAACCGCTGAAGCGATTTTCGGCCGAGCTCCTCCTCCAATTTGTGGTTTTGCGTCTTGATGTTTTTCCAACAAATGGAGGGACCTACAGTTTATACTAAGCCGCCTCCGAACGGCTGACGGTTTTTTTTAAGAGGAGCTTTATTTCATGTCCGAAATACACTCGGAGGGATGGACATTCCCTGCCGAGGGGCGACCGCAATTAGAAAATTTAATTTAATTTTTTATTTAAATTAATTTTCCATAACTTTTGGATGTTGGTGGCACCGGGATATGAACCCGAGCCTTCCGAATGGCAGGACGCAATGCTAACCACTCGGCTACCGCGGCCGCAACGACTATGTTCCAATCGACTTATACGACTTATACCAATCAAAAATACGTGCACGTGATAGACAAGACTCCCCATATGCCTTCTGCAACATTTTCATTGCGTCCGTCGCACTTATTCCATTGGAATAACAAAATTTCAAACAAACTCTTTTGCTCAACGTTAATTTCCATAGTAAAATTCGAAAAACACACTCGAGGTTGACTTGTTTATAGTGCCGTAAAAAAAACTATGTGACAGATCGCGCTCAAATTTGACATGTAAACATATCAGACAGTCCTGCCAACCTAAGCAAAAAAAAAGTATGGCCATATGTCTTGTTCTTGTCGAGTTATGGATAAAGTCTCGTTTATATTTGAGCAGAAGGTAGATGGGGTATACTTGGAAGTTTGGTCTCACATAATATTTAAATATTAAAAATCAGAAATTCTTAACTGAAAGATAAAAAAGAAAAAAATTAATAAGAAATAAAGTATTTCATAATTTGTTAGTTAGTTACAAAATAGTATAAAAAAAGCTTTTTAAAAACCATGAAATCGTCGAATGAGAAACAAAAAATAATAAACTATTTTCTTTGAAGCGGATCTGATCAAAGTTTAGGTCAAAGCGATAACCGCTATATCTACTGTCAAAAAAACAAGCAAATTTGAACATAGAAGGTGTGACAATTAAGTAATGAGACTGATTCCATAAAAAGCGTATATTTCAAAATTATTCTACAACTCTGTCATCCCCTTCAAAGTAGTCCTCTTGGGCAGCTGTACAACGATTCTAGCGCGTTTTCCATGCTTCGAAACATTTCTGGAACGCTTCGACTGGGATGTCCGCGAGTACCCTCGTCACGGCCACTTGGATGTCCACAAACGACTCCAAATGGGTTCCTTTGACCAACCACCGATTTTGTTCTAGGGAACAAAAAAAAGTCACAGGGTGACATATCGGGCGAAGAATGCGCTTGTTACAACACAGCAATCTCTTTAGAGGCCAAATATTAGGACACGCTGAGGGCGGTGTGGCACGGCGCGTTGTCGTGATGAAGGATTCAGTTACGACCGATGACTGGGCGCACCCTGTTGACTCGTTTTCGCAATCTTTCGAGTACTTGGCGATAGTAGACTTGATTTACGGTTTGCTTCGGTGAAAAAAATTATTTGTGAACGATTCCACGGCTATCAAAAAAGGCAATAATCATTGTTTTCACCTTCGACTTGCTCATGCGAGCTTTACTTAAACTTAAACTCGATATGCCATCGAAACACCTGGGTACGACAAAGAGCACTATCACCATACACTTTTACAATTTTAGCGTACGTTGACGAAGCTGTTTCGCCCAATTTGGCGTAAAATTTTATCGCGACGCTACAGCAGAAGCTAGAGAGATGGCAAATATAGCAATGGGGAGGAGAAGGATGCCGGGAGAAGGGAAAGGGAATTTCAAAGACGCAGGGTGATTATTTTGTGCTTTTTAATTTTTCAATTTTTCGCCGATTTTATTTATTAAAAAGAATTTATTTAACATAAAAAGCGTAGTTCTCAAGATAAATGGCTAGTCTTCAAGTTATAAATAGTTTCAAACTAGTGAAATCGAATATCTGAATACTCAATAATTTCTTTAAATTACAAATTTAAAATGGGTATCGTTAAAAATAGGCTGCAATAATATTTTGTTCCTATTTTTTTTGCATTTGCTACACTCTGTATGTTCAACTAACTATTTTTCACCTTACCTTAACTCACATCATTCGAATTCATAAAAAGATCACTTCAGTTTTGGTGCTTAGAGTTTGGTGCTTAAATCCATTGTGTATATGTACTAACTATAAATTTTGATTGCTGAAATTATTGAAACTAAAATTATAAATAAATTATTAATAAATAGTAAAGAAGCTGTAAAGTTGTATAAGTAAGCGGTTTTCTGGTTTGCATTTCATTTTGTATTTTCCTTCACAGTCATTCCTTTAATATAGTCTACAAGATGTATCGTCATTCATATGAGTAAGTACATATTTAATATTAATAGTAATACAATACTTCTAATTTCAACAATTTTTATTTATATAATGTAGTTCATATTAATGATTTTAGCGACCTTTCTTTTATTTTAATTTGAAAAAGTTTGCCGGCAATTCGTTGACCCATTCTCCCCTTAAGAGTGTTATGTGGAAGAATATTTATGAAATTCTTCCAGTTATTTATGTATATATGAGTACGTGTATGTATGTTTATAGATTTTAAAATTTTTACAAGAGAAAAAATAGATTGCAAGAATTACACAAATAGTATATGTATATATGTACATATATACCTATGTAAATGTACGTATGTACTATATACTCGTGAAATTAAAAAAAAAATAGGCAAAGGCAAATTCTCAGAAGTTTTTTTTTTTGCAATTCCAAATCCTACTGCACTATGAGTAATTGAATGTTTTTTTTTTTTTTTTTTTGTTTACTTAGTCCCCTTTCACACGCGTCAAGTCTGCTAGTTCGTTGACGAGGGAGGTGAGAATAAAGGGAAAGGGTACAGATACCCATGATGAAATAATATGCAGAAGAAGTAAGTATAGATTACATAGAAAATAGAGAAGAAAATTACTTATTTATTTAAAGTACAATAATTAGTTCTTGATACAGAAATAAGACTTGGAAGATAAAAGCGGGTGGAATGAGTATTAAAATCTTTGCTCACACATTGGTTTTGCACGAACACAATAAAAGGAGTCTAGATGATCTTACAGGGATGATAAGACCTCTAATCAATTCAGTTTAAAATAATTTTCAAACATCGATTATCTTCAAACATCTAAAGCAATATCAAATTAACTACAAAATTATTATATGAAACTAAACAAAATCGCTGATCACCGGATAGGTCAATAACAAATTTTCCCTTTCATTAAAAACGTGACACTGGCCAATTGTAAAATGCATAAATCCATATATTGTAAGTTTGTATTTAACAAAATGTATGTTATATTCATTTCTTAACGCGTTATATGAGGGCTGCTATGTATATTTCTGGCCTAATAATGAAAATACGAATATTTATCAACGAAAATGTTTTTTTTTTTTTTTGGATTTGGCTCGTCTTGGAAGACCCACACGGTCGATTGCTGTTTTGTTTCGAGCTCATACGCATAGATCCATGATTCGTCACCTGTGACGATCTTATAAACGTCTTTTGAAGCACCGCGATCGTATTTTTTTTAGCATTTCTTTACACCAATCCACACGAGCCTTTTTTGAGCGATTGTCAAATTGTGCGGGATCCAACGAGAACAAACCTTTTTTACGGCCAGGTGATCATGCAATATCGAATGTATGCTGGAGGGAGAAATGCATAGGCATGCCTCTATCTGAAGGTATGTTACATGACGGTCTTGCATTATCAGTTCACGTACGGCATCGATGTTTTCTGGCAGAACAGCTGTTTTTGGACGACCTTCCCGGAATTCGTCTTTGAGCGAGCGTCGGCCACGACTGAATTCGTTGTACCAGTTTTTCACAGTGCTATAGGATGGTGCTTCATAGCCATATAAAGATTTTAGTTTATCGATGCACTCTTGTCGTGATAATCCACGTCGAAAGTTGTGAAAAATGATTGCACGAAAATGTTCACGAGTTAATTCTATTTTTTGGCCGAGATGAATTTTTTAATTCCCTGTAAATAAAACAATTCACGATTAAATGACAAAACGTTCTGAGTGATGCTATGCTAAAAAATGTCAAACTTTCCAATGGAAATGTCAGATTGCACCTGGCTACACTTAGTGTTGCCTAGGCCAGACCTATATATAGCAGCCTACGTATTGCTCCTATTATAATTTTTTAAACAAAAAGTTTGAACAAAACTTATTTACAACGGAATGTCGTTAAAATAAACATTGAAATACCTGCAATAATGCCTACTCTTCTCAGTGGTCAAAAACTTTGAATTCTCCCTTTTTTCTAAGTTTTTTATTTAAACATGGGAATATAATTCTATAAAAGCAACATCTCTTACTAAGGCAGCGTATGGACAAGGGACAATTGCTTACTTACTTCACCTGTGTACATATTATTTCATCATGGACTTACTTAGATATCTACGTAAATGTATTTATTTGCTTTCTGAGTCACTTATATGAATATTTTGTAACTATATTTAGGCACTATTTTGTGTTGGGTTATTTTCTTAATTTTTAATTTCAAATAATTTTTCTAAAAGTTATAAGCTTTGACTAGTAAGACGCAAACTAATTTCTTGAGCACAGTCGTCGACTAGCCTTTATCGTGTACATGTGGTTTACATATATTGTAATTTGTGTAGTGAGACAAGTGGAGTGTAAAAATGTCCCCCCGGGTCTTTCGCCTTTGGGGACAATCGGTAGTAGTTTTACTCACTTTCAACCTCTATTGTCTGCCTGAAACCATCAAAATTTCTTGGCGCAAAGAACGATTAAGAGAGTACTTCCCCAACCCAATGCGATGCAAAAAATGCCAACGGCTGGGGCATACAATCAAACATTGTCGAAACGATCCCACATGTGAAATGTGTAACCTCCCCCCACATCCAAGTGCAGATTGCACTCGCGTCAATTGTGCAAAAAAAAAACTAAATACTGGGCCTAACATTGTAAAATATCACGGATCTAAGCATAGTAAAGTACATCCAGACACTTTAATAAACGTAACAAAAACATTAATTTTGTCGGTCATCGATTATGGTATCCCAATTTATGGACAGTGCACTAAAAGTACACCCTATCACGCTGCTATTCGACGAAGTCTTCGAGCTTTTCTTACAACACTGGCCAAAAACCTACTGGCAGAGTCCGGACTTCCGTCCATCGTTATCCGAAATACATTCCGGCTGGTACCCAAATGTTTGATTACCAATAACATCATTCTTTATAAGGACATCGAAAACATAACTAAAAGAACGCGTAAAATGCGAAGACCATCAACAATTTATAACGTTTTTCAATGCACAAAAAAGATCAACATATCTCTCAATCCAATACTTTTCAAAACTGCAAAAAATCCAACATGGCTTTTACCATCATCTATTTTTATAAATAAACTCTTGGACTATCCGAAACAAAACACAAATCCTTTGATCTACCGAAAAATTTTTCTAGAAAGCCAAACTTCGTGGAAAATCAAAGGGTGGAAATTCTTATATACAGACGGATCCTAAACCTACAATCAAAACCTGTGTAAGCCTATCCTCTCAACTTCAGCATCGGCGGACCAGTTGCGCATCATTGCAAGACTGCGAATGGGGCACACAAAGTACCTGCTGAAAAAGAAGTCCGCTCCTTCATGTCTAACTTGTAATAGCCCACTGTCCATTAAACACATCATCGATGACTGCTTAAAATTTAGAAACACAAGAATAAATATTTTCCATAATAAAAAGCCTTCTGATCTGATATTAGGAATAAGTCAGGCCTATAGTCCCAGCTGCCGGTTGCCTTTTCTGTAATGTAATTATTCATAATTATTTTTCATTCAAATAAAAAAAAATTTCTTGAGCAATATTACATGGTGCACCAAACGTGAAAAAATCAATAAAAATTTAGGAAAATTTATTTCGTTTAATATTTATACGATTCATATAAATAAGGGATTCTTTCTACCAACCAAGTGTTCTCCGTGATGAATAAAGGGCACTTACATTTTTAAATACACTTATTTTAATTAATAAATAAAATAATATATACCAAATTGGCTTCATATTTTCAATATTTATATTTTAATATTCTTCTTATGGTGTACCCTACTGTTACAATTTGTTTATAAAATTCTGATAAGGAATTGTCCATAAACCATGATGTCATATTTTAAACCTTCCGGAAATCCCACCTCTTCCTCCATCTTACCGAATGTGCTCTTTCTTGTGAAGTCAACTGCCAACTGACGCCCTTTTCCGTTCCATTTCACTCATTTTCCCACCACTTCACTTATTTTCGTAACGTTTCAATTTTATAATTTATTGTAAGTTAGTTTGATTTTAAAATTTAATTCGGATTTAAATTCTACTTAAAGCGACTTCTGTTCGGAATTTACAGTTGTTTTATTAATACAGAGTGGTATTAAGCTTAATAATCAATACATTATTGTTTGAAAAAAACAAAACCGGAAGTTTTTAGCTTTTTGTGTTTGTGCTTTTTCATTTTTCAGTTAGTTTTGTGCAAGACAAAATCAAATTTTGATATGTGATAACGTGACATCTCTCTAAGCAACTAAGCTTTGTAAGGACTAGCTTGAATTAATATTAGATTATTATTCGCTAATATATATTATTAATACAATATAAATATTATTTTGTCACTTAAAATATTATATATTCTTCTGATATACATGTGATTTTTATATCATCACATCATAGTTTTTTATTGATTCTTTTATATAAACACAACAGATTATACATATGTCTATGAATTAGTAAGAATATATCTGCAGAACAGCACACAATTTCCCTCTTAAAAACGCGCTTGAAACATCATGAGATATTGATGTGATCTATATATCATAAGATCATATGATGACACATCACATCATACCAAAGTAGCATTTTTTACTTTATTTATTTCTAACACAAGCAAGCCATATAATTATTCAAACACACAACTAAACAAAAAAAAGCACAAAAGCACAGCTTCAGCACTGTTAAAAAGCTCTATATGTGCTTGCATGTGATATTAAGGTGAACACAATTTCATATGATCTCGCCATAACAGCTATCGCAACACAAAATTAGTGGGTGTGTGTGTTGTATGTATTTCAAAGCCAAATATCTAATAGATACACTTCCACATATATGTATGTATGTACGTGTGTATATAAACAAAACAAAACGCAAAAGCACAATAGCATACAGTACCGAATAGCAGCAGCAGCAGCAGCAGTAGCAGCCTACAGAATAATGTATTGCCTCAAATCATACTAGAATCACCGCCTCAGTTGGTATTCAGAGCTGTTTGAGAATTGTTGTGCAGATCGGTTGAAGACGCGCAAAATAAATAAATACATACACGTATGTGCATAAATGAAAAATCTATGAAAGTTACGTTTAAAAATCATATAAAAGAAAATTTATTTATGTACATAAATATATGTATAACACAAAAAATTCCGATACATAAAAAAATACTGGCTGAATAAATGTTTTACATATACTCGCATAAATAAATGATTTTATTGGCATGTGTTTAAGTACATACACGTATACATACATACATGTATGTATATAATATAAACTTATTTTTTTGTTGCTGCCTATATGACGACACGATAAAAGGCGTTGAATGAAACAAAGTGTTTATTTGAAGGGCTACAGCGACAGCAGCAACAACAACAACAACCACAAAAAGCAAAATAAAATGAAAAGTAAGCAATCTTGCAGATGCGACAATCGGGTTTAAACACTGCTGCAATTTTACTACGTTTTTATTTCATATTCTTTTTTTGTTTTTGTAATTAATATGCGCTTGCGCTTCTTATTACCGGTATTTCGTTGTAAATAAACGAGCGTGTGAGAGAGTAGGCAAGAAAAATATAAAAAATAAATAAAATAAAAATAAAAAAAACGTGTAATATTAAAATAAACGCATCAACGCAGATATTTTCAAGTGAAAATTAAAACTTATTAATACATTTTACTGCATAAAGTGGAACGCGGCATCACTGAGCAGACGTGTAAGCGGACGCAGTTCGAGATTCGAGATTCGAGTTAAATTCATACAATTTACAAACGTACAAAGAAGTACAATAGTTAAATAACTTCAAAAAAAAAAAAGTGAGAAAATCGACTATTGTTGAAGGTAACTCCCGGCACTACAGTGAAGCGCCCTTGTTTGAAGCTTTCGCGTATTTTATGCGCATAAATTTAATTAGAAACGGTAAACAGTGTTTTGAGGTATGACTAAACAGCACGTGCTTGCGTTATAGAACTACAATAACAAATAGTGGCATACTTATTGAAGCGGCTTTCAACTACATACATACATTTGCAATACTGTAATTTTCACCAATATTTCGAATTCTGAATTTCAAGCAAATAAAAGGTTAAGAGTGTGGATTTTCAAAAAACACCCAACAACCGAGTAGCTGAGCAGTGTGTTTCAAAAGCTAAACCAAAATATAAATACGAGTAAATAAATTACAACCAGAAAACACTACTCCTCGTAGTCGAAAGCATTTAAAACTAAAAAAAAATTTAACAACAAAAACAAGTAGAAACAAATAGCATCAACAGACGTCTGGTCAACCAGCGACTATAGTGTAATGGTGAAACCGCTGTTGGATTACTTTTATCAATACGTATTCGATTGGCTAGATTATTGGCGATTTCAATGCGGCGGCAATTGCACACGAAATAGCAATAATAGTTATAGCAGCAAAATCAACAACAACAACAACAACAACAACAGCAAATACTACAATTTGTTGTTGCGTTACTTTGGCAGAGGCAAGCGGCCGTTTGCAATAAGATACTACCAGCAGCTAAACGTCCAGCCATAGCTTGAGGGGGCGTGAGAAGCACGAAAAAAATAAGAAGAAGAAGAAGAAGAAGAAGAAGAAAAAGAAATATATAGTATAAAGGCAGAAAAAGAAGAAGAATATTTTCATTCAAACACATATGCCCTACTATATACTATTTTATTTTTTATTTTTGTTTAAATAAACAACGTCAAAGCATTCAGAATTATAAATAAGCAAGCAAGAAAAATGATCAGAGCGTAAACTGAAGCATCTGAAGCAACAGAAAACATAATAAAAAAATGCATACATATGCAAATTAACAAGCAAACGCGCGCATCTAAAACATAAAAACAACTTTAGCAAAGAAAATCGGCACAAGAAACAAGCGAATTCTTGAATATGTATAGATACATATGTACATACTTATACTTAGCTTACTAAAAATAGCCACATTCCCGATAAGAGAAGACGACGTACGAGTGAAAAAAAATAATAATAATATTTAATGCAATCGCGCAACTTGAAAAACATATGCAAAAATTGAGAGAAACACACCACACAAACGCCAAGAAAATTAGAAAACTAGAACAGCTAAATAAACTACGAAAAAAATAAAAGTAAAAATAAAAATAAAATATTGAAAAATTTAAAAATTCGCTAAGCGAGAGAGCATTACGCAGCAACTCAGCAGCAGAATAGCACAACACACTTTGCACTTAATTTGCATGTTGCAGTACTGTGCGCCCGAGTATCAGCAGCTTTAGCTAAAAATCGCAAAACGATCTACAAACGCGCATCAAAGGACATTAACCTGCATGAGGCGAGCACAGAGCGAGAAAATTTGTCAAATAAACTGGGAAAAAATAAAAAATAAATATATATATTTTTTTAATTAAATGAAATCTAGCATATATGTACACGCAATTGTCGGTAGTAAACATATATATATATATATGATATAAACTTCTCGAACCTTTTCGGCGAAATCTAGCAAACAATTTTCACTTTTGAATCAATAAAAATTGTTTTTGGCGCCACTTCGATAAATATTCATTGAATGTATGATCTCACAATCCACACGTAAGCGTAAACGTAAACGCACACTGACCTAGCCCAACGTATGAAATAAATAATTAATAAAATAAAATTAAACACAACTACACACTACACAGAAGAATAGTTCTCTTTTCGAAAAGAGAAAATTAACGAAATTAATAACCATATCGGCTAATTGCATAAAAAATATGCTGTGTTTGTTGTTTTGGCAAAAGCAGTGACACTTAATAAAAATTAGCAAAGAATATTGTTAAAATATCAATTAAATAATTACGAAAATTCATAAATTATAAAAAAAAAATCTAAGCCAATTTAAAAAGCATTTAAAAATTTTCTGCATTTCTCCGTCGAATTAAAAACAAATATCAGAAGCTGCTAAGTCTCTTACGTCATCAACTATTTAAAGCATTTTCTGACGCATTATAAAAGGGAAAACAAAGTTTCTTAAGGACAATAAAGTAAGTACGATATTCGCATACTAAGATATTTGCATAAATTGATAAATTTATATACATATTTTAACAAAAAAGGTAGTGAACTTCATAATGAGTAAGTACATAAATACGAGTACATGCATATGTACTTATGTATATATTTATGTACGTGTTAAAATGTACATACAAATTAAACTACCTTCAAGGGTTAATTGATATGCGCGCTGAGAAAGTGATAAGTAGGCAACAAAGTAATTTTAAATAAATTCGAAACAAATTAATTAAGTTGCTTTCGAGGTTTTTTTTATTTTATTTTATATTATATTATTTTATTTTATTTGATTTTATTTTTTTATTAGACTTTATTTTCTTTTATTTTATTTTATTTTATTTTATTTTATTTTATTTTATTTTATTTTATTTTATTTTATTTTATTTTATTTTATTTTATTTTATTTTATTTTATTTTTTTATTAGACTTTATTTTATTTTATTTTATTTTATTTTATTTTATTTTATTTTATTTTATTTTATTTTATTTTATTTTATTTTATTTTATTTTATTTTATTTTATTTTATTTTATTTTATTTTATTTTATTTTATTTTATTTTATTTTATTTTATTTTATTTTATTTTATTTTATTTTATTTTATTTTATTTTATTTTATTTTATTTTATTTTATTTTATTTTATTTTATTTTATTTTATTTTATTTTATTTTATTTTATTTTATTTTATTTTATTTTATTTTATTTTATTTTATTTTATTTTATTTTATTTTATTTGATTTTATTTTATTTTATTTTATTTTATTTTATTTTATTTTATTTTATTTTATTTTATTTTATTTTATTTTATTTTATTTTATTTTATTTTATTTTATTTTATTTTATTTTATTTTATTTTATTTTATTTAATTTTATTTTATTTTATTTTATTTTATTTTATTTTATTTTATTTTATTTTATTTCATTTTATTTTATTTTATTTGATTTGATTTTATTTTATTTTATTTTATTTTATTTTATTTTATTTTATTTTATTTTATTTTATTTTACTTTATTTTATATCATATTATTTTATATCATGTTATTTTCGTTTATTTAATTTTCATTTATTTTATTTTATTATTATATTTGTTGTTTCTACAACAAATGCATAAAATAACAACTGAACTAAAAAGACAACTGAATACAGAAGATTTGCAGCATTTCATAAAGAGTGAAGAAAATATCACCGACAAACTAACAACGACTATGAGGAAAAAACAGGAACTAAAAATTGTTAAACTGCTGAAGAAACGCGTCAAGATACTCAACAATAACAATAAAACCAAAGTGGAATTTCCATCAAAAATAAAAGCATTGCTCTCAAAAGGTCCAAAGTTTGCTCTATCTATAGAAAATAAGAGATCCCCACTTCTTTAATACATAGCAGACGGAGAAGATTTAGTACAAATTATTAAATAAAAAGCAAAAAAATATTCACTGCTAATAAAGGACCATACAACAACAAATAGGCTAAGCACAACGGACTGTGCAATAATAGATACAGTGGGACAAACGAGAAAATTTTTGCAGAAAAATAATAATGTTTACATTTTGACATCAGAAAAGGGAAATAAAACAGTAAGATTAATACAATAACAAAATGAAAAATATTTTAAATGACTTGACTACGTATCGAGTCGAAAAGGCAAGATCCTACATCGAGGCTACAAAATAAAAACAACAGTTTAATGGACAAACTACCATACATAAAAAGGAACTTATTTCAAAGGCCAAAAGAAATAAACTCACAACTATCATCGCGTTACCACTAAGAATATACGGACTACCAAAAATACATAAGGAAGGAACACCACTGAGATCAATATGCTCATCTGTCGGATCCCCAACGTACAATCTGTGCAAATACATAATTAATATATTGAAGAATATAACGACTAAATCAATATTTAACATTAAGGATACATTTGATTTGAAAGAAAGAATAAATGGCAGCTACATACAGTGATGAAATAAAGTATTGGCACAGCAAGATAGTTCAACTTAAACACCTTTTTCTGACCACTTATGAAAATATTTTTAATTCTGAAAAAAAAATGCTAGACAGAGAGACAAACTTTCAACTATTTTCACTTCAATTCATTTGATTATCTTTTATGTTAAATTAGTACTAATTATAAATGAAAAAAGTACTAGTTTTCACCAAAAAAAAGACACTGATAATTGAGCTCACTTGGACAGACACTTGCTAGCAAACGATTCGACAGTACAAAACTCCATGCCACACGGTTAGGACTTATAATAATAAATGTATGTATGTTTATGCAAAATTTATTAAATAATATAATTTATTAACTTTGTTTATATTGTTGGTTAGTACCCCTGAAGACGGTTATTTTATTTTATGGCATTTTTTTATTTTATTTTATTCCATTTTATTATAAGTATTTTATTTAAAATAAGTTTGTTCATTTTATTTTATATTGCCTTATATTTCATATGTATTTTTTCCTTTTTTCTTTTTTTATTTTTTTATTTTATTGAAAATATTTGAATAATTTCATTATTTTATATATTATATTAATTTGCACAGTTGAAAAAATTGTTGTAAAACTACATTACATTTTTTAATGTATTTATGTTTATGCAGAATTTTCCATATTTTTTTCAAATATACCCTGCCTTTATTTATCAGTTTCCCATTTGTTTTCGTTTTTCTCCCATTTTTTTTAATTCATGCTGATTCCCTTTTCATCGCACAGAAAATTTTCCGTTTAAAATTGTTTATTAAGCACTTTTGGCACAGAATAAATTTATTTTTTTATGTAAATGATTTGGTTCTGTTTTTAGTGATTCTCTGTCTCCTTGCATTTTCCTTCACTTTTAGTTCCGTCTTATATACATAGGGTATATAAAGTTTGTACAGATAGTGCTTTCGCTATCAGAAAATAATTAAGATAAATGTAATCATAAGTAAACATACAACCATACATAAAACTCTGATTTTGGAAAATGAATTTATTTCAATGTTATAATTTATAATTATTTTCCATGCAACAGAAACAGGTGTAAAATGTGCGGTTCGACCCAAACTGCAACCTTTCTTACTTGCTAAATTTAATAGTTTATGTGTTTATGTGTACATATCATATTTATTCTTAAAATTGAAACTTTTATGTTTTTGTTTTCTAACTTTTTTTTCAAAACATTGTTCTAAAACATGCTAAATTTGTATTAGTAATTTGTACTTTGGACTTTTTTTAATACAATAACATATGTATATTTATGAATAAAAATGTCGGTTCTGCATCTTAATTATAAAGACACTTTTGTGTTCGGAGTGTTAAATCTGGAATAGAAAAATAATTTCATTTAGGTATACATAGTTTTGCACAAATAAGTGAAATATAATTATTTTTAGAATTACTACATTAGAAACTGCAGTCAATCTTGTTGACAGTCTCAACAAAGTAAAGATTACATGCACATATGTATGCATATTTTTTGTATATGTACATATATACGCACCTACATATTAAAAGTGTTTATATGTTTAGTTTTCTAAGAAATTTTCAAATACAAAGTAATTTTCCAGTTCTAGTGATTATGCCCTTCATCGCAAGCTGATATGTGGATCAGGTGTACGTAATTTTACGAAAACACTTTCCATGTAATCGCAACAAATTATTGTGAAATGAAATTTTATGAGCAAAAAAAATCGGGTTTTCACGCTAATTTTCGGCGAACAAATTGTATAATTCACCGATTCTGCGTAAAGGCGGACAAGGAGTTAGCAATTGTTTGTACGTATGTATGAGCATTTATATACCGTTCTCACATATATTTTTGTTGTTAACAGTTAATAAAAATAAATCAAAATTTCTGCAATTTCCGTTTTTTATATGAATTTAACAATTTTTTGATTTATTTATTTTTATTTTTTGAAAGTAAACAAAAAATCTCAATTCACCTTAAGGTGATTATTATTTTCAGTTGACCTAAAGTGACCATAGATGCATATGTACATTTATGTATGCGCAATATTTTTTTTTTGTCCGCTTATTGATTTTAATTTAGCTAGAAAGCTGATAATGAAATAAATTCACTTAAACCGACAAATAGTGCTTTCAGTTGTCAGCTTCTAATGCCGGCAGATTAAAATATCATTTAACTGTCAAATAAACCAATATATTTAATTAATTAACATTTTGCCAACATATCTTCGCACAATTATCAGCAACAAATTAGTGCGTTGTACGTACATATATAAAAGTTTTTTTACTTAAATATTATATATAGCATAAGGAAATCGTAGTTATATGGACATGAAATATCAATTCGATCAGCCATCAATATATTATATACATATATAGACAACTAAAGCAAGCATGCGGCATATTAATAAGTTTCACAACTTTATCGGCACAATAATAAGCGTGTTATGTCCATATAAAGAACACTATCGTACAGGCGCAGCGCTGCAGATACATACTTACAAATATGTGGGAATGTGCAAAACTGTATGTACTCGTACGTTAGGGATATCATATGCTATAGAATAAAACGAAAATAAATTAATTAAACCAAATTGAAGATATAATGAAATAAATCAAATTGAGAATAAAACAGTGCAATGAAAATAAATTAAATAATATACAGTAAAATAAAAAAATAAAATAAAATGAAATAAAATAAAATAAAATAAAATAAAATAAAATAAAATAAAATAAAATAAAATAAAATAAAATAAAACAAAATAAAGTAAAATAAAATAAAATGAAATGAAATAAAATAAAATAAAATAAAATAAAATAAAATAAAACGAAAAAAAATTATATAAAATAAAATGATATAAAACGAAATAAAATATTATAATATAAAATGAAATAAAGAATAAATAAAATATAATGAAATAAAATAAGATAATATTTAATATAGTAAAATAAAATAGAAAGACGTAAAGTTTGTGATAAACAAAAAGTATAAAAAATAGATATACCCTATAAAAATAAAACAATATAATTAATATAATATATAAAATTTAAAAAATAAAATAAAATTAAGTAATACAATATAAAATAAAATATAATATATTGGATGAGTGCATAAGTTCGTGCCCGATTCTGCTGGATGCCGTACGAATCGTTTGAGAGTGGCGCTCGTGAAAGAAATATATACATATTATATATCGTTGGAAAGGTGACAGTCCGGACTGTAAATCAAGCATAAAATAACTTCATTTTGATTTGAGTTGCTTAGTGAAAAGACGCATGGAAGATGAACAACGAAAAAGATCATATGCGTCATATTATGTTATACGAATTCCGCAAAGGAAAAACAGTGGGCGCTGCAACTAAAGATATTCGCGAAGTTTATTTGGACCGTGCTCCAGCACTCCGCACAGTAAAGAAATGGTTCGCGAAATTTCGTTCTGGAGATTTTAACCTCGAAGATCAACCTCGCAGTGGACGGCCTTCTGAGCTTGATGACGATGTTCTAAGGACTTTAGTTGCGAATAACTCACGTATTTCGACGGAAGAGGTTGCCAGTGAATTGAACGTCAACAAATCAACTGCGTTTCGTCGTTTAAAAAAGGTTGGGTACACTTTGAAGCTCGATACATGGGTGCCACATCAGTTGAGTGAAGAGAACAAAGTGGACCGTATGTCAACAGCAATTTCTTTGCTTCGACGGATCAAAAACGAACCTTTTTTGGATCGGCTCGTGACTGGTGATGAAAAATGGGTCCTATACAACAATGTTCAACGCAAAAGAACATGGAAACAGGCGAAGGGACGGAACCGATGTCGAAAGGTGGATTGCATCCGATGAAGGTACTGCTGTGCATTTGGTGGGATATCCGAGGCGTGATCTATTTTGAGCTCTTGCCAGCTGGAGAAACGATCACTGCCAACAAGCATTGTCAGCAATTGGTCGAATTGAAGAAAGCAATTGATGAAAAACGTCCGATTTTGGCCAATCGCAAAGGAGTTCTTTTCCAGCATAACAACGCCAGGCCACATGTTGCAAAACCGACCCTGGCCAAACTGAAGGAGATGAATTGGGAAATCATGCCGCATCCCCCATATTCACCCGACATTGCACCTTCTGATTATCATTTGTTTCGATCGCTGCAGAACAATTTGAATGGAAAAAAATTTAAAAATGTGGAAGACGTCAAAAACCACCTTGACACCTTTTTCAACGAGAAACCGCGCGATTTCTATGAATCAGGCATCCGTAAATTGGTTGAACGTTGGGAGTGGATTGCCGAACATGATGGCGAATACATAATTGATTAATAAAAGCGCTTTCTTCAAAAAAATTCAATTTTAGTTTGCACTTGAAATCGGGCACGAACTTATGCACTCATCCAATACTTATATGTATATACTAAACATTCTGCTACTGACTATATGTACATATACATATATACTCGTACATATATTTATTTTGTATGTCGATGCACATATGACCGAGACAAATGGGAATACATGTACATATGTTTATATAATATTATATATACGAGTACACACTTGCCAGGGGGCAAAAACGTGGTTTAAATAGGTTTGTGGGTCACATGTGAATGTGGCGACAATTTGTAGTCCATAGGTTATATATTTATATAAATATCAAAATATATAATTTTTTATTCATTGTTATATATTATAACATAAATACAATTATGTTCAAACATAAATAAATATTTGCAAAATTTTTCTATACATATGCATACATAAATACATAAGTATATATTTTATAATATCAAATCACTATTTTATAGCGTTTTCGTTTACGTTTAGTATTTCTAGTAAAAAAAATTTTATCAAAAGTCTAGTCTAGTAAAAAGTAATCCATTCTTTTTACAATAGATCACTTGAAATATCTTTATCTCGCATTGTATAAGTGCGATTTGATTACCATTTGTTAGGCGGCGATGAGAGAAGTGTTCTTCACTTAACTCAGTATTGTTTGATCGCATGTCAAAGATGGCCACCAGCAAAGAGAAAATACGCTATATTCTATAATTTTTCTTCGATAAAGTCGAAACCGCTGGTCACGCAGCTGGAAATATGAATAATGTTTATGGTTCTGATACTATAACAGTCAATCATACTCGGTGCTTTACAGTGGGGAAGACCAATTGTCGAAAATTTCGATAAAGTAACAGAAATCGTTGAGTTGAGAGCTTGTTTGGGAGATTCTTAGGCATCGACCTTATAGACCAGACCTCGCACCACCAAGTGAATACCAACTGTTCATGTCTATGGCAAACGGTTTGGCTGGTGAAGTTGGTATTAGCCTCAAGAGAAGCTGTGAAAATCGATTGTTGAAATTCTTTGCAATAGGTACAAGGGTTTTTAGAGAAAGGCATAATTACATTACTTTCAAAATAGCAAAAAATAATCGAGCAAAACGGTGCATATTTGGTTGGATTCAGTTTAAAGCAAAAATAATTGATTACCTTTTACTATACCAATACTTTGCTTGAAAACAATCTGCTTTTGATTATTTGACTAAACATTTTTCATAAAGCATTATTTTTTCATAAACCATATTATTTATGTTAAACATTTTCCGATGTAGCTATTTGTGTGATGTGTGGCAACATTTCATGTTATCAACATTTTTTAGCAACATTTTTTGTTTATCAACATTTCTTGTGATTTTCTTCTGAATGTGCATTTGCAATAACATATAAAACCGTTATTTAAAAAACAAAACATTTCCACTTGAATTTCATTGCCAACAAAAGGTAAACGCTTATTATTTGATTACAAACTGTCCGTACTGTATTTTACCAAACAATAAAAGCCTATGAAATGGCTCACCTCTGTATGCACTGAACGCGACTGCATATTGCTGATTAATTTAATAAATATAAAACCTTTATCGCATGAATTTTAAATAAATATTTATACCGGTTTTGGGTGAGTAAGCTGTTAAGACAATGGCAATCGTATTTAATTAATATACCTATATATATATATATATATTTTGTTTTTTTAATTGAGTCATGCACATGCCAATAAACAATTATGTGCTTACAAAGCGCTACTTGATTTCACTTAACTAAAAATTATTTTCAATTAAAATCAGGAATCTCTCCCAATTATGGTTTTTTTTATCAATTAAAACTTTGATTTAATTTCTCGACCTGACTTTATGTTACTTTTTTCACATATCTTCAGAAATAATTACTGAAAAGAACACTTGACAAATAAAAACAAAAAATAAGAAAAAACACTTTTCCTGAGAAATTCTAGTTTTGGCACTTTTCTAACATTTTATTAAGCATTTTAATTAACAATAAAACATAGAAAGCGTATACTCTAGTGTATGTACATACATTCATACATACGCACATACATACGTGTACGTATATACATATCCAGGCATTCATATGAATGTAGATTTTTATCATGTAGCACTTTAATTATGAAATTATATATTTTTCTCAGCAAGTAAAGCGTTAAATATAATATTATATTTAGACTGCGGTTGCTTAGCGGTCAAGTGTCGTGGGTAAATTTTTGCTTAACTTAGTTAAATACAGACAAAGGAAGTCGTAAGCTATTTAATGTTATTTTTAGAATGGAAAGCTTAAAGGCATATGTATAATATTAACAACAATAATAATAAAATGTTTATGTATTTATATTTTACTCTCAAACTACCAGACCCGGCCACACATTCCTGTGGCTTTCGTTTTTTTCTTCTAATTTTGATTCCCTTGGGTATTGAAAAAAAAAATCGTAGTTAAGCATCGTTTAAGTTAAAATATTATGTTTTTAAAATTTTTCACGAAAATGTCAATATGATGATGCAGTAAGCCACACGCATCATTCCGACCTGTGCTTATTCACACTCAAGTTTAACGCATAACGATACAGCTTGTATTCCCCAGCCGCAAAATAATAAAAATGCGAAGCGAACATAAAGATGGTATTATTTATATTTCGAGCAAATGGAACTTCTGTTCACGTCTCTGGTAAAAAGTATTCCATTTAGGCATATCATCGAAACAGAAGCATGAATGTGAATGTGTTTTTTTTTCGAATAGATCGATACACTTCCGACAAAAAAAAGTCGAACAAAAATAGCTATTAAGACGATATTTTCGCAAGAAGTCGACCATGTACCAATTTTCCAGTAAATCGAACCACGATACTGTGGCTCGGTCCCTGGTCCACTTCCGGAGCTAACAGTATTCTTCAAGTAAATAAATAATATTTTTTTCGATTAATTCGGTTCCTTGTCCACTTCCCGAAGAGAGTATTCATGTTAATCTAAGCTAAAAGCCAACTATGTACAGAATTTCAAGTAAATCGAACCATGAATAAGATTTTTTCGAGTAGATCAGTCCCTGGACCGCTTCCCTAAAAAATGTTTTCCTGCAAAGCTTTCAAGGAACCATAGAAATAAAGTGAAAAATTTGGAAGTCAAGCGGTCGGTAACATTTCGATAAATGCAGATCTTTACATATGACGTATGATTTTTATATATTGTAGTTGGTTGATTGGTTAAAAGATGTAGCACCCGATCTAAGCCAGTGATTAGGCTTTTTGTCCTCCCCCAACTATCCCTACTACCCATTTGGGAAAAGTTCGGTTGATTTTATAAATTACTTAACTTTCTTCCAACCAAGCCATGCTTCCAACCTTCATGTGATTGAAACTGGAAGCATTGTGGAAAATGTGACATCTCATTCGACTGATGGTCGGACACTCACAAAGGTAGTGCTCCAGCGTTTCGTCATCATCTGTATATGATCTACACACCGCTGATTCCACGTTACCTCACTTAAGCAGATGATACCTCAGTTGTAGGTGGGCGTTAATACACTCATAAGAATATTTAGTTATTTTTTGAATTTTGAATGTTTATTTGGTCCGCTATTTTAAACAATATTTGAGGGCACTGAAGAGTCTATATACATATATTATATATAAAAATCCTAAAGCATAAAATTAGAATCGAAAAAAATAAATTATACGTTGTGATAATTCAGCAATATATTATATGTATTATATGTTAAAATCAAAATTTGCTTAGTAATATGTTCTAAAAGTGGCTTAAACTATATTCTTTTGCACCTGTTTGGCAAAAAAACAGCATGTTGCTTATCGAATTGCATTGCAAAATAAGCAAGCTGAGCTGAAATAAGCGGTTTATGTGGAATACATCTTTTTCTCTTAATTGTTTACCAAATACACTTCGATAATAAAAGCTTAAAATCTCTAGACGTCTTATCGAATCCTTGTAGAAATAGGTCAGATTAAACAAATATTGTGCAACTGGAAGAATTTGTTTAGCCGTGAAACTAATAAAGTAAGGCATGCATAGAGGTGTATGAAAACAAAAAATTCATTCAAATCAATTGTTTTTCTATTGGAGCTTAAGATTTTATTCGAAAATTGTGTAGAAAAAAAATATTTAATGTACGAGAACGTTGCTCGATTATTCGCAAGCATTGCGTGTTCTTTACCGCATTTTGAACAAAATTTATTGGTTTTTTGTTTTTTTTTTTTACTTTTTTCAACGAAATATATTTTTTTTCAGCTACTTGAGCTGTTTAAAACCCTAATTAAAAATTTGCTCAATTAAGCAACGAACGAGTTTCGTTGAAATATCGTGCTCTCAACCGGTTTATCTACTACTACATACTACTACCCAGTTTGGGCGCATGTTCTACAAAGGGTCAGTACCCCATTATTGTGGCGAGCTGTAAGACTAAATATACTTTTCCTAGATCTGTTTAAAAGTTTTGTTTTTGTCCTATCATGCTTCACTATCTTACAGTTGAATAAAGATTTCCATGTGTTCTATCCTATTTGTTCAAATTGTAATTAAAGCTAACCGCATCAGATACGTTGTATAGTTGACTTCTTTATCCCCCTATTGTTGTCCATTATAGCTTTACGGGCCCTTTCTATACGTACTTTCTTTTGGAAAACATTAACAAAATTTGGAAAAGAAAGGATGATTTCACTTTCACTTCTTCGGAGAATACCTTGTCTCTAAAATGCAATCCTTTTTGTATACATCAGTGTTGATTGACATGGTGTTTTCCTCTCGTACAAAACTTCTTTCCCATGACATTTAGAGAGCATACTTGAAGCAGCTTTTGAAATCTAAACTTCATCTAAATCGTTCCAACAGCCTCATTATATACATAAGTCTGATAGGAGAGGTTGCCGCAACTTCAAACATGTCGGGCAGGACTTTATGGATCTAATAAACCCTGCGCAAGCTACTTTTTGAATTCCATTTTCATTTATATGTTAAAATTGGTCTTAAAAATGCCATAAATAGATATCCACATACAAATATTTGGTTTTGGGTCTCAATTCCTGTTAGTGTTTAATTTTGTTTTTGTAGCTCTACTGCTCTATATCACAATGGGCCTAGTGGCCTAAGTGTGCTGGCAGCCGCAGTAACTCAACTGTATTGCTCCAAGAGTGTTCTGGAAATACTTTGCTTTGCTATTGAGGATCTAAATTTAATATTGAAATTATTTCGGAAAAAAAATTTCAAATTAAAAAATTACTGTTATTTTTATATCTTTTTTTTTATTTGGCACATGACTCAAGTTGGCTTTTTAAGGAAACTAAATAAAATCACAATATTTGAAAGCACCACCATACATATTCAGTCTCTGCCTATTAACTGCTGACTAGTATCTTTTTTTTTTTTTTATTAATATGTGTGAAACTAAATAAATGAGACAATTAGAACACGTGTTTGCTCACAATCAATAGCACTTAGTGACAATGCATGACAATGAATAACTTAATTTCCACAATGCTGTGCCACAGAATAAATCAGAAAATTAATTCAATTTTTTTTGGACACCGGTTGCGATGATTTTATGGAGAAACTAAAATAAAAAAAAAATGACACGCAATTTTGATGGAAAATTTAATAGCCGGCCGCGATAGCCGAGAGGTTAGTAACATCTAAAACTTGCCGAAAATTAATTTTCCTAAGTTAAGCCCGCCGAGTGTATTTCTGACATGAAATAAAAGCGCCTTATAAAAATCCCATCACCTATTCGGAGGCGGCTTAGTATAAACTGTAGGTGCCTCCATTTGTTGGAAAAACATCAAGACGCATAACACAAATTGGAGGAGTAGCTCCGCCGAAAATCGCTTCAGCGGTTAGAAAGGGCGTAAATAGGTATATAAAATATATATAAATATATATATATATATATTTATGATTTAGTATAAACTCTGCTGCTTAACAAAAATTGTAGTCTCACTTGAAATATCGCTGAAACATTTCTTTATTGTTGTATTAAATTTTCAAGTTCAAAATAAAATTGTAACTCAAACGATATCTAACTTTAGTGGGCATATGGAATCCGCCACGGTTCGATGAGAAATGTTTGTTAATATGCAAATATTCTACGCACATATGTATGTTTATATATATGTAAGTATGCGTATAATCTTACAAACTCATTAGAAACTTTAAAGTATATCAAGGCCAACTAAAGTACCATATATTATATACATTTGTATGTACATATGTATGTACATAAAAATGTGTAGCAAGTACGCTCGCTCAACCATTTCTTTACGCCAGCAAATATGAAATATTGCCAGCAAGAAACAGATGGACAATGAAGGAGATAAACTACTTTTGAATGCGCTTGTATGCCTTGGGATGCAACGGCCATCGAACAAAAGGAAACACACACAAACATGCAAATATGTATATAAATATGTAAAGAGAATTTTATTTACATATGTACATACATATATAACTTATAAGCGCCATGAAAATCGCCTCACTGAGAGACAGCACAACTGGCAAATAGTTAAGATTTTATTGTATTTTTCAACTCTTCTTCATATTCACACATTTCTAGTTACATACATACATACATATATATGTATTTGTATAAATACCACTATTTATCACCGTTCATTCGTTTATAGATTGCATGAAATTGCCAACTTGCGCACCCGGTTTCTTCGATTCACTGCGGTCCGGTTCGGTCTGTTCAAGCCAGAAATCTACAAGTGTCACTTGTTTGGGTTACTGGAATTCATGGCAAGGCTAAGCGGTAGCATTTTTATAATTGCTTTAGGTGAACTTTTCAATTTTTAATTTCTGATGTGTATGTGTGTGTGCGTTGCATGTAGGCCGCACTTTACACACCTCGCAACACCTTCGGATTGTGAATTGCACTAAAACTAGACTAAATGTGCAATTAATTCTGTGGTCGTTGCCATTTCCTGCTTTGGCATTTGTGTTTCATGATTACATTGTCGCTTGAGCGGTAGCTATAAATAATTAAAATCAGCAATTCTGTCTTCCAAGGCTGTCGTGTGGCGCATTACATGCCGCCTGAGTTGATGTTTCGTGGTGAAGGCCAAGTATGATAAAATTACAAAATGTTTAGTGTAATAATCATATGGCTAACTATGTAAGTACATATATATGGAAGTACGTATATATGTATGTATATATGTGTGTAAGTATGTATATATGTCTATAATGTAATGACTGAACTGATATAACTGCATAAAGTAGGAAAAGTGTTAATAAAATTAATTACAAAATAAAATTTTTAAATATCGAAAACCGTTATTTATTATAAAATACCAGGTGTGTTAGTTGAAATTTGCCGGTTTTTTCGATAAAGAAAACACTTAATTTTCAGAGGAATCTCAAAATTTTTTTATTCAAAGTATTGACCATTGGTTTCTACACATTTCGACCATCTCTCAGGCAAATTATGGATACCATTCCAAGAAACCTTTTTCTCTTTCGATTCAAACCATTCGACGAGCCATTTTTCGACTTCTTCAAAATTAGCGTAGCACTGCTCTGCAAGGGAGTGCCCCATCGATGCGAAAATGTGATAGTCGGACGGCGCGAGGTCTGGAGAGTACGGCGGGTGCGATAATATTTCCCAATTAAGTGTTTTTAATGTGTCTTTCATCAGTTTAGCGGTATGAGACGGCGCGTTGTCATGTTGCAAGATAACTTTGCCATATCTTCGGGTCCATTCCGACCGTTTTTCGATCAACGCATGATTCAAATTGATCATTTGTTGTCGGTAGCGATCCGTGTTCACCGTTTCAATAGGTTTTAACAACTCGTAGTACACTACACCACACTGGTCCCACCAAACACAAAGCATTGTCTTACGGCCAAAGCGATTTGGCCTTGCAGTCGATGGGCCAGCCATGATTTTTTTCACTTCGGGTTCTCAAAATAAATCCATTTTTCGTCCCCCGTGACAATTCGATGCAGAAAAGATTTGCATTTCACAAACGGTTTTTCGATTTTCCATTTGTCTATCATTCAGCTGGTCACCCATTTTCCATACTTCTGGATCTTTCCTATGGCTTTTAAACGTTGGCAAATTGCTCCTCGAGTCACATGTAGTGTTTCTGCCAATTTTTGTTTCGATTGGGTTGGATCAACATCCAATAACGCCTGCAATTCCTCGTCTTCGAACTTTTTCGCTGCACCAGGATGTTCATTGTCTGTCAAATCGAAATCTCCACTTTTAAATTGACGATACCATGTCTCACATGTTCTAATCATTGGAGCATGTTCACCATAAGTCTCTACCAGCAACCGGTGAGCTTCAGCTGCTTTTTTCTTTTGATGAAATAAGAAAAGCAACGAATGCCGCAAATGCGATTTACTTGGAACGAAACTCGACATATTCACTGAGGTAAACAAATTTGACGCTATTATTTTGGCGGAATGTGACTTGCGTATTTTTGTAGGTTAATGTCAATAGAACAAAATTACATATATGCCAAATCATAGAAATGTATACATATTGCTAGCGACATCTACTAGTAAAATCGGCACACTTCAACAAACACACCTGGTATACATAAGTCATTACACTTAAGTAAAAATCATTTCCTATAATGAAAAAAAGTAGTAGTTATGTGACAGCTTTTTAAGGATGAACAGACAGACTAAACAAGAAAGAAAAGTTGTCTTTGTCCGCACACTTACGGCTTGTCTCTCGATACACTGTTGGCGGTCACAACTTCAAGGTCGTAGATAACTTCGTCTATCTTAGAACCAACATTAAAAGCAACAACAATGTCAGTCTTGAAATCTAACGCAAAATCACTCTCGCCAACAGGTCCTACTTTTGACTGAGGAGACAATTGAAAAGTAAAGTCCTCTCTCGAAGAATCAAAACCAAACTGTAGAACTCACTGAACACTCCCCTCCTACTAAGAGTATATGGTGCAGAGGCGTGGACGATGTCGAGAAAAGTTTTGCGAACGACTTACAGTACAAGTTATACGCCGGCATTTATATATTTAGTACAGCGAGTGAAGAGACAGCGACTAAGCTAGCTTGGTTATGTTGTCCGAATGAAGCCGATGGAAGCAGAGGAAAAGAAAGCATCCACTCCGTTAGAAGAATCAGGTGGATCAGGGTTTAACAATGTATTTCCAATTGGTACCAAAGAAGGAATGAATGGCGCGCTATTGTTGATTCGATTATAATGGAGTAAGCAGTGCCCCCGCCTATGAAAAAGAGAAGAAGAATTTTGAGATTAGAAAATTAATTTTCATATCTACAAAATTGATTGGAGGGGCCACAGATAAAGTTGTCCGATTTCGATGATCGTCGGGGTAAATACTTATTTATACTGCGAGTGGAGAATACTAAATCTCGTTACTTTAGATGCTTTTTCGACGGGTTTAAACCAAAACTTCATATCTGCACATAACAATTATAAAAAGCTTTACGATATAGTCCTCCGATTTCAATGATAAACGTGTGTAGAACGTTAAATCTCACGCCTTTTCATATCTTAACAAATCGACTGTACACATCGGTTATATGATATAGTCTTCAATCATCATATAGCTCCCATACAAGCGATCATACACATTATTCGTCACCAGTTAAATTGTCTCAAGCCAATGAAGAACATTATTGACTTCATTCAACATTTCCTGAGCGATGCTCTTGAGGTGACTATTTTTTTCTTGTTTTCATCAAAATTGAGCAATTTTGGATCGAACTTCCAAAAATGAATAGTCACTATTTAGCATATTTTTCATTGATTTTGCTTAAAAACTATAATATTGTAATTAGTGAAATGGCGAAATAAAACGAAAATTTAAAAAAGGTAAAATATAAATAAATATATAAAGAAAAATATATATGCTCAGGTGTACCATGATGTCGACGAAAACCAAATTGATGTTCAGGTATTACATTATTTTTTTTAAGTATTGGTGAAATTCTACGTAGAAATATTATCTCAAATATTTTTGAGAATAGTGCCAATAAGCTGATGGGCCTAAACGAAGCTATTTCGTTTTCAGGTTTATTAGGTTTGGGAACCATCACAATTTCTACACATTTCCACTGCGTAGGAAATTGTTTAACCTCAATATGGAATTGTATATAAGCGTTAAGAACATAATGCCTTTTTTTGTCATAACCTGGAGATTTGGTTTTGTTGAGTTTTTCGATTTCAATACGAATTTCATCAGGTCTTTCTAATTAATACTTAAGAAGCGATTTCTGATAACAATGAATTAACAATTGATCAAATAATAATCTATAAATAGCTTTAATAAGTGCATTTGTATAAATACTGTTAATTGCATAAATCACCTTAAAAAGCTGAACTATATGTCTACGGCTGATCTTCACACATGCCGGTGCATGCAAAGTACACAAGCTATCATAAATTTTAAACACACAAGTAGAATGCTAATGTGAGCTCTTTGTTATCATAATACCTAGTCACACGTTCTTCGCTTCTAATCTCAGTGATAATCCCGCATTCTGCGCTATCATAAAGCCCTTATCTGTCATTAATCCAAGAGATGCTCGCGCTTACATTTTATTACTAAATTTATTTAAGTCATAATTTATGAAAAGTATTTAACTTGAGGTAATAAACAAAGAATTTGACCTTGTGAGTACATTGGTGGCATGTACTCGTATAGTGGTGCCTTAGTTTTAGATTAATATTAAATTTAAATTAAAAAAAAATATGTTAGTTATTGTATAAACAGAAAAATTTCTCTACGGAAATTTTTTGGATTTCGTCTTAAAGTCAATCTGTGGCTTTAGACCCTAGATCAAAATGAAGTTACATACATTTAAAAAATTTTAATAACAGAAGACGCTAACGTTTTTTTTTACAATATGATTATATACAGGAATATGCTGCGAGTCATTTTCGCATGAAATTGTCATCGAAAACGTAATGCCAAGTGCTGAATTTCACTGTTCCGTTTTCGGTTTCGGTTAAAATAAACTTAAACAGAAATCAAAATCAAAAATCTAGATTGTTCGCATTAAATTATTTGCAATTTAATTCTTTGCTGCATCAGTCTAAAAAGTGCTAATGTTATCATGGTATGGAAATCTTTTCCATTGGATCTCTGAAATCCTCTTTCTCAACATGGTTGCTAATTTCAGCTCAACAGCTATGGATCATTGGGAGATTTATGCGTTTATACATATGTATAGGTATATACAGTGCCGCTGACATATTCAAAGTTTTGGTGTGAATTTTAAATAAGCAGAAACAGTTTCAAGGCTCAAATGTCAGTTGTTTCACAATCAGCTGTTTCGAATTTAACTTCGAATCTGAATAAAATCGAATGAATTTCATGAAACATCAAATGCGATTTGCAATTTCGGTATCCAAATGAATCGCGCGATCTCCAGCGCATGTCGAATAGATACAAATGAAAGGGTTTTCTAATCCACAGTATAAAGAAAAAATAAAAAAAATCATTAAATATATTTCATTTCAAATAATTTTTTATAAAGAAAATTTTAACTCTAATTCACAATTAATTCATATTGAATTATGATATGAAAATTAACTTTAGAATTAGTTTACATTTCAAAATTTTCCATCTATTTTCCAAGATAGCGACTTTAATACGGAAACTCTGCTTAATACTAGTTAAAAAGTAGTTAGTATAAGTCAACCAAGATACTCGGTGACCGCGATAGCGGAGTGGTTGGTTGGTACTGCGTTCTTCCATTCGGAAGGTCAGTGCTAGTGTCAGAAATTATAGAAAATTTAAGAAAATTAAGTAAATTTTTCTCATTGTGGTCGCTCCTTCGCAGGGAATGTCAACCTCTCCGAGTGTATTTTCGACAAGAAAAAAGTTCCTCATAAAAACCATCAGACGTGCGGAAGCAACTTATAATAAACTAGAAACAACATCAAGATATACCTATAAATTGGAGAAGGAGCTCGGCCAAAAATCATTTCAGCGGTTACAAAGCGCCAATTATATAGAAATTCAGCTTTTCTTCTTAATGAAGAAGTGGAACTAAACAAGTCGTTTGTTGGCTTTTGAAGTCTTCTTGAGAAAGGTTTTAAAGAAGATTTGTGGTACTCAGCGTATAGGCCACGGCGAATACAGAAGACGATTGAACTATAAGCTGTACGACGACATTGGCATAGTTCAGGGAATGCAAATTTGGCTAGGTCATGTTGTCCGAATGAAAAAAAAAACACGCCAGCTCTGAAAGTATTCATTGTAGTACGAGCTATCGTCAGCACAGGAATAAAAAGTGTTTCACTCCGGTAGAAGAATTAGATGGAGAAGCATCTAGCTTCACTTGGTGTCTTTCAATTTACGCCAAATGGCTGTAATAAGAAACGACTAGCGGCTTATTGTTAATTCGAAATAAACAAGGCATAAATAGTATTATTTCATTCTTTAAATACCTGTTCAGAACTCTCCAGGGTATACATGCATATGTGTTTGGATGAAAGAACACCATTTTGCATTGCACATCAACCGTAACAGAGTTCAAAATTCTTATCTCTATATGGCATAATTTAATGAGTATTTAATGTCTGCTATTTAATTATTTTTCAATATAACTCAATTTGGCTGACGAAATATTATGAAAAAAAAAAACAAATCTCTTAGCACATTTTTTGTAAAAATTATCAAAATCCCATAAATCCTTCAATCATATCGCAAACTAACCATTGATAGGCTGAGCTGAAATAACCTGTAGTCAGCGTGGCGGACATGCGCACAGTCACGTCGCCACGCTAATTATTGTCGTTAGAAAAAGAATAACTTTTTATTTTAAAAAATAAAGCAACAGCATACAAACTTACATACATTCATACAAGTGAAATACAACACAATTGGGAGCGCACAAAATTTCATAAATAAATAAGAGATGTTGTAAAGTCATTTGATCGCCACGTTTTAAATTTATCCCAGTTCATACACACTTCGTACAATATATACATAAATATGCACATCACCTCTCCTTCAGCGCACCATACCGCTGCAATCTACATATGTACATACATTTCTTATGAAATTCAAAATCTATTCGCAACCGACTGAGTGCGCACTGCTCACTGCTCCCTACTGCAGTCTTCAAATGTTTGTATTTATCTTTATTACTGGCGAGAATAAATGTCATAAAATATTGTATGTGATTTGGTTTTGTTTTTTATCTTAACTCCCGTTTTTATTAAATGTGCACCTCTTTTTTGCCGTTTCTTACTACACGTACCCACCAAGGCAACTTCTCCACTTTTGTATATACTACATATATGTATGTATGTATGTATGCACACATGAGTCTAGTCTAACTGGTTGCTTCTCATTCCCATTCTTCTTCTAGATTATTGCCATAATCGTCGTAAGTTGTCATTCTGCTTGTAATTGTCTACGGATGAAATATAAAGTTTATTTCGAATTACTATACACGCACACACACGCTAACAATTCTTTAGAAATGCTATTCATTTTTACAATTGTCATAATGATCTGAATCCGTAAACCATAAATTTAGTCCAACTCTTTTTATTTTTATTGATTTTCTTCAAGCAAATACTTTAATCATAGAACTAAATTTATCAAGCAGCCCGAGTCACAGTCAATTCTTTCAAGCGCTTAAGTTTACTTGATTTCTTATATACATATATGGTAAATGTACTTACCCGACTGTATACTTTTGAAAAAAGAAAAAAACTCCCCAACATATTTTACAGTAATATCACTTGTCGCACCCAGTAAAATTCTTAAAACAAGCGTACGAGTCCATCGCACAAAAATATCTTTATATATTTTTCTCTAAAAAATTCAATGAATTAAAGGGTGCTTTTTAGAAATGTGATTTTGGAGAAGAAAAAAACACTTATAATTTATTGCCATAATCAAGAGCTTTATTATACAGAAAAGGGTTTACTTAAAAATGGTTTTAGGCAATTGGCCAACACAGCTGACTCGAATAAATTCGAGTCGAGAGACCAAAATTTCGACCACTTTCTGCAGTAATCATGGTCGAGTGTCAGCAATAACGTGTTGAATATTCTCTTTCAAGACGTCAAATATCTCGGACTTATCTGCATAGGCAAGCGACTTCACATAACCTCACAAAAAATAGTTAAACGTTGTTAAATCGCACGATCTTGGAGGTCACGCCACAGGCCCACGACACGAGAAAGTACGCTCACCAAAAGTTTTCTTCAATAAATTGATTGTTTCATTGGCTGTATGTCATGCAGCGCTATCCTGTTGGAACTAAAAAAAAAGTCATTAATCATGGCTCTATAGCGTTCTCCATTTGTCTGTAATATTATAGCCAGCTTTACTTTTGTAGAAATATGAAGCAATTATTCCTCTGCCCATAGAGCACACCAAGCAGTACGTTTTCGATGCGCACAGTATGGCGCCTCTGATCATATGCATTATCCACTAAAGTAAACGAAACCGATCCATGGTTGCTCGAATCACCGACTCTGCTAGGCGATTATGCCGACCGTATATTGGACGCAGTCTGCGAGGCGTCGAGGGAACCGGATCATTATTTTGGTAATAAATTTGCACGATTTTCAAACGTTGCTCCGAAGTTAGTCTATTCATTATGAAATGGCAAACCCAACTCAGTATAAATCAAGTGGCAGCTGTCAAAAAGACCAACTCCAAAAATAACACCCTTTTATTAATATTTTTTTTCATTTGTTATTAACATTGTTTTTTTTTTGGTTATTTTTTACTTTTTTTTTGCACAAAAATTAAACAAAGCACTTTTAATTAAGTATCTCAACAAGACTTGTTTTCTGATCTGATAAGATTTTCACACCAATTTGTGTTGAACAGTTTTATCAACAGTACACGAGTACAAGCATACAAACCATTAACATACTACGAGTATGTATGCTTGTTTATCTGTTTGTATAGTATCTCGTATGAACTTTACCACAACGTTGTTAATTAAAAGTATTATTTGCATGTTGCTGGAGTATGTGTTAATTAAATTCATTTGCACATTTATACGCTAAATGTGGTTGAGAAAATGTTTTAGCATGAAAATAGAATATAATTTGTTTAAGTAAAATATAAAAGAAATATTCAATAAAAACATACAATGATTGTGGTCTTCTATTACTACTTAATAGTCAAGAGATATACTATTATCTCGTGACGTTTCTTAAATATTCAAGACACAATAAGTATCATTTCCAATCTTCTTCACACTATCCGCTGATCGTTATAAGTGGTAGGTGATTTTCCAATGTGATTTGCAGACGGATTAGCAGAAATATTGGAATCGAGAGCGTCAAACTCTACTCATAAACATGAGGCGTACTTTACATTCTTCAGACATTTCAATTTCAATATTTCCCCCTATATGATATCGTGACTTCAGCGAAAGATCATTTTTTTACTAGTTTGATTAATGTTCTTACGAATGATTAAGATTATTGAGCTGTGAACAAGAATCTACATTCCAGGAGAACATACGAGTATATGCGATCAGGGCATACCTTGCAGGGAAGGTCTCAGCATCTGTATTCGACTTTTTTACTGATTCTAAGTCAAGTGTTTCTTCGAATAAAATATGTCCTGATTCAAATTTTTCAGCTGCTAAAGGCGTTTTTCTTTTTTCACTGTGACCGATTTTTTCTAAAATATTATTAAATATTATTTTAATTGTTCTTTAGTATGAGAATACCGGCATGCATTTTCAAACTTCAATAAAAACAAATTTATATGAAAATAAATGCAAGGAATTATGTAAAACTGTTTGTTTTATAATTTTTTTCTTTCCTAAAGTCATAATTATTTAATAAGCTTTTAGCAGTTTTATTTTTTAGTATATTTAACTTTCAAGACAAAAAAGAGAAAACCCTTCTATAAGTACCATGATTTCTACACTGTTGGTTAGGTGAAGGCATGGACTATATAGCCC
This sequence comes from Ceratitis rosa, assembly GCA_037013455.1. NCBI lineage: Eukaryota > Metazoa > Arthropoda > Insecta > Diptera > Tephritidae > Ceratitis > Ceratitis rosa. The sequence goes on from JAWMAG010000008.1 coordinate 25,086,105, forward strand.
ACTAGTAGGAGTTACTATTCCCATCAAATCCTTGGAAAAGATTTCAGCAATGCTCTGGAATAATTTCGTGAAATGTTTATTGACATGTATATATGAATGTATTATAGTAGTTACACCTATTTAGGTCAGAGTTAGACCCGTTTTGATATTTTGCTGTTTGGCCAGAAGAACTAATTGCTTAACCACCTGGACTTTTTATAATTTCATTAAATTATTTATTATAAAGTTTGGCATACTAATAAAAATAAGAATCCTATATATTTCCTCTTAAGACTCCTGTTCATTTGGCAGTTTCCAAGATTTTTTCCGATCTTATTTCTGCAAAAGGACTGAAAGAGTTCAATGGTTGAGAAAAGCACACCCATATATTATGCTTAAATTTAAGCGAACATATCAATTATACCATATATTTATTATCGATATGCTCATCCTTTTCTTGCAATATTTTTTCCCCCAATATTATATCTAGAAACTTTACTTCGGTTTCTAGGTTTTTAGAAATTTCTCAAAAAATCAGTGGATTTCTTATCGGAACGTTATTACAAGAAGCGTCGGCTATGGAGCTTTTAAAAATAAGTAAATATTATATTGTACAAAGTGGTCCAAAATAAAATGGAACTAGTTGAGTGAATGTGCTATAAGTGCATCAATTTTCACATAATTTTATTTTCATTACTTTGAACTTGTTAATAAAATTCCAATTTAAAGCATTCCCTGCATAATTTGAAAATCAGACTTATGCTCTTATAACTTATTAACACAGATAAATATTTTTTTGTTTTGTTTTTTTTTTTTTAAGAAAAATCACACTATATGACTTGACATTGTGTGCTGCAAAAGTTTACCCGTAAAATAAACCACGTTGAACTTGTGTTGCAATAAATTATAACAAAAGATTATAAACTGCAATCGTCACTCACGCGGCTTAGCGGCATGGGGATTTTTTAAGATTCACAAAAATATGAGATAAAAAATGTGCAATGTATATATGGTAGAATTTACTTTAATCAAAGAATAAATAAAAAAGGATATTTTTTTTTTGGATTATTTGCTGAAAAATTTCTGATTACTTATTAGGTAATTCGCCTGAAAGTATGTTATATTTGTTAAATGGATTTTGTAGGCCATGAAAACATTATAAAAATAATTACCAACTCTAAGCAGTTTAGTATAAAAATTCTTTTAAAATATAGTTTTATGTTTTATATGTTATATTTATATTGTATATTTCAAATTTAATTTAATTAATTAAAAATTGCTTTAGCTTAGGTTAAGTTGCGGTGGTTACCGATCTATTGCATCGATTTTTAGACTAAAGACCCATTGTGATAGCACAAAAAGTTGACCATTAGGCTTCGCTATCCAACCATTTCCAACCTCTAGCCCTGCCCCAAGCAGGGCAGTTGATTAGATCAATTCCTCCTCATCATCATCCTTGTAGGTTCTGCAGCAACTACTATAGAGAGCTACTAGTCTCTCTGCATGTCGTCCTATCAATCAGACAGTGGCTTGTTAGGACTCCTAGGAATTTGTGGCAGGCAGTAGTTTTTTCCAAATTGACACGGCTTGTTCATATATAAATTCCTTGAAAAGCAGCTTACATGTGCCAAAAGGTATACCAATGCCTTTATCGTGAAGAATATGTTTGGTCGTACTTTGCCTAGCAAGTTCATCCACCTTAAAGTTTCTCTCGATATCCCGGTGACCAGGTAGCCACGTGAGGAAGAGTATCTTCTCCTATAGAGATTGGCGACAAATCTCAACCCAAATTTTTGAATATAGCGTAATAGAGTTCAGTGCTTTTATTACTGCCTGACCGTGGCTGAAAATGTAGATATCCTTTCATTTAAAGCTTGCTTCATAATAGCAAACACTGCAATGCCCAGGTAGATTGAAATAGTGTTCTATTGGAGGGTATCTTGAGAATACACCACTGCTAACACTCTCCTCAAGCTGTGATCCACCCGTGTAAATTTCCGGGCTGCAAACTGGAGTGTGGTAATTCTACATTCCATTCTTCCCTGCTGTGGATTTCAGTGAATGTAATTGTATCGCATTGATCTGTATGACTTGGTATGAAATCATGTCTATCCAATATTTTCGATTGTACCAATAGCTTAGTTATCCATTGATTAGACTCTCTTAAACGCAGTGCAGCTACGGCGTAGTTTGAGTATTGCCAAGTGAAGCTCTGCGTAATTCTCAACACACCACTGATACATATTTACGCACACATATTTATGTATCGCTCCATAAAAAAGCGATGGTCTTACCACTAACAGAGATACAGAGGCAAATCCCCATCTCTTTCCTATTACCTTTTTTGCTTGTATAGTGGCAATAGCAGCATTCCAGTATCTTTGAACTATATTATCTCTCCAGTCCTCTGTCACCTGCTTTACTAAGTACATATGGTATATATGTATATATGTACATATTTATGTGCTTAGCTTTCAATACAAATGTGTTGACACATAAGCAATTAATTAAAAGTAAAACAAAATTTTATTTAAAATTTATAACCTAATAAGAGACTTCCTGCCATAAATCTTTAGTTAAGCGAGCTTCGTACGAAAATATCAGATCATGAACAGTGCAAAAATTAATAGCATTCATTTTAAAATATTTATCTGTATGTATGTATAACAAAATAATTGTGAATACTTCAACTAAAGCATCATTTAAACTTCCTTTTGACTAAAAAACTAATTTTCATGAGAGAAAAATTATTTAAGAACAAAATAAAACAAAAACAAAATACAAATTTGGCAGTTCAATGATCCAAAAGATTTTAAACTGCCAAAAGAATACAGCAACAACATACATACAAACATTACGTGCTGCTGGTAATAATTACGCTTGTACTCGTATGTATGAAAAAATGTACAAATGTACATAAATATAAAGAAATCTTCATACAAATCTGCAGGCAATCAAGAACATACGCTTTTTTACGCTGCCCGCTTTCAAGCAGAACCAACAGGTTTACTACGAAGCTGTTAATATTTTGAAAGTACGTAATATTTTTAGTTTCTTCCCGCAGCAATAATTAGGAATGAAAGACATCACATTAAAAAAATAAATAAATGAAATTCTTTTTTTCCGGTGCTACCCCTTTTTAAATTCAAACAAAACCACAATTCTTCCTGAGTGCGGTAGATGTGAAATTATACTAATGTCTAAGCATGACTTCTATTATTTTGAGGTTAGTCAACCGCGAAAGAACAGCAGCTGGTTTTTTACTGTCGAGCGCAGGTGGAAAGATTAAGAAAACAAACAAAATGGGCAATTAAAATAAAATAATTTCAAATTCTATTAGACTTTTATCGATAACAAAAAATTAAAGATTTAATTGATTTTTAATTGTTAAAATAATTATTTGATTGAAATTATTTTGTAAGAAACAAATTTTGGCAATAAATTTGCATGATTTGCAAACGTTGCTCTGGAGTAAGTCTGTGCATTATGAAATGGCAAACCAAACTGTGTATAAATCAAGTAAAAGCTATCAAAGAGACAAACACCGAAGAAATTATTACACACACGTCGAAAGAAAACACCCTTTATATGTTGAATAAAAGCAAAACAAAAAACACACACCTCCATCTCGCTGACTAATGGCATTAACTGGTTAGAAACGCAAAAAAAAAATCTGGTTAAACTAGACTATTGTCTTTCCAAACACATGAATCACGTAATGGGAACTCGCACTACGTGATTAAGAAGATAAGTAATAAAATAAAAAACTACACGTATATTGGTGTGTGTATATTCTGCCCACCAGTATGAGTCGAATTGGGTTCGGTAAAAATAGACCTTTCATAAATTCAATTTAACAGTGCAGCCCAATTTGGGAATCTCGTTTTTATATAACAAAATTTATTATGTAGACTCATTATATTTGGCAGAAAGTAAAAAAGGTGTGTTCAATGCAGACGAACATAAATATTATTTCAGTTTATTTAAGGAGTCTAAAAGATTCCACGCTCCTTGAACAGTTTATTGCATTAAATAAACTTAAATGTTTTATTTAATTCATTTTTTGTTCAACTTTTATATAAGTGTTTTTGTAAAGGTCTGAGTGAAGCAAAATTTTAATAGTGTACTGTGTACTGAGGGCTCATCTGTTCGGAGCCAATCGGCTTGCCGCTCTTCACTTGTTAGCACACTATTACTACGTTTATGCTCTTCTTATGCTTTGCTCGAGTTAAATTCAGAATGGAGTTAATATCAGGGAAACTCTGTATCAATCAGGTTAAATGCAAATCAGCTGATTTCAACTCAACCCGCGTTTATGCTACCGAGTTAAAGCTTCTACATATGTAGAGAAAATGTGTATAATCTACCCGAGTAGATGCCTTAACTCGTGGTGAAAAAATGTTATGCTTGCGAGTTTAATCTACCCGAGTAGAATAAATCCGAGTAACATAAGTCCGAGTAGAAATGAAGCATAAACGTAGTATATAAGAGAGTTATTCAGCACAGACGCTAACTCAAAATAGATGCGTTCCAACTCTTGCCATATGACTAAAATGGAACGAAACATCTACACGATGATAGGTCTTCCTACGGCACAACTTCTATTAAGTAGATACTCAGAGAAATTGGTCATACCATCGAATAACTTTTGCAGTATTTCTAAAGAGAGAACCGGAAACCTTAAGGCACTTCCTTTACGAATGTCTCGCACTATGGACATGTAGCCAGAATTCTCTAAAAGCGGCAACCTTAGGGACTTGGGTGAAATAGCAAGTACAAAGATATGACGATTACTTTGTTTTACCAGCTCCACAGGGTAAGGGTCTAATGGGATGATTAGTGGTAGATGAGTTGATGCCAGGAAAAAGACTAACAAAAAACGAAGAGGCAAAGATAGAAGCAAAGAAAATGGGAGGAAATGAAATTCTGAAGACAATTTCTGGAATTTTTACTATAAAATCCCTCATTATTTCATTTCTCAGCCTTTTTCCAGTGTTACCCAAAACATTTCAGCTCCGGATCCAAGACCTTTTAATTCAGCTGCCAAATTTCCTCGTTGCACACGAACCACTTGGTGTTCTCAATGAAACAACCGATATGTTTGACAGCTGATGAGTTCCAAGGGTTCTATGTCGAGTATGTGGTCATTCACAAAAAAAAAATGGACAACCGTTTCCATATTCCCTCCATACTCCCCTAGACCTATGTCAGAGGTTATTCGTTCTTAAGCTGTTACATTTGATTCAAATCTGTTTCGTTGTATAAGAATTGGCTAAAGATATGTTCAATGTTATTTGTTCCAAGTTGCAAGTGAAACTCTTTCTTGATCATTCTAAACTGTTGTGGTATTACAAAGGCTTAGTATTTGTCAAGAGATGATCCCGACTTGGCTAACTATTGTAGTTAACTTTTTCCTTACCGAAAATATTTGTACAACCAAACACAGATTATGAATTCATGAACTCGACATCTTCAGCCAACTTAAGACTTTCCTACAAGTGTTTGCGACGCTGTAACCTACCATTAGTGACACTAAGGTCTACAATTCCACTTGATTATCTGATTACAAGGTTGCTTTATGCATCTTTCCATTGATATTCATAGCTCAACAGGCATTTTATATGTTTTCTACATAAGCTTGGAAGATGCTTGCTGAGTTTGCTAGACGCAAAGAGAGAGAGGGAGAGGATGTTCGAATTCTTGTAGTATACCCCAGCCCACATTTCACAGTTCATTTTTGAACTTTCGGTGTTATTGAAATGGTGCTTTCCCCCTACTATACCTCTACTCTATTCACATCTAGAGGAAAGGTTTTAGCCTAATTTATTTAAAAATATTGTAAGCGGGCTCAATACATTGCTATGTCCATGGCCTTCTGGGCTCGAGATCGATTAACTATTCTTATCATTTTTGAACAAAACGAAATTTTTGATGTTAGAATTTAATTTTCGAGTGTCTTTCAAAACCAACAGAGTTTTGGTAATTTTAGAATAACACGTACTGTGAAATTACGACGCACCATCCCACACAGCTCGTGCTACAATGGGGTTTTTAAGTCATTCATCTTCCATTCACCAGATTTGACACCGTCGTTCCTTTTTCTCTGAGGCTACTTGAAGTCAAAGATTTATACTCGTACATTAACAAGCTAAGGACCCTAAGCGAACTTATAGCCAACATCACTGGAGACAGGAGAAATAGCCGCCATATTGGTCGAAACATTTACAAATTTCGCCTGAAGGCAACCACCTATGTGATATCATCTGCAAAAATGTTTTAATTTAAACACTTTTGAATCAAATCAAAATTGGTTAATAATGAATTGAATAATACAACAATAGATTACATGGCAGATATTGGCGCAGTGGTTAAGTCCGTTGGTTCGATCCCTGCCATAAGAAGTCTCATGAGGAGATGTGGAGATCTCTGAAACAACTGTCACTTCTACCATTTTTCTTTGTTGTATAACAAAAATATTCAATTCATACAAACAAATCTGTCATTTAGCGCACTAAAAACTTATAATAAAATATTTTTCATTTGAAGATCAAAAATGGTTTATTATATATATTTTTTTTGTAAATAAATGGGTCCACCTAATATGGTCACCGCTTTATATATGAGTCATTTAAAGTTGTAAAAGTTCAAAATATTAATATTATTAGTAAATACTTTTCGCTATAATATTCCGCTTACGTTTTATATGTTGCAAATTGTTTAAATGCAGGTCATAAAACACTTAATTATAAGTAAATAAAATTTAAATTTTCGGAGAAAGCAACAACATCCGCTTTTATTTGATTTTGTGTTGTTTCTTCATTCAAATAACTTAAAGTATTTATTTATGTTTGGTTGTGTGAAAGTCGTCTGTACACGCAATTCGCCCACAATAATGACGCGCCAAACAATTTGAGGTTAATGCATTCTCAAAGAACAACAACAACAAAATAAACAAAATGAATTAAAATAAAATAAAGAATAAGATAATTGTTTATACGCATATATATGTATGTACACATGAGCACAAACATTTGTATATGAACTCAAGAAACCCGGTAGCTGAATTTTTTTTGTTTTTTGCATTCTTCAACCCAACAACAAAATTATTTTAATGGCGCGTTAAAAGCCATTGATGATTTTTCAAAATTCCTAGAACAAAAAATGTATACCTATACAAAAACAAAGTTAATTTAAAATTAAAAGAAGCAGCGTAAAACTTCAAATATTTTTATTATTACTATTTTATTATATTTATTTATAAATTGTTTTTGTTTTATTACCTCGCAGTTTTATTTTTTTATTTTTCAGTAAAGTAGTAATTTTTTACAACAAGCACGCCTTTTTGCCACCTTGCCATAGAAAAAACTAGCTTAATGTGCGTGTGTTTGTGCACTTGTAGCTTCTATAATAAATAAAACCATTGCTGAATCGCATAAATTGTAATTAAATATGTTTATAAAGTGAAAAAAAAAACAATTATGCTGTCTGAATGTTGACTGAGGTTTGGTTTACAGATTTCTTTTTTTTAGTTTTTTTGTAAGTCTTTGAGTTGCACCGGAAGGTTGTTTAGGTACTTGCTTGACAATTACTGAGCATGTACATATACGTATGTCTCGATAAATGACGAAATGTCATCATGTTACAATTTATTTATTTTTCTCTTCTTTCGTTTACAAGTACTCGTATATTTGCATGACTTCTTGGTTATCTATCTGCATGCTCCAGGGGCTCAGTGACGCCTGCCTGATTATTTTTGTTTTCTTTCACGAATGCCAACGAGTGTCTATTTGCCGGTCATGGCGAAATTGTTTGCTACGCCTGCAAGATTTGTACACATATTATATGGCTAACATATACATATAATATACATACATATGTAAATACCGCAAGAAGTGTGTCCACTCAGATTCTCCACTTTGATTTGTTTAATTCAGACATATTTACGCTTGTAAATATTGTTTTCTTTATTTTTTGCGAAGGTTTACATTTCGGTTAGTAACTTTTTCTTTTTATTTATTTTTCCCTTTATTTTATTTTTATGCTTTTTTATTTTTTTTCCTTTTATTTAAATTTTTTATTCTTCTTTTCATTTATTTTATATAGGTATATATATCTTTTTTACTTTTTTATTGCAGTTTCACATTCTCTTACTGCCTTTCGCTTATTTTTGAAAGGAGAATGCTACTCCAATTTCTGTTGCTTTTTAAATTAGTTATTAAGTTAAAATAATTTTATTGGCTTTGTCGACCATTAAATTCATGCTTTAGTTGTTCGCGCACATTTGTACTGCACGGTTTGTGATTTCTTTTATATTTTTTTAAGTGAAATTAACAAATAGTCTGGAAAAAGCTTACGTGCTGTTGTATATTACATACGTGTAGATATGACTATGATTGGGTTTATTTTTTTGTTTGAAAAAAAAAAAATTATGTGAATTTATACAACAAATTATTACGACCTTTCGCATTGATCTCTAATTAGAATAGAAAAACAATTTTTTTTTAATTTTTTTTTTTTACTAAACGTTGAGCTGTAATAAAGTTAAGGGAAAAATACATACGCGTATACATTCATATTACATTTAAATGGAAGCGTGAGAACTTTTTCTTCAGATGTACTTGACACTCTTCATATACGCATACGCCAAAGATCAGACGCAAAGTACTAATATTAATTTGGAAGTAAAAACACGTGAATGAGCGCAAAAATACTGCTCGCAAAATATCTTGCTATATTGTTGTAGGCACAATATATTTTTTTAATAAATGAGAAAATTTAATGTACTTAACTGCTGGCGAAAGGCTGCTAATTATCACTGATCAATCAATCACAAAAACCAAATAAACAAATAAGAGTTTAGTTTACGATAAACACGTTCATTGATCTTTAAACCACAAAAGGAAATGTGTACACTTTA
>JAWMAG010000008.1:25097500-25240000 GCA_037013455.1 Ceratitis rosa
ATATTTTTTTTATGAGGAGCTTTTATTTCACGTCAGAAATACACATGGAGGGCTTGACATCACCTGCTGAGGGGCGATCGCAATTAGAAAATTTAACTTAATTTTTTTTACTTTAGAATGTTGGTCATACCAGAATTTGAACCCTGGAATTCCGAATGGCAGTACGCAATACTAATCACTCGGCTACCACGGCTGGATATTATTGCGCTAAGTCAATTGTATATAAATTATAACTATATAATAAAAGAAAATAAAAAGGAATTTATTAAAATTATGTTGAACTATAATAAAAAAAAATAAAATAAAAGAAAGTAAATTATTTAAATTCAAACAAAATAAATTAAAGTAAAATAGAATAAAATAAATTAAAGTAAAATAGATTAAAATAAATTAAATTAAATTAAATGGGTGAAATATATAATAAATGAAATAAATTAAATAAATAAAAATTCAAATAAAATAAAATAAAATAAAGTAAAAAATAAAAATAAAATAAAGTAAAAAAAATAAAATAAAATAAAATAAAATGAAATAAATTAAAAAAACAAAATTATAATAAAATAAAACCAAAATATAATGAAATACAAAAAAATTAAAAAAAAATATTATTATATAAAATATATTTAAACCAAATAAAATAGTGCAAAATAAAATAATAAAGTTAAGTAAAATGCAAATGCAAAATGTAAAGAAAATTAAATATAATAAACTAAAATAATATGCAGTAAGATATTAATAAACTACATAATTCGATGTGCAGTACTTGAATTAAATTAAAAATTAAAACAATGTCAATTTCCCAATTATTGCATTACTTTTACTTATTGCGATTTCTTTGTTTTCTTCTAATTCATAGTTTACATTTTGTTGCTATAATCATAGCTGTTAGTCATGTGATTGCATTGTTGTATTATGTGACGATTCTCTCTCCTTCACCCAATTCTCACACACTATCATACTAATTGAAATCTGTTTAATTTGCTTAGTGATAAGCAGAGAAAGAAAATTTATAAAGCAAATAAGTAAAAATATAAGCTAAATAAACAAATTTATGAAAGTAAATATGTACATGAACTATGCATATGAAACTAAGTATGTGTAATGAGTATACACAGAGAACACATGTGTATATCTCTAAGATCATTACTGATAACGGTAATTAAAATGATGCTTACTTATTTGATGTTCATATATTATATGTATGTATGTAAATCAGTATTTAGTCATAGAAATTTACATTAATATTTGCAAAAATTCCTACAACTGTAACAACAATAACATATTGGTTGTCATCACCACAGAGAAGATAGATAATCTAATGACCTTTGCGTGTTATCATACGTCCGAAAGCGTTCATCTGTAACACACAGAAAATGTACGAACGAGAGGAGGGAACACACTAAGTATTCAGCGTTAGTCAAGTATAAAGCAAAACGTCAATCCATTGAAATGATGTTTATTTGGTGACAATAAAAATAAACATTTAATAAATACTTATGTTCATACATACATATGTATATATATATTTATATACATAAAAACAACATAGATTCTAACAAATAAACTGCAATAAAAACTCATACTCGTATAAGCAACAATTGACTGCTTGGCTCACTCGTGACAAGTGCAATTGTGTTTTTCTTATGATTTATAAATATTTTCATGTGTATATATGTACATACTTATTAGGGTGTTTCTTAAAAAAAAACAAAGTTTGTTATGAGATTGTTTCTTTAAGCAACGTACGTTTTTTTATAGATAGTGTTGATTTAACTCAAATTATCATTCGGTCTAGGACTAGAAGAATAGGGTGTAGAGATTTGCTTTTATTGGATTAAAGTTCCTTCGGTGGTTAGCATTTATATAAACTCTGATGAGAAAAAATACTATTTATGAATTAGAATTTCCTAACTTGCATTTTTGCATTAATTAGTTCATCTTTCATCATTCTCCCTAGTTATTGCCAGCAATTTTTAACAGGGCGTGGTCTTACAAAATGTCAATGTCCGATAGGACATCAGCTTTATATTAGTTTAATACTAGTTCACATATAAGTGTTGAATTTCTACTCCGCGGAAAATAAGTTAAAAAATTGCACATTGTGAAATCAAGAACGTGAAACTCATGCTGAGAGTGATAATCCCCAACTTCCTCGACTAACATCAACCCAGTGGTTAGTAGTGCTTACTGCCATGTGGAAGGTCATGGGTTTGAAACTTCACTAGACCAATAGATATTGCTTATATAAAAGTAATTTTTCTAACTGCGGTTGCACCTGAAATGTCAAAGAGTATTTCTCATACGAAATAAAAGGTCCTCATGGTAAACATTTGCCATTCAGTGGTGGCTTAGAATAAACTGTAGGTCCCTCCATTTGTTGGAAAAACATCAAGACGCACCATACAAGCTGGGTAAATCACTTCAGGGGTTAAAAAATATCAATTATATGTATATGTATTAAATTGAGTTTACCACCGTAGTGAAGATGCTAACATAAGAACACATCATCAACATCATTTCATCCAGATGTTTTACAGTAATTATTGCCAACATGACCTCGCTAAAACCTTTACCAATGATTGCGTCTAGAATATCAAAATTAGTCCAAACAGAGATCGCAACGAGTTAAGAGGCTTTCACAAATCCGTTTAGAAAATGCTATATCTACAGTCGAGGAGCTTGCCAATTCGATTTTTTTTATACACCACAAAGAAACACATCACGTCGATAGGCAAACCAGCATATACGAGTATCACCTTATTTTTAATGCAATGAATGATCTCTACAGTTGATCAGAGCAAAAATAATATTTTAACATATTTTAAAATTCCCATTTCTCATCGAACATCCCTAATGCAGTTGTGACTTTGTGAGTCCCGCTTTAAGTGGGCGTAATAAGTATATTGTGCTCTAACTATTGCTACACAACACGCTCTACACTCCGCACACGCTTCGCTATCGGCAATAAAAACTTAGTTGAACTAGTTTAACAGCTGTTCACAGCTCACGTGAATTTGTTTATAGACAAACATGTGTACATATACACGAGGAATATACGTATGCGATAGAAAACACAAGCACTTATGTACATATGTATATATACACAGATTTATACTTAATTAAGACAATCGCTAACTGATAACAAAGTGTACCCACAATCTCATATTATTGCTTTATACTACACAAATAAAAGTTTTCGAAATAAAAGCACTAACAGTTTATAACTTTGAAAAAATTATGCAAATAATGCCGTCTGTCGTCATAAAATCTTAGCAAATAGGCGCATACGAGATTTGAGCAACAACACTTAACTGATATTAAACAGCTATTAATTAAAGTAACTGTTTTTACAGTTAGAATTTGTAAAGTGCGAAAAAATAATGCACAACGTGCTGATAAGCCTTCACACGTTGAGTCAACGTTTTTTTTTTTTTTTGTTTTGTTTGCTTTCTTACAAATATTTACTTGCAGGTGCGTATGTACGTCGCGTATGATTAACATTTTACGCTCAACGCTGATCTTGGCGGTGATTTTTTTTTTGTTTTCTTCTTTTTTTTTTTTGCAAAATGTGCAAAGATCTAACCATATTTTCCGACTCAGCTCAGTTGGCTAAGAGAGCTGTCGCTGAGCAGTTCAGTAAACGCGAAAAAACACGTTAACAGTTTTATTTTCTCCATCGAAGAGAAAAAACGTACATTGACTTAGTAAACTTCTCCAGCTCAGCAGCAGCAGAAAAGTACCAAAGAAATCAAATAGTTAATAGTAAATATTTCAAAAAAAAAGTGTTAGAATATTAAATAGTATTTTATGTAAATGTAGTTGAAAAAAAAACACAGTGTACAGTGGTTGCGTTCTAAGTTCAAAAATATACACTCGAGAATGAAGTGGAAAATATTTTTGCTTAAATACAAATATAAGGCGTTATTAAGTTATTAAAAAAATGTAAACAAAAAGTCTTCAAATAAAATAAAAAAAAAATTACAAAGATACTAAGTACAGAAAAAACGTTTTGCACTTAAATTTTAAAAATATACATTAAATGTTTCAAAAATATATATTTGATCAGAAAAACAGTACAAACCGTAAAAATTTCAAGCAATATTTATCAATAAGTCAAATTAAGGTCATTCCACAAAAAAATAAATAAATAAAGTTGCATTAAAATATTATACTACATAACTCGGAAGCAAATAGTTGTTACTTTTTTTGCAAAAAAAAAAAAAAACAAACAAAAAAAAAAACAAGTAATACGACACATTAATATCTGTAACAAACGCTTACGATAATCAAACCGCAACCGCAAGAAATAAACACGCCAAGATGCGTATCAGTTTACCCGCCGATCTGTTGAGCACAGCATTCGAAACAAGGTATGAAAATGTTTTTTTACATTTCGAAAATATGAAATTAAGGTAATTTAATAGAAAACATGAAATTGTTTCTATAGAAAATATTAAAATTATAATACTATATACAAAAGCAAACGAACGAATAACTCTATACCGCATTAAGAAGGAAATTAAAATTAAATTAAATTAAAAATATATACAGACATATATCCTACCAAATTACGTAACCATATCCAGAATGTGCTCACAGCATACAAATTTTTGGTGATAGACAATTTTTTAAATTTTTTTTTTGTTTTTTTCAGTATTAATTATATAAAGAGACTGTAAAGTACGAGTAAAACTTTCCAAAAAAATGTATTCTTATTTATAACTCAAAGTGCAAATCTATAAAATAATACTTTACCTTGGGGCAAATGTCAGATTTACATGCTCAACTGATAGGCGAAAGAATTGGAATTTATCTACTTTATTATCTAAAGCTACACATCTACATCATCTTTAGAAAGTTTATTACTTAACAAACGAAAAAACCGTAAAAATCTACGTCAGCATTTTTCTCGCTTCATATACGCAGTACATGTAAAGGGTCCATGTCATTCTCTTTAACATTTGGAAACAAATAGTTTCTGAGCAATGCACTGTAACGATCGATATTGACAGTAACAGCAACTCCTACCACCGGTTCGGCTGCCACACCACATAGTCACTCGTTGGGGATCCATTGTTATGTGAGAGATTTCTGTGCACTAATTGCAAAAATCTTGCTTCTTAACGGTGTCGCCGAGATGAGAATGATATCCATTGAAAAATATAATTTTTTTGTAAAAATTTACAACCCATTGAGCGAAATAAAATCGCATCGGATTTCAGTTCATGAACCAATTGCACTTTGAAAGCGTTCATACCAAGGTCTTTACGCAAAAGCCTACACAAAGAAGTGCGTGAATTGTTTTATTCCTGTAGATATTGATGACTGCTCAAGTACGCTTTGAGCTGCAGTAGTAATATTTTCCTAAGAACATACTAGAAGAATACGTATCCGAGTTGTTTTGTCCGATAACGTACTCGCTGCAAAATTCGATTCACAAACAGCCCTGAAGTCCAATTATTTTGCTTTAATTTCTACAAAAAAAAATAAATCTTTTAAATTGCTCTTCTGTAATTAACTAATAGAATCGTTGGTCCTTTTGTAGATCCAGCTGATGGTCCGTTTTATTGCGATGGAACGTTAACGCCTTTCGCAAAAGCTCAAGAGAGCTTTAATATGCAATTTTGAAGTCTGCTCTAGGCCTTTGAACTGGGAAGCTCCGAAATATCTATGAGGTGTGCTAACGTCCCCCACTCATGCCTTCTGGTTGCTTAGATTGCCAGCAGTTGGTGTGCGTCATTAGGCCTACAATTGTCCTGCAGTCTTTACGTGAGCGCTTAAGCAAGAAATGAATGTTTCCTTTGCTCGACCTACCAATAACTTGAACTCAAATTCTATACCTTTTTTTCTTGTTTGAGACTACTACTGCTTAATGAAAGACAGCTAGTCTAAAAATGTTACTTTTGAGACTAAAGTTTGTATTTGAAATTAGAGATTGCGTACTGGTTATCGAGGTATATCTCATGTTGAAGTATTTGCTCATCATTTAATGCCTTCATTAACATTGCTCAGAAGATCCTAGTAAAGGAAATATAATACAATCGCCCCCTTCAAACCCCTCAAATAGTCCAATAATGTATCTAAAAATATTGCGCAGTATTCATATGAGTTGGATCACTTTTCGATATAAGAATAGTATTTAGAATTTAGGTTTTGAATTAATGTGGAAAATTGCCGCTCTTCTTCCCCGCAGAATTGTTTTTGTATGCACTTTTGGAATAGATAACATTTAATATTTCCATTAATCTCATGGACATTAACCAGTTTAGTCTGTCCAAAAAAATGTTTATTTTTGCATTTTCTTTCTCTTTCTGAGTTTTATCGTTCATTCTTATCAAATATTAGCTCACTTACGGTTTATTAACATTTTACTCAATAAAAACTTGAGTGTTTACGAACGTAAGCTTTCAGCTAAAAGTACTTGAAAAGTATACCAATTTGGTATTTTATTGCATCAACAAATAAACATGTTTTCGATCTCATTTTAATTAAAATGTCAATGACATTGTAGTATTTCTACGCAGCTTTTTGTGAATAAATACGTTAATGTACATACATATAGGTACAAACCTACAAGCAGAAAAAAATTGGTTACCTAAAATTTTTGAGAGAAAAAAAAACCTATAACAAAAAGTTTTATTTTTATCTTAATATGAGTATAGTATAGCATACATACTTGCTTGCATACATACATATTTTTTTACTACCAGCTCGTTCAAAAACCGATTTAATCAATTATAAGTAGGTAATTAATTAAAAAAAATTTGTTTTTGATTAGATTTTGATATTATTGTGAAAGTAGGCGAAATAATTGTACATCTTTTTATAATTCGGAAAGACTTATGCGAACAATTTTTAGTAGTGCTACATTGAGCCGGTGTATAGATGGGCCATGGTATGTATATAAAGCGAAAATGTTGCAAATCTGAGCTGTTCAACTAACGAAACGATGTCATTTCGTTTTGTTTATATGAAAAGTAAACTCAACGAAAGAATTTTGTTTCGTTTCGGCGTCATTTTATCGAAACGAAGTGAAATTGTTAATGTTGAAATCGCATGTATGATATTACAGAGAACTTATAATTCTAAGTTTTCTGCATATCAACAGCACACAACAATTTTAACATTTAACATTTTCTGTTAACGATTTAACATTAACATACGCATTTCGTCTCGGATAAAACCGAAGGAAAATTTATTTTGATGACTGCTTTAACGATAAATATATTATAAAAAAAATAACAGGAAAAATAAATTATATAAAAATAAATAATATATCCGTAAATTTATTTAATTTCAATTGCCTATCGCTTACTGGGTTAAAATGCTACTCTCGTTACTGCAATTTGAGTAAACCAATGAATATACATACATATTATATTATCGTTTAATCGCATCGCAAACATATTTGTGCAAAACAAAAATACAATATTTACCTGTTTTTTTTATCATATATTACAATAACTTTGAGTGAAATTATTTTCAAATGGTTTTTTTTTTTTTGCATATGCATACATATATTTGTATGTGCAAGGTGAAATGTGAAAAATGTAAATGAAAGACCTTCGTTGACATGGCTAGGCATTGTGCACATAGAAATAAATATATATATTTTAAATAATATATGTACATACATATATATGTAGGTGCACTTGTATAAATATAGTGTAAATACATGCAAACGCAAATGTTTAACACATGCAAAAAACATATATACATAGAAAAACACATACTAATATTGATGAAATATAAGCGATTATTATTTATCCGATTGTTTGTTCAAAATAGAAATTCTCACGCAAATTAAAAATAAAATAATAAATAATGTAATTTATAAATATAATTATGTTGGTGAAGTCTATGATAATTTGTAAATAAAATAACAGTAAATACCTCAAAATTGAACTTTGTACATTATCTTTGATCTGTTTAAAATCAGTTATTTGTGAACCAATAAATCAAGGCTTATAATCTTCGTTTCGAGTTTTTGATTCTCGCGGAATAGTTCGAAACAATATTTTTCATAACTTTTTTTGTTCATGAATAAATGATTTAAATTAACTTTGGTCAGCAGTATGTAAGTACCAGAAAGAGAAGAGTTAGACCCATCAAAAGTTATACCGCAAGTTGAGTTGATAAATAAATTTAAAATAAATAAAAATTCAAATTTTGTTCGTAAATTGGCGATCAATGTATGTAAAAAATTGAATTTTGAACGCAATCCTCCAAGTGTGATTTCAAAAATAATAATTCCAAAAATAATACTCATATCCGTCTTTCATATGAAAATATTTTTTTTTTTTGTAGTTTTCTTTAAAACAGCGATGAAAAATATTTACAAATAACTGAATACTTTGTTTATTTGTATTGACTTGTGTACTTAAATTACACTACTAATGCTTAACAATTGCAATGTAATGCTTTAAGTACTTTATTTGCCAAACCGATGCCTTTTTTATGCAATACAACACACTTTGTCAAGTTGTTTTTCAAATAATATCAAGATATTAAATAGTAATATTAATGTTAGCATTTTGCACTAAAAAAAAAAACTTATGTATTTACTTGTAAGTACAAGCGTTAGTGCCCATGTACCTATGTATTTATGTATGTATGACAACTGCAAATTCATAATAGGCAATAAACCCACCGGGGCGTATAAGTAACTTTAAGTACATTCGAGTGAATTATACAAATAAAAGCTTAAACATTTTAATTTCGCCATAGACAAATTCGTTATTGTTCGCTTGTTTTTAACAGATAAAATTCAAAATTTATCACAACAGAAAAACAAATGATAAACACTTAATTTACCCCCCATATTAAGATATTAGTTGTGTGTAAGCAAGGCTTTTTATTGTAAAAAAACGATTACTTATGGCAAAACAACAAGTTGGTACCACATGCCACATAACATGAGTGAGTATGGCTTAATTGCGAGAGAAAATTCCCGGCAGCGTAATCTCTCGTCTTGGCGATGTAAATTGTCCGCCGGGATCATGTAATTGGACCCGGTGTTAGACTTTTTTTGTAGGACTACGCGAAATACCGTGTTTATGAGGATAAACCTTTAACTTTTGAGCACTTGAAAACTAACATTCGCCAAGTCATGGCCTAAAATATGGTCGAAAGTTACCACAAAGGGATAAAAGTTCGTAAAAATTCCCAAGGCGGTCATTTGACCGATGAAGTGTTTCACATATAATGCCAAGGTACAAACTTTATAATAAAAAACGGCAAAAGGAGAAAAAATTATACAAAAAAAGGGAAGAGTTAAAAAATTAGAAAAAAAATCAAGTTTCACTAAATTTACTTAATCATAACATAGAGCAACAGCAAACCCCTTCAGTGAAAACGTGATAATTATAAGTATAAAAATAGTAGCAAGCAAATTCACAAAGGTTTTATAAAATATTTACCTAAAGCACAATGACCATTCACAATATTTAATTATGACTTGCTGTTTATTAATAAAATATTTAACATAAAAAATATATAGGGAAATAAATATTTACTCATATAAAAGAAATATTTAATGCAAAATAAGAATTCAAAGTGCAAAAGTGCAAATAATAAGCCATAAAATCACGCTATAGGTATTGTTAAATTAATAAAAAAAGAATGAAACTAAAATCACTTTTCATTAAAAATTTTAGCACTTTTAACATTCATTAGAATATGTATAGACATAATATTTTTAGATAACAAACTGTTTATGACAGCTGTAGGCATTAAAACGTGATTTATTGACGGTATCTACGTTATTAGCGATCATTTGTTCTCTTCTTTTTACCCGGTACCCTAATCTGCATAATGCACTCTTATTTAGCTATATTTTTAAAGGTTGACGTCAATTCCGTATGACAAGTGAAATTAAGGGAATATCATTATCACCGAATGTATTTGTGAATGGAATGAAATAGCTGCACTTAAAAACCCATCAGCACCTAGCGGGCGTCTTTAAAGTCCTAAAGATTCCTTCAGCCTTTGTTTTTTTGTTAATTTATAAAATATTATCGATGTTTGGATGGAATTTTCCGTGTTATAGGGTGCAACCAAAAATAATTCCTGGATTGAGTTTACGGTTTTGAGATTTTGACACCGAAAATTAGCAAAATCGGAGAACCCCTATACAAAGGAGCATCTGAGAGCGTGAAGTTTGGTATTCTACACATATAAATTTAAATAACTATTGGTATTGAAAATCTTCGAAATCGATGAATTTTGCAACAAATTTAATAAATTCGTGAAACGTACAATATAAAGACCTCGATATGACCGCAGATAACTCTTCTTTGTTGTTCTAATTTGCAGTCGACTCAACAGGGAAGTTCCTCCGGGTATTTTTATGACATAAAAATCAAAGCTCCTCATTAAAATCCAACAGTCATTCGAAGATGACTAAGAAAAAATTGATGGTTCCTACATTTGTCACAAAAGTATCAGCAAGTTGAGGATTATTGCAATAAATTTATAGACCAATTTTGGCTGGCATATCCCTTCGGCTTCAAATGTTATCGAAATTATAGCACTCTAGAGGAAAACAATATTTAAAGGCAACCCTCTAAGTCCTGATATAAAGAAATCTTAGCATGATTGTAGTTGGCTTAACGAAATGTTTTCTCCTGAGATGTGAAGCCCAAACAGTATCTGTTGCTGGGTTGAAAGTTGCACTGTTAAGTGTCATTCTTTTCTTAGCAATCTCGTGTTCTATAGTTATTGTTGTAGGGATGGCTTGCCTACCTCGTTTAATAGCTATGCCTCTTATTCCATATACTAGTCTATATAACTGAGGTCATCGAAAGGGTAGTCCCAAAATAAGCTATTACAATGCAATCGGATGAAAGAAAGTGGAAAGAGGTGGTTGGTATCTTACAGAGACTGCCTACATGCTGAAAGTACATTGAATATATCGAGTCTGGATAAGTAGAGGTTTGGACTGCTACAATATTCAACACTTGATTACGTCCGGTCTCTCTCTCTCTCTCGCTCTCCCTCTGACTCTCTCCCTCTCTCTCTCTCTCTCTCGCTCTCCCTCTGACTCTCTCCCCCTCTCTCTCTCTCTTTCTCTCTCTCTCTCTCTCACTCTCTCCCTCTCTCTCTCTCTCACTCTCTCCCTCTCTCTCTCACTCTCTCTTTCTTTCACTCTCTTTCTCTCTCTCTCTCTCTCTATTTCTCTCTTTCTCTCTCTCTCACTCTCTCCCTCTCTCTCTCTCTCTCTATTTCTCTCTTTCTTTCTCTCTCTCTTTCTCTCTCTCTTTCTCTCTTTCTCTCTCTTTCTCTCTCTCTTTCTCTCTCTCTTTCTCGCTCAAAAATCATCGGAAACGTATTAAAAAACTTTTGTGCAAAAAAGTGAAATTTATTGGTTAGTAACACAGTAGCCAGTTCTCCCACCGACATTTGGGGCTGATATCCCAGCCTTCTTCACTTCTATTCCGGGGCGGAAACCTCTACCCGTATTATGTAAACCTAAATCCTCCCCCCTAGAATAGCTTGCAAATCAGCCAGTTTTTGCTAGACACCGCCATGACCGGCTTTAAGTACTATTCCAAGTTCGGCACTCGCGCTGAGGACTTCCACTGACTAGATGTAGCAGCCTACACTTTTTCCCGAACCGGCTGAAGCAATTTTCGGCCGAGCTGATCCTCCAATTTGTGGTATGCGTCTTGATGTTTTTCCAACAAATGTCATAAATACACTCGGAGGGGTTGAAAGTCCCTGCCGAGGGGCGACCGGATTAGAAAATTTAATTTCATTTTATATTTAAATTAACTTCCTAGCGGTGAAGTTTGGTCGGATCAGGACTCTAACCCTGGTCATCCGAATAGCAGTACGCAATGCTAACCACTCAACTATCGCGGCCGCCCAATATACGTATGTATATATGGTATTTATATAAATGTATAGTTTTCCTGCTGCTAAAGCTATTTTCGACTCAACAACTCCACCAACTTTTGGTGAGGTGTGTGGACCTACTGTTTATTCTGAGCCGCCTCCAAATGGCTGTAGGATTTTTTTGAGGAGTTCTTATTTCATGTCATAGATACACTCAGAGGGGTTGATATTCCCTGCCAAATGGTGATTGTTTTCTACAATTTTGATTGTTTTTTTTTTAATTTTACTTCAAAATATGCCTTAGTCTAATTTTACATTTAATTTAAATTTACAAAATGATTTCAACAATACGACTATTATTAATTTTTCATTAATTTTAATTTTTTTTAATAATTTTTTATTTCTCTTTATATCTTTCAGAATGGCTCTACACGCCCATAGTATCAATACGGTGCGCTCCACTACTAGCCTGAGCAACATGATCAATAGCAACGGCAACGATCTAGCGAATGGCAATAACGATCGTCGTCATATTGTCGATATACTGGTCGGCGTGGTAGCTGTGCCTGTACTAATACTTTTCGCCTTGCAATTGGAAAAGAATCTACAAAATATGACCAATAGTCCATGGTTGGTATTCGTATTGGGTGTGGGCCTGTTGATGGTCATTATGATAATTATTGGTTATGTAACACATCGACTGAGTGTCTGCTGTTGGACGGGACCCATCGATGAGCTGGGCAATCGTACGGATGGACGCGGTGTGCCGCATGTGAGTTGAATTTGAGTTTTGAAAATGAATTTCAGAATATATATACTCGCATGTATTTTGTTCAAACTAAAATTTTATCTCTTATTTATTTTTTTTTTTTATGCAGATCAACACCCAGAATGATATATTGCGCATTATGGACACCCTACCGCCCAGTTATGATACGGTTGTGAAACATGAAATTCCGCCGCCACCTTACGATTGTGTTATTGTCAATTTAGACCAGTGCAAGGATCAACAACAGTCAACGCCAGCGACTTTAACAGTGCCCACAACGAGCAACTCGGCGACGCAGGCAAACGCTAAGGAGACGCCAACTACAAATGCAACAATACTGCATATTTGAGCTTATAAGCGTGATACAAGTCGAGGAAAGAACTTTTGCTACAAGTTCTGTTATGTTTTAGGTATATGGAGCGAACGGCTTTTCTTATACATAAAGGATGATTTGCAATTAGCTTTACGGAGAGAGATATAAAATGAGATCGACACCTTTGCAGCAGAAAAACGAAGAAGAAGAAGAAGAAGAAGATGAAAAAAACAGTAATAAATTTTAAGAAAATAATATTCATAACTCTCAGAAAATTGGTCATCAGTGATTCGCTACAAACATAACAAGTACTGCCAGCAACTTTTAACGCACGCACATACATTCAAGTGAATATATATAGGAGTTTGCCATTAGCCTGACAAAAACAACGATTCAAAAGCAAAATATTCCCAATTTTTTTATGTTTTAATTGAAGACGATAAAAACTAAATTTTTCCATTTCATTTTTTATTTTTTTTTTTATTTTTTTTTTTTTTTTGGAATTCTGTTTTTCTTAATACTCACCTGTTGTTGTTGGTAGCCTTTCTTGTATTAAATTTAGGCATTTCTGGATTCGACATTTATTTTGCTTACGAAAATATAAGAAGAAGAATCCCCTACTAATACAAATTTAAACTGTACTTCGCACTTCAAACTTAGCTCAGCTATAAAATTATTTAATAAGAAATACCTATTTACAGTATAATATATATAAGCATATAGATAAATATAAAAAAAAGTTTAACACTTAAAAAATATATGTATGTACATATATGTATGCCTAGTTAAATGTAAAAACAAAAAACATAAAAAATGTAGTCTAAGCTCATTGCAATTCATTGTAAATAATCCTGAAAAAGCATCTAGTCGGAAGTACTACTTACATATTTATCTAATAATATTATTATAATTTTTTTTTTTTTTTTAATATTTAGCCTTAATTTTAGAGTTTGTTTTTGTGACGGTGTTAAGAAATAACAGCATTTAAAATATAAATTTTATATTTAATTTACAGAATATACACATGTATATACATATAAATGTACTAATTTAACTGTACATGCTATAGTGTAGCTATTTTTACGTAAAACGATTAAAATTTCGCAATAAAAACTAAAAACAAAATATTTTCAACAAACCGAAAAAAAAATATAAAAAATCTAAAAAGTGTATTTTGATTTGAAAATTGTACGTAGGCTAAAGCTGTGGTTTGGAAGGCAAGGGGGGTGATATTTAGAATAAGACATAGTTCCATGGAGGAAAGTAAAGCAAAAGCAAGAAGCAATATTAGGTAAAGTAAAAAGTTTGTTCGGTTTATTTTTATGCTCACGTGACGGTCTGTTTCCACTATTTCCATGATTTTATCGCAATTTTCGTCGACAGGCCTCCTGACGTGTGGTGCATCTTTGACATGGAAATTACCGGAACGGAACCTAGCAAACAACTTTTGTGCTACACGTTCGTTTACAGTATCGGGCTCATAAACTAAATTAATTTTTTCAGCTGCTTTGGCTGCTTTTTCGCCTTGATCGTAGAAAAATTGTAAAATTTAGCGAATTTTCTCTTTTCTGGTGTCCATCTTTGACGAGCGCTCACAACGTACTGAGTCAATCAATCGAAAAACTGTCAAAGACAAACTTTTAGCGCGAATGAACACGTTTTCAGCGACGTATAATATGACATGATGCGACACGTAACACTAGTACTATGGGCAATAACGTCATCTCTTAGATAAAAACCGAACGAAATTTTTAATTTACCTAATATTACTTCGTCAGGCGAATAGACTCTGGGAAGGAGTACAAAGTTTATACTATCTGTACAGAGGCCGAAATCCAGGCTATTGATAGGTCTATTAACGGTGCATTGCCTTTTCACGACGCATGCTTTTGATATAGAAATGTGTAGAGACAGTGAAACATGTAATCTGTGAGTGTACGGCATTCGGCAGAC
Source organism: Ceratitis rosa (assembly GCA_037013455.1). Taxonomy (NCBI): domain Eukaryota; kingdom Metazoa; phylum Arthropoda; class Insecta; order Diptera; family Tephritidae; genus Ceratitis; species Ceratitis rosa. Next base: position 25,112,371 of record JAWMAG010000008.1, read on the forward strand.
AGAGGCCATACTCAGTTTGCGCAGAAAGGCTACAGGATCTTCAGTCGGCAATGGCCAAGAGGCTAGAACAACTACTTCAAAAAAAAAAGAAAAGAACAACAATGCTCTTAACACTAGAGACACAATAAGAGTGTAGCAGTGCAGCCAGGTCGCATGTTGTGTGTCTGACAACACTTTGGATGTATTGCCACCTATGTGAGACCCAATGGGTCAGCGAGTGCAATATGCCCTAACTTAGCTACAGCAAGATATTTTTTTATTTTATTTTCTGTTTTCTACTCTACTTGCACTCCTGCGCTCATCAGCAACTCGGTATAAGGAAACTGCGACAAGCATTGTCGTGCCGAAGTAGGGAGAAAACAGGCTGCATGTCACGCAACTTTGCGATCGGCCACTACACGTACAAGGTGATATAGATACCGTGACTTGAAGAGGGAACAAAGATGCATAACCAGACCAAAAAGAAACAGGCTGAGATGCGTGTTTATTAAGAACTTGAGAAGCTGGCCGACAAGGGTAATATTCGGAAAGTCTACGAAAAGATACGGCTACTTACAGAAGGTTGCAAGACCGGAGCAAACACTTGTAGGAGCCAGAATTCAAAGAAGGATCACCTATTACCCAATCGATGACGACAATCAAGAAGTTCGAATAGCAATCGCCTGCATGAAAAACAGCAAAGCGGCGGTGACTGATGGATTGCGGGCTGAGCTATTCAAATATGGTGCCGAACAACTGATAAAGTTCTGCCATTAGTTCTGCCTTCTTCAGACTGAATATGGAGAGAAGCTTATGAATCTGGTAGGGCAAGACGAAATATCTCCTGTCATCAAAGAAGCAGTCATCGTATTCCCGACTCGCTATGGACGATAACAACATCTGAAAAGTCGGAGTTGGGAATTTTTAAGAAACAAATTTAGCGAAAGTTTTATGGTCTCCTACTCGTTGACAACGTCGAATGCAGCTGATGGAACGCTGAGATATTGAACTTCTTAAAGGAATCAATAAACAGCGGCTACGCTATATTTATGAGGGCCGGATGCATAAGAATACAACCAGCTTTGAAAATTGTCGATGCAGTACGCGCCAGTGGCAGCGGCAGTTGAACCCTTTAGTCGTTTTCGAAGGAAAACGAATCATCATTAGCCGCTGTTCCACATACCGCATCACACGGTCACTCATTGAGGTTGCATTGGATTTTCTATGGTTACATGAGGGTTTTCTAAGCCTCAAATGCTGCAGTTTTACTTTTTAACGGTGCTACCGAAGTGAAAGTTAACTTTAGCGGAAGGGATGCATTTTTGTTAATAAAGCTCATCTTCTTCCAAGCGATATTCCATTGAGCGAGCGAAACCACATCTGATGGTCATTAGCCTTCAGTTCTTGGACTTTCATGTAGTGGTGGTTAAGCAAAATTCTGCCCAAAGAATTGAGCGAAATGTTTAACTCCTGCGAAAGGTGTCTAGTTCATATTGATGGCTATTCGAGCACACTTTAAGCTACAACAACAATCATATTTTAAACGGAATACCCTGTAAGAGCATGTACGCGAGTTATTTTGTCCGATAGCACTCCGATTTGGGGAGCTCCCTGCATGAATTGAATCAGAAACTGCCTAGAAGGTGAGTTACTTTCAATATTTCTTATTTATATTGGAGCGAGCCAAAAAAAAAACAATAGTTGAAAAAGCAAATGGTAAATGGACTACTCTTTATATTTTAGAACCGCTCAACCGCGGCCGACGCTAAATTACAGTATTTATGTATTTAATTATTGATATAAAAATAGCATAGCAACCAAACAGGCTAGGAGATTGGTGGTCTCAAGTGAATGCTCTACCAATTCCTTCGGGCGTAGCTTGATAAGCAAGAAGAAAAGAAGAGAACATAGAGTACTATTGTAAACCACTGAATATTTTATCATAGAAAAGTTTAAGGCTATGCTAAAAGAGAATAAATGAGCAGAACCGTACAGTCCTACAGTGGAACTTCCAACTCCTATACAGATAGATCAGCCAGTTGCTGATGGAGTGGGCGCCGTAAATATTGCTATCTTTCAGGCTGCCGAAAGTTATAAATAATCGGTTAAGCGATTTTCGGCCGAACTCCTACTCCAATTCGGGGTGAGTGTTTTGAGAGGTTTGCAACAAATGGAGGGATCTACAAATTTTACGCCACTTCCAAACGCTGTAATATTTTTATGAAGAGATTTTGGTATCATGTTAGAAATACGAATATACTCCGCACAGTAGCAAGCCCCGCGAGCCACTCGGTTGGAGCGGTTTTCGGTTTAAGTTTTCATAAAAAAGGCCTGGTGCTTATCAAAGCAGTTATTCCACTTTGTATTACGTGAAAAGATTCTCCTGTTAATATTTTTGAAAGTGCCACTTACCTGTTTCTTGAACCAAAAATTATGTACTCGTATAAATGCACTGGGCAAAGGTACGCCGAAGCCACTGTATGACAGTGATAAGCCCCCGGACATAGTGATATGCACAGGATATGCATGGAGGCAGGTATGAGTGAGACTTTAAAATACTTATGCTGTTGCTGCTTAAAGCTACATATCAAAAATCGTTGACGTTCTATCTGATGACCTATTCACCTCGAATTAATTAAACAGATGACACAAAAGACGAAAAATGATATGTGTGACAAAGCAGTTAAGCCTAACCACATATAAATCTGAAAATAATAAATGTCGAAATTCTTGAGGATTCCTCATAACCGCTGGGGTTGAAGAGATTAAGCAGTTCCGCAGCGTGGTGTCTTCTCTCCACTTCTTTTTAACTTTTATGGTACTTCTCGTAAGCCGCCATCTCGCCGACATTGTCAACATCTTTAAGGCTCGTCATCTACCACTTCAATCTGCGAACGAACAAGTACCAGCTTAAACTCGATGTGAAAGTCAATTGCGAGGAAATTCCGACAACTAAAAAACAAAAGTTACTCGGAGTTTAATTCGACAGGACTGGACTCCTTCACACCGCATACGATTGCGATTGCCACTAAAATACAGAGAGCCGCAACAAGATCATCAAATCTTTGTCCGGCAGCACCTGGAGAAAAGACAAAGAATCGGTGCTCGCAACATTCAAAGCAATTAACCCACCGGTCGAAAATTACGCTGCTCCAATTTAGACGCGAGGGACAAGAATGCCAGAACACCGCGCGGATGTCACAAGAGCACGATGCACAGTGAAACATCTATGTTATTATGATTAAAGTTATGCTGTGCAAACAATATCTGCTGGGATGCTACCGTCAGGATCACACCAACAGACATTTACCCGAGGTTGGAGCTCCACTCCAGCTCGACTGTGAGGAAATATTCGACTATAAGGACTCGATTCAGCGCCACATACAAAAATCACTGTACAGGACGGCTTACTGACAGCATTTAAACGCTGTTCACAGAGAGTCCGTCAACACCTTCATGAATATCGTTCTCGGGATCCAAGCACCACCTCTTGCAGACGAAGATCTCGAACTATCGCGAAACACCCGAGTAATACTGGAACAATTAAGATCTGGATATTGTAGTTGAATTAATTCCTACCTATCACTTGGCTCCGACATAGTCAACTTTTTCTTGCATGCAATAAGAGCCCGCTTAACACTAACCGCCTCCCAGCACGCCCCCTAAAAGCCATTAATCCCTGTTAACAGCTTAATTAACATATAGATGACTACGGTATACCCGGAATCTATCTACCGCCACATAGTAAACAAAGAGCTCGAACTAACTTACGATGCTCAAGCGAACCGGAAGAGTCATTAATTTCACTTTCTTGTATAAATATTTACAGTTTTACTAGAAACCAAGGAATCTATCGAAGTCTTCTTCTTCTTCTTTATTGCCTTCAGTGATGTTAAACAAATTTTTGAAAAATCCCTACGAAGCCCAAAAAAAATCGCTACTTTTCCCTACAGTACAAAAAAATTTTCCCTACAAAATTCCCTACATTTTTTTTCTTTTCCTTCTTCTAGAATGAACGATTTATAACGCACAAAACAAATAATATGTCTTAGTTTTGAGTTAAAGCCCATTTTTAACACTTTTTATAGAATTTTTTTTTTATTTTAGGTACAAAACATTTTTATATTACCGTTTATAAAAAAAAAAATAATTTATTTTTATATTATATTCAGTACTTTTTTAGCTTTTAACTTAAAAAATAAATATATCAATAAGTTTTCAAACTGAGATCACACAAGAAACACTTAAAAATAAAAACTGTAGTTCAGTTTTCAACTGAGTTTAGTGAAAAAAATCACTGTTTAAAACAAAAAAACAAACTTAAAAACTGAGATCACAAAAATTACATACAGTTCATTTTCTTAGACTAAGTGATCTAAATACTTATTTGTACTTGACAAAGGAACAATTTCAATACTACAAAAACAAAAATATGAACTTTATATGAAAGGGTCTAATAATATAAATATTTATATTATTGCACATGGTCATACAATTCTACTGACACCATTTTCTTTAAATGAGCCTCACTACATTGGAAGTTACGACAATCTTGATTTTCATCTTGCAAAAAAGAACGAACAATGCAAATAGATGTCAAAATTTTATGGCTGAGCTTATTTCTCTTTTTTGTGCGGACATCAGTCACAATAGAAAAAACTCTTTCTGCATCTGCATTACCATGTGGTAGCGATAAAACTAATTTGGCCAATTTTGTTAAAATTGGAAAAAGAAACTTGTCATTAAAATTTTTCATGTAACTTATTTTGCTCCAAAATTTTTCAATGCTCATTTTTAAAAGGTCTGATTTCTCATCCTCTGAAAAATTATATTCAAAGGTTCTCCACTCTTGTAGGGCAGAACCAACGTCAACATTTGCAATTTTACAAATATTTTGAAATGACAATTCTTTCTTATTGCCTTTTACCGCCATGGCAATTTCTGGGCTTAAAAATTCAATTTCTTTAAATAACTCAGTTTTGAGCGGTAACCTCCGCTGAATCTCTTCTAATGCAGTGACATAGAACTGCAAGCAATCCATCCTGATTTTGTTTGCTTCTGTTTTTGGTACAGCAGAAAGGAGCTCGTTGCATTCATGCCCAAGAAAAACTTCCTCAAGTGGGAGCGAAATATGCGGTGATCTAACAACGCAATTAATATTAAGCTCAGATTTTTTGATAAAGTTTTGGCCTAAGCTTAAAAATATCTTAACTGACTCTCGCTGCAACACCTGTATTAAAGGAGCCTTCGATTGAAAAAGTGCGTTTAAAGTATTAAAATAATTAAGTACATACTTAAGGAAAACTAAATAAATTTTATTGCACTCGTTATTGAGTTCATAATAAATCGTTTCCGTTGATTTTAATTTGTCTTGCGTAGTAGCTTGGCTAAAAAATGCTAACAATACTTCCCAGTTTTCTAACACGCTTTCTACGCATTTGTGATGAGAGAGCCACCTGGTTGAAGAAGTCCGCAAGATTTTCTTTTTTTTCTCGTGCAGCATTTCCTGAAAAGCTTGTAACTCCGCGCATCTTTTAGAACTTCCCGAAACGTACGTACCGATTTGCCGCAAAAGATCCTCCGGTCCTCTTGGTAGCGCTAAACAAGCTTTACTGGCAATAATTGCAGCTGAATGGCATATGCACTTGACAACGACAGCATGTGGATTGTCCTGTATAAGTCTGGACGCAAACGAATTGTGCTGGCCGATCATTACACTGGCACCATCGCTGCACATACCTTCAATGTAATAAAAAAAAGCCTTATTAGAAATTATATATGCAGAAAATAAATAAGCTACTTACCAATAATGTTGTCAAATGGAATTCCAAGTGAGAGAATACATTCTTTGAAAAGTCTGTACAGTGCTTCTGCAGAACAATCAGTTTGTATTGGAAGTAAATCCAGCAGCTTAACCACCATTCGCTCGCTTTCCAAATCAAAAAATCTTACTAAGAGACACATGTGTTTATTGAGCCCGATGTCTGTACTCTCATCGACCATAATTGAAAATTTGTTTGCCTTCAACTTGTTTATTAGTTGTTCCTTTTCCACCGTAGCTAGCACATTTTTTATAATGCTGGTGCACTTATTTCTTCCTAGTTCTGAATTTTGTATTATTACAGAATCAGGCACGATCTCTTTCAAAAGTGGGATTAAGTGATCAACCACTTGCAGCGCCACATTGTGTTCTGCAAAGAACATGCTCAGCCTGATTTCAAAGTTTTTTGATGCATCTGCCATATTTGTTTTCTTCGTAAAAAAATTGTCAATTTTCGATGTTTTCTTAATTGCCTTTATGTTTTTTGGTGCAATTTAGTTTCTGCGTGTTTAAGCAAGTCACTCTTGCCACAATTTAAAACTTTGTTGCATGCAGCGCATTTGCATTTAAAAACATCGTCCTGTAAAGCTTCCAACCATCCCGTAAAATTTGTATCTTTCAGCCATTTATTGTTGAATTTCTGCTTTCGGTATTTGTTTGTTTTCTTTTCCTCCTCACTTGAAGTTGAAGAATTCATTTCTGCAAAAAATATTCACTTTTAATATAAATAAAAGCTAAAAATAAATTTTTTATACTCACTTCAAAAATTTTTGCCAATTTTTGGCACCAAAAAGCGCGCGTTAGTTCAACAATGTGGCCACAGTGTACATTCACTAAGTTTACTTTTTCCTCTTTGGCAATGATGCCATAGAAACAAAAAGTTGAAGAATTTTGCCACAAGAAGATATGTTTGATTTGACATCTTCTTTGTATATTTGATTGATACTTTTCAGCAAGTTTTTAATTTTTTCGACCTCACTTAAAAATTCCCTACATTTAGATAATTTAAAAAAATCTGTCCTTTTTTTCCCTACACCCATTTTTTTCAACGAAAATCCCTACATGTAGGGAATTTTCCCTACGTTTAACATCACTGATTGCCTTTGGCACCGCCGAATCAATTAAAACGCGCTATTCATCTCTTTGTTTCGCTGTTTGCCGCCAGTTGGAAATACCAAATGAAACCAGGTCGCTCTCCACCTGAACCACCTGGAGGTCTTCCTCTTCCTCTGCTTCCCCCAGCGGGTACTGCATCGAATACTTTCGAAGCTGGAGTGCTTTCATTCATTCGGACGACATGACCTAGCTAGCGTAGCAGATGTCTCTTCATTCGCTGAATTATGTCATCGTATAGCTCGTACAGCGCATCGTTCCATCGTCTGCGATATTCGCCGTTGCCAATGCGTAAAAGAACATAAATCGTTCGGAAATATCATAACGAATTAGAAAAGTTTATAATCCGCTTTATTTGGTATATTTTCCAATAGGAGAGGCAGAGGGTTTGGGTTACTATGAAAACGGTCTTAAGCCACGGAAGAACACCAGTTTAATCCAATTTAGCCGATTCGAGTATTTCAATGTGTAAATAAAAAATTTATATTTTGCATTGTTTTTGTTTTATTTATATTATTTGTTTTCTTCAATTGTTTGTCGTTATATTTAAATTGTAATTATTAACATGTTCTTGTATTTGTTTTTTTTTTTTTTTTTTGTAAATAGTAGTATTGCATATAGAGCGAAAGTTCTAACGAGTGCCAGAAAAGTACTGTGTGCAGTTAGGTTTTTGTATTTTTTTTTGTGTTTAATTTATTGATTTTAGCATCTTATCCAAGTTTTTCACATTTCCAAACATATTTGCTTATTTTTGTTTCCTAGTTTTTATTTTAGTTTTCAGATACGTCAAACAGTCACAGATAATGTTTATGGTAAAAGTATATGTATGTATATGTTGTTGTGTATCTTGAAAAGCGTTGCGATTTTATCTTATTCACTACAAACTAAACTGCCCTCCAGGATTTTCTTATTTTTGGCTAACAGACGCTTGAGCATCATCTTAACGCTGCATTCATATGTATTATAATTAGTTCATAATAAATAAAATAAAAAAATATGATAATAATAGTATTTCTTTACAAAACCAAAAGGCAAATCTATACAACCGCAGCGGGAATGGCATTCTATTGTGTGTTTTTTTTTTTTTTTTTGTTTAACTAGAACTAGACAAAAGAAAAGCCATGCTAAAATATTCCCATTAAAGTTGTTTCATTTAGCTCACACATAAATCACACACTATGTCAATTGCCAACTTTCTCTCCCTCGCATTTCGTAGTCGCGCATTTACATTCGACGATATCGTTCGATTTTGCCTGCTTACACTCTACGCTCGACATCGTTGTTGTGTTGGCCGCATCCAAAACGACTACATGTGATGCCACTGTGTTGGCACAACGGTCGTGTTATCATTAAGTCGAGCAATCTCTTCATACAAACCATGACTCAGCCAGGTTTGCTGCAGTTTTTGGTAACGTTCTGAACATAAACGTAACGGATTGCCACGTCTCAGACCCATGTCAGTTTCACCATACTGATCCAAGTAAGGTGGTTGTACGAAGCAACCTTTACTGCGACCCAAATAGATGATTTGACAGTCACGTACGCGCAGCAAAACCGACATCTCTGCACCACAGAAGTGCGCGTGATAAGTGCAAGCGCCCACAGCGCGTCCCTCTAATTCCGGCTGACAACAGAAGGACTGTGCACAGATAATTTTTCCACATATCAAACACATGGTTGGCGTTTTCATCTCTTCACGCTCACTATTCGGGCAAACGAAGTCCGAAACAGTGTTTATAAGATCGCTATAGTCTTCAGGTAAATCTACCAATTTTGGTATCGGTAAAGTACAGGGCACTAAAGCAAAATCTTTGCCACAACGTTTCTTTTTAGTCACCAAGTCACAGTAAACTATGTCCGGGTGCGATGCAAATGTCTCTAATATCGAAGCAAAGCAACCAGCGCTATCGAAATATGCCTGCAAACCATGCTCTAAGCCCAAATATTCGCACATACCCTTATAACTATCCATATTGGCGTTGCTGTGCTCGTCGGGAAATTCTACGTCGGTAACAAAATGGAAGAACAAACAGCAACAACGCAAAAATTCAGTCATTTCCATTTTGATGTGCTCATAAAGTGCGGCAATAGTCTTCAAATCGCATGGTACTTTCAAGCTATCATCAACACTATGTGCGCTCGTTGTAGCCTCGTCATCGAGGGATATTGCATCTGTTGACTGTGTTTCTTGTGTTGAAGCCTCATCTGATTTAGGTGGGGTTTGCGATTGTGACTGCGACTGCGACTGTGATTCTGATTGTGGTCGTGCTTGTGGTTTTTGTTGTTGTTGTGTAGTTGAAAGCGCTTGTCGACGTGCGGCAAAATTATATTTGCGATAAAATTCAGCTATATTATCGAGTATTCTTTGTGGTAAATCTTTTACTTCTTGCTCATATTCCTCATCAACATCCATTTCCATGCCACTGTCCGTTGTGGGCGCTTCGAAAAGCACAATTGCCTTTACCATATTTGCCATAAAGAATAATTGCATTGTATAAAAGTCCATCATGCTGCCATTGGCCACCACAGCTTTGTCTATAGTAAAGAAAGTAGTAAAAATGAATGCAAAATGGAAAAAAAAAATGCATTCCGAGAGTAAAACTAAAAATACTCACGCGAAGACGAGAAAAGTAAGTTGGGAACTATGCATATCATTTGCACCATTATACTGAAGCAATTCCACTCCACCACCGAGCCGCTCTTCTGCTTGAAGACTGTGTCCAACATCTGCGCTGCTGCCTTTTTCAAACTTGCTACATCTGTAGAGCTCAAATTGGCGCCACTTAAGCACGACGCACGTATCAGTCCACTTAAGCAACTTTTATGCCTTATGGACATTTCGCAACTAAACGGCTTATTAACGGCACGCAGATAAACTTCCAGCGCTTGCACTGTGTAGATGCATGTGTGCCATAGCCAGAGTAAGCCGACTTTTTCGGACTTTTCGAATTCGGTTGGCGCATGTTGACACACCGATTTTATGTAACGTTGCATGAAAGTATTCCAGCTAGCCGGCAACTCTACCGTATCAATGGGTTGTGCAATACGCTCAAACTGTTCGATGTTGGCGCAAAGATTTGCGCGCGACAATATGGTATGCGCTGGCGCCAAAAAATCTTCGAAATTGTCTTCCTGTGATGGCATATTCAGTTCATCGCTCAACGTCTTCATCACTTCAATCCACATATCTATGGGGAACAATTCGTCACCCTTATGAATAACCATTGGCATTGAGTATTTCGATAGTGGCGCACTTAATGGCAGCACAGAGTTACTCAGACAACGACAATAGGGACACTGAAATTCTGTACTCTGTGGTGCTTGTGGAAACGGCTGACGGCTACGATGTGGTCGACGTTGCTCTTTCGATTCTTCGTTAATATAATATTCTTGCCAGCAATCAACGTGCATTACATGACCACAACTGCTCGTATGTACCGATGATGGATATCTAGTATCAGGGGTCAAAACTTTTGATTTCTGCACGAATGCGGAGTACACGAGTGTGGGACCATCCTTGGTAACTGTGCAATCTTCAAAACAGAGTATACACTTATAGCTCTGCTCCTCTGGCTGTTGCAAACGACGTTCAACGCCCAAGCAGGCTAATGAATTATATGCCACTGCACCTTCTTCATCCATATTTGTACCATCATCTTGCCATTCCATAGTGGTAGCTGGATCACGGCTGGCCGCTGGTACGTTAGCGCTGGCGAACATATCGGCATTCGATTTCATGAAATTATTTTGCGCATTTTGCATTTGTGCCATTATTTTAGCACGACGCTCGGCTGCCAAGCGTGCACGTTCTTCCTTCTCTTGTTTCTCCTGCTCAGCTGCAGTGAGTGGACGTGATATTTCGCTAAGATCGCCCTCGGCGGACATGCTACAAGCTTCGGCATCTTCGTTTGATGTATTTTTAGCTTGTAGTTCCTTGAATTTTTTAATTGTCCAGAGTAGAAAATCGCGATGAGCTTCAACCTAAAAGTGGTTTTAGAATATAATACAAAAAATTGCTCTAAATATTACTTGTATCACTTACACGTGCGCTGCGTGAGAGTTCCTCCAATTTCGAAAGCATATTATATTTTTGTGACTGTACGTAGAATGAGAGGAATGGATAATAGCCCGACTGTTCCTCTTGTAGGCCGTAACCAATTAGATAGAGTACCTAGTAGGTAAATAATTTGTTGAGTTGGTATTTTAAAAATGTTGAAAAGCAGTAATTTACCTCTTGTAAATGATTCTCGGCAAAGCTTTTCGAAGATGTATCTATAGCCCGATCTAGCACGGTTGTCAATATCGTCATCATCACATCACATTGTAAGAGATTGGCAATAGTACTGTATGAATGTAGAAAGAAAAACAATGTTGACTAAGTTAAATCTTTTATATCAATTACACTTACACAAAGCCATCGGTCAATTTCGGTAATTTTGGTGGTGGACAGCAGACGAGTTCATTTTTATTTTTGCGACGCAACCGCTGTGTCTCCTCCGATTTTGATTTCTCCTCCTTGGTATAGTGGTAGAAGTACATATTATAATCGTCGTACAACTCCTCCTTCAGCTCGTAGACACCCTTCGCGTCTGATTTTTGTGGTTTTTTGAAAATAGCCACAGAGTCGATCACATCCTCAATGGCCGTATCATTGTATGTGTCGGGTAGAGCACGATTCAACTCCGAATGCGAATATGGTTTACTACAAAGCAGCTGTATAATCTCTTTTTTAGTACGATCCTCTTCAGTAACATTCGATACACCGGGCACATAACGTTCGCCAATAATTACAATTAACAATTCCAAAAACTCTTCAATCATAGACAACATATAGTCGTCTTCTACAGCTTGTGCTGTTAACTCCTTTTCATAATCCGGTTGTATCCATTTAATTAAATTAAATTTATTCAATATATGTATAAGATATTGATTGCTTTCTATTAAAGCGGCCCCAATCTGCAAGCCGATAATATCGCGATCCAACATTTCGCTACGGCAACGTACAATACGATAGAAGTATAATTGGTGTAGAAGGGAGTAACCGTTACGACGCCACATACCCGCATGTACCTGTATAATTATTTCAATAGTTTTATTATTTCAGAAAGTCCTTCAATTTCATATGCTTTTAACTCACCTGTGCGATCATTGTTTGGGTACATAGTATAGGTTCTATAATCTCCTCCGGCGTACGTTTGTTGCCAGCCACGGCATTATCGAAGGTAAGCCCAAAGGTGCCCAAGTGCAAGTATATGCCAGCAAAGAAACGCGACAGCGGCAAATGTATGGAGACAGGGCGTGAGGACACATCATAAATGAAACATTCCGCAACGTGTCCGGCCACATGACGTTCCTCTCGCTTCGTTGCGCTATCCACAATAAAACCATTGCTGCATAGATAACGCATAACCATTTGATATAATTTGGTCAACACAGCAGCATCCGTGGCACACCAATCCAACACCAAAGTGATTGTAGTGGCCAATTTGATGTGCAAATTGAAAGCGCATTCCCATTCAGGCTCGTAGTCCATGTGCTGGCCAGTTTGACGTGTTGTCGACTCCATGCCTTGCATGACGTTCAACAGTTTGAGTAAGGCCTTGCAACCTTCTAGAAAACCTTCACGCAACGGGTCCGTCCAAACATCAGGCTTAAAACTCAATATGTAGCGTAGATCGTAGAGTATATAAGCGGCGCGTTTAAACGATACGTTCACCGTTTTGGAAAATTGTAAGATTTTATTTTTAATGTACGTCTCCACGGCTACATGGTAAAAGGTGTGCAACAATTTGTGAAAAATTCCCTCATTCGCCATTAGATAATGCGCAATACTTGGCACCGTAAACAATTGTACACTCAACGATATGATCGAGAATGAATGCTCGTGATCGTCGCGTATAAAATCCTGCACCACGGATGCATAATGTTTGGAGAATTCTTGCGCTAATGCCCTTTTATTATCGTACTCCATTAGCATGCCGGAAATGAGCAGACGATGCCAACAGGTGCGCGCTGTCTTCCACAACTTAACATCATATTCGAGTATATGTCGCACACTGTACGGTGCTTTGCGATCCATTACCAAACGTGCGAATATTTGCCGGAAAACGCAATGTTTAATGAGAAACTCCTGAAACCATGTGAGTAATTGTAATGCTAATTGTTGGCATGCGACAGCGCGTATATTTAGCACTGAAACGCGTAACGATTGAGAAGCACGTGCCGTTTGCAATGTTGATAACGATAACACTCCCTGCTTTTCGATGGCCTCTTGCAATTGATGACACTCACTAAACGTATCACATTTCACCACAGCACGACCTTCACGATCGATACTCGCTACAATTTCCATAGCATCCTTTTGTCGACACTTGGCGATTTTAGTCAAAGTTTGTATAACCTGATCGAATGTGTGCGATTCATCGTTGTAAAGCACGGTACAAAAACACGCCTCCTCTCCATCATCCAAATCGCCATCCAAACACTCGAGACTGGCATTAGGTTCGATTTCCAGGAAATTTACGCTAAACGTAAGAATCGCAGTGAAAGCCAATTCGCAACGCTCTTTGATGGCGTCAGTTATAATTGTACTGCCTTTGGGATTCTCCTTGCCACGCTGGAAGTATAGATAATTATTAATTAGTAAAAATTGTATATTTACATGAAGAAAAGGGAACAAATCGGCTTGACACTGGCTCAATCATTCTTAAAATGCTTTTGGTAAAATATATTAATATCAAAAGCCCCCTTAGAAAGGTAGAAGCTCAGCTTTAAGACGTAATTCTTGACGTTGACGCGAACAAAAAACATTTAGGTTCGGAATTAGGATACGCTTTTGATCATAGAGTTTTTTTAAGTAAAAATAATAATCGCTTAATCGAAGACAAGTTTTAAATTTTAATATTGTATTTTTAAACTACATGAGTTTTATCGACGCAAGGACAAACAATTAAATTAGGCCAGTACAATAATAGACGAGCACTCCATACTAACGTTCGGAAAGCCTCGGTTCGAGTCCTGGCTTCAACAACATCCAAAATTATAGAAAATTAATTTTGTAAATTACGGCCCCCTTCCGGTGGGAATGTAAATCCATCGTTTGTATTTCTGGCATTAAATTCAAGTGTCCTCATAAAAATCCATCAGCCGTTCGGAGGCTTAAAATACATTGTAGGTCCCTTCATTTGTTGGAAAAAGAACATCAACACCACAAACTGAAGAAGGAACTCGGCTAAAAATCGCTTCAGCGGTTACAAAGCGCCAATTAGATACATATAAAAACTCGTTTAAAGCAAAATGCCTTTAAGAAAATTATTTCTATAATAAGATCGTAAATGATTAAACGAAGAGCGAAGATTTAGCTGTCTAAGGGGACTATATGATGTAATCCTCTGAGAATGTATAATACCAAATTGTATGCTCTTCATGCTTTCTTTGATGGATGTTTTACCCGAAACCTCATATCTGATCAAATCGGTTGTATGGGAGCTGTAGCTATAGTACTCCGATTTTGACAATTTTCGGTGACAATGTTTAATTGCACATACAAATGTATAATACCAAATTCCAGACTCTTAGATGCTTTTTTATATAGGTAACTAAGTTTATTCAACAAAGCAAATTTTGGGTGCATATTAACTGCTCTTAAAACTTGTCAAATCTTATTAAAACGTATTCAAATAGTTATCTTTTGAAAACATCCAATAATGATTTTATTTTTTATTCCTTGCTACATGCAAAATTCAAATAGTAATTCCACTCACCAAATGCTCCTCACAGTAGTGATCCTTCTTCCATGCCTCCTCATCGCCGCAATCACAGCAACCGCCACCGCCTGAAGTGGACATCTTATACTTGTGATAGCGATGTGCCGATTGTTTAAAACAATTCACGCACAACACACAAGTGGGATCCATGCCACACTCGCGACAACTGTATGTGGGTTCGCCATTCTTGAATACCTTACCACAAACTGTGGCGGTATTGCCCTCCTGTTGCAATTTGTCTAGCACAATTTTGGGATTATCACCGAGCACGAACTCCATGAGAACATTTATGATGTGCTCCTTGGCGCCAGCCTCGTTGTAAGTGCATCTTACTACAATTCCGTTTGTTTATTTTTGATTTTTTTTTTTTTTTTTTGTTTTTTTTATCCAAAGCAAATGATAGTAGGGAAGCGCGTAGAATGAAAACATAAGAAAAGAGAAATATGAAATGAATAGAAATATAGGTAAATATAATAAAAGATTTATAGTAAATGATAATGAAAATTATTATTGATTTGCAGTTGTTGTTGGTTCTTGCGTGACAATAGCATAACAACCTATAAAATGGCAATGAATATTAGTAGCGTCGCCGTAACTTTTACTTTTTTTTCTTTTAAACACAATGCTGGCGTTGTTAGAGTGTATGATGATGGTCAGTTGGCTTTCAAAAATAATTTTCAATTATTGATTTATCTATATATGTAGGTATGTATATGTAGATGCATGTATTTTGTGATTAATTAGATTAGTTTTTCTTTGATGTTGTTGTTGTTGTTGTTCGTATGAATCAACTTAAGATTTTTGGGAAAAGTAGTGTTGGCAAAAAAACTTACAGGCGCCACGAGGCCGCGAGCCATCAAGCCTAGCATAGTTTCTAAATGCAGAAAGTACATCTGCCCCTTGGGGAACCAAAAACACATATATAATAATTAAGGTAAAATAATATTGAAAAAAATAAATAAATAAACGATATTCAAGCAATTAATTATGTATGTATGTATGTATGTATGTTGTTATTAACGCATAAAATGAAGTTCACACTTTACAAAAACATTAAGGATTTGTTAATGATTATGAATTTGTATGTAAGTTGGTTAAATTACAGTAGTAAACACGGCTTTTGTTACACGAACTCTTTGATGATTTTTGTTTATGTCAGTCTATTCTCAATAAAAATGTGTAATTATTTGATTTTAATCGCAACCAGTCTTTTGAGACACCAACATATTCATTACTGACCTTTTATATGGGGAAATTACCATGTTGTTGTTGTTGTTGTGACCGCAAAAATATTCCTCAAAGTAATTTTTGGGGAATGTTGCGGGAGTGACAGTCCTTTGTCGGTTAAAAAACCCGTGTCGTTCCGGTATAAAGACCCGACTATCGTGGGAGCAATTGGATTTTAGTCAACTCTTACGACAGGCATGCCTCACCGCGGGTAAATTCCTGAACCCCTAACCCCATTCTCGCTGCTGAATCGTAACCAAATCGACCAATTTCTGAGGTGGATGGTGACTGCTGATGAAAAGTGGAACACTTCCAGCAAAGTCAAACGAAATCGGTCGTGGTCGAAGTGCAGTGCGCCGTCACAAACGGTCTCCATACCAGCATTGACAGCCAGGAAGATTCTTTTGTGTGTTTATTGGGATTAGCAAGGAATCATCCACTAAGTGCTGCTTACTTAAGGAAAATACTTAATTCTGACCTGTAGTGTCAGCAATTGGAGCGTCTGTATTAATCAATCGCCCAGAAGCGCCCAGTTTTAGCCAACAGGAGGGAAATTGTGTTTCATCAGGACAACGCCAGACAACACACATCGATAGTGTGGCTTGATTTGAAAGCTCTTTTGCATCCAACTTATAGTCCGGACGCCATATCATCTGTTGCTAACCATGACGAATGATTTGGCTCGTGAAGAATTGGCCTTAAGATAAGCCTGTGAAAATCGATTGACCCAATCTTTTTTGCCAAAAGAGGCAAGAGTTTCTATAACAGAGGCATAACATCATAATCTTCTAAGTGGCAAAAAGTTATCGAAGAAAAAAATCCATATTTGAAATAAATCGGATAATTTTGAGTATGGTAAATAAAACCTTCAATTTAATGCAAAAAAAATAAATTATTACTTTTTATTAGACCTAATACGTAAGTTCCTACATAAAAGGTATTACAACTAAGTCCAAACACGCTATCCATTATTCAAACTTGAGAGTGACCAAAAGTCACATCCTACATAGTGCTGACCTGCCCGCGCCAAAACCTCCAAATCGATCAGAAAGGCCGTATTACAGTGATGAATTCGTCTTAAGCCAGCACCATACGGTATTTCAAGATAGGAACCCAAGTTAAGAACCGTCAACTTCAACGACGTCAAATCATAATGTTTAAAAACTGCCCAGGAAAAACTGCAATGTTTTTTGAATGTCATCGAGAACTTTCTTGGCAACCATAAATCAGATAAAAAATTAATAATTAAACTTATAATGTCACATAAAACATTGGGTTGTAAATGTCATTTAAATACATATGCTGGACTTTCCTTTATATTTGGATGCTGTGAAGGACGAACAAGATGAAATAGAAAGGTTCCATTAGGGCATTTTCTTAATGGAAAAACTTTGTCAATGGAAATGAAGTCCAGGAATGCTAGCAGATTATTGTGGGAGACTTAAAAGGGACCTACCAAAAGCCAAATGTTTATGAAAATCCCAAGTATTTATGGGGCGTTAAGCAATAAAATTTTTGTAAGTATAGTTTTTTGTGTTTTTTTCTGAGAATAGCTGTTTTGATGTCACAATAAAACCCAATGTGCACATATTTTTTCATTGATATATTATTGTTTAGTGGCTCTAAGACATTCAAAATTTGTTATAAGTTTAAATGTGAGAAAAAAAAATCGATTTTGTTGAATAGTGTTATCAATGAATCGATCGAGTTAAAATAGTTTCCTTTAGTGCAGTTAGAAAATTAAATAAATATTATGCTTGTATGCCTGTACGATTAATATGTATGTATATAGGTATGTATTTAAGGATGAAAGACGTTATAACTTTAATTTTAAATTCGAATTCAAATAAGTATTAAAAACTTTTATACAAACAAATGAAAATGTAAGCAATATATATGTACATAAGTATCAAGTTATTGTTTTACCAAATATTAGTTCAAAAACATGAAAATTAAATCAAATAAAACGACATATGTATACCTATATGTATATGATAATGCATGCATGCATGTATGTATGTAAAAGAATGACAATGTCTGGATAATGAATTACAATACATTAATATGAGGTCTTTGACATAGAAATTTAAAAAAATATCCCTATCAGTGCACATTAAGTTGCTTAAGTAGTGATTGTGGATTCAATGCCGACTCGGCCGTTTATTTAACTAACTAAGGTGACCAATATCTTGTTGTTGCTGTGCCGGTTATTTACCAACAGTTAAAAAAGCGTAAATTAAACATTACCAGGGATCCATACAGAAACCGTACAGGACACGCCCAAATATTAAATTCTACCCCATTATTGCAACAGCTGGCCTAGACCTCACCATTTTCTGTTTTGACAACATTTTCTGCAATCAACATGAGCAAGAGGCTTTCCGACCACTGCAGCGTGTTTCCAGCGGACCTAACCACATCCCAGGGGAGTGCGATGCAGATGAACTGGCTAGATTTGGAACTTTCCTAATTACGGTAAACTCTGTACGTAACGTGGGCAAACCTCTTTCCCCGACAAATGCAATGGGATTTATCGAATTATCTTTCTAAACAGGACCTTCATAAGCCGGTTGTTACGGCTTAATAACAGGAGGCTGTCTTATGGGGACTCATGATAGACGTATGTGCTACTTCTGTAAAGGGTTTTGCCGCAGTTGTAGGAACCGGTCCTCGGTAATTTCCACTTCGATTGCCTTACTAAGTTTGCATAAGCCCACCGATTGGTTTGAACATCTAGAAAGGTGAGAGGAATATCCTTCACATGCCCAAGATAGGTGATTCCCATAGGATAGGCCAGTATGACTAAGTGCGTTTGATCAGTGTTCCATGATCGAGCAACCTCTTAAACTAACTAACTAACTAACTAACTAGGCATTAGCATGGAGGTTATCTAACAGTCAGAGATAAAGGGCTTGGAGCAAAGGTAGCGATTGTTAGATGAGTCGATTTAGCGGACATTTGAAAAGGTGATTACATGCGATAACAGAGTATTAGACGAGTTGAGTTAAGAGGTGGGTATTGTCGTGAGGAGATTCACTGCATGGGTAAAGTCTGGATGGGTTGAAATTCTGTCGACTACAATATCCCGACTTAAAGTGTGCCAGTATTATTCCAATCTCGCGAATCAGCACTTGCTTTTGCTCTGTTGTTGTTGTTGTTGTTGATGTTCTTGCTGTTGTTGTTGTTCTTGCTGTTGTGGTTGTGGTTGTGGTTGTGGTTGTGGTTGTGGTTGTGGTTGTTGTTGTTGTTGTTGTCAGGCTAGATCAGTCTAAGTCATCGAGGTCATCTAACGGGAGGTCGAGGAAACGAGCTATTTCGACGAGTTAGATGAGTTGAGTGTCGTTTGGGGACTCGTTGCATGCAGCATATATGTTAGGTAAGTATGGGTTGAGTCTGGATAAGTATGGGTTTAGCCTGCTACAACATCCAGACCTGAGTTGTGCGTTAGAGGAATCGATTTTACATTGATATCCATTGAGTATGTCTGGATAAGTAGTTCCTAAGTCTACCCCACAACGATTTCTTATTGTTTTGTTGTTGTCATTGTTGTTGTTGTTATTGTTATTGTTATTGTTATTGTCGTTGTTGTTGTTGTTGCTGCTGTTGTTGTTGTTGTTGTTGTTGTTGTTGTTGTTGTTGTTGTTGTTGTTGTTGTTGTTGTTGTTGTTGTTGTTGTTGTTGTTGTTGTTGTTGTTGCAAAGTAGTTTTTGGGGAATATTGCGGGAGTGACAGTCCTTGGCCGGATAAAAATCCGGGTCGTTCGGATATAAAGACCCGACAGTCGCGGGAATTATTGGATTTTAGTTACCTCTTAGGACAGGCATGCCTTACCGCGGTAAATTCTTGAATCCCTAACCCGCAGGGGGGATGATTTCATATTGAAAGAATATGGCAGTAGCAAAATCAGAAAGTCGCAAATTTTCTTTGCGGAAGCTACTATAAAGGGGTAGGAAATCAAGGAAATTTATTATGGTTCTTAAAGGGTTTCGAAATATTAAATAAAACAACACAATATACATATATAAAATTAAAGTTGGTACCGATTAAAATTCGGATTTTAACCCAAGTCAGTGACCTAAAGCTAAAAGTCTCCAGACGCTTCCCTCATGAAAATTCTTCTAATGGAATTTGTGGACTATGGTGAAGGCGAACCACGGTGCTAGTAAATAATCGAATAAATAATGATATTTTTTTGTATGATGAGAAAAGCTTATAAGAGGATAAAAAGCAATGCTGATTCACATCTTTTACTCAACACTCAAATAATGAAACAACTGTTAGAGCTAAGAGCTAACGTTCATACAAAATACAATAACAAATATTTTGTGATGTTTATATAACATGTACATATGTGCATATGTATGTAGTTAAATTTTTAATGGAAAGCACTTTTACGATGAAGAGTGAAAAAATATTTAGCAAATTGTATTTACTTACAGCTGGGTCTAGTAGTGTCTGAAAGAAAGCGAAAGGAAAGAGTGTTAAATATAATGCTTAATAAAGTAATTATGAAGTTTAATAAAATTAAAAGTGATATAGGGACTATATAAAAACAATATAAAACAATTTATTAACTGATACAATAAAGAGTAGCATTTTTAGCTACAAAAACGATACAAACAAGTTATTCTGCAAACTTACATAAGCACCTGCCGACATACTCGTAACTACAGACAAGATTTTGTGATGACAGCTCAGTGCAATTGTCAAATGACTAAGAATGAATAACTAAATTGCTAATGACGTAATTATAAAATATAAATAACTTAACTTAGATACATATGTACTACACGTATATACATATAAATAACCGGTACCATAATACTCGTAGCATGAGTTTGTAATTTTGTTCGACGGCTTATTTTAAACAGCATTTTTTGTAATAATTTTGTATCTAAATAAATACGAGTATATTCTAAAGAAAAAGTAAAAAAGTTGGAGAAGTTTACTTCACGCATTAGTATATTTTTTGCTGATGCGATTAGAATTCTAAAAACTTTTCGGTATTTAGTCATATTCGAAGAGATATCTTCAAATTTTGAAATTCAAGGATGTGTTTCAAAATCCTTGAACAGTTGCAGAATTATTTAATTAGTTTTTTAATCAATAATTCAATCATTTTTATGAGTGATTTATTTGTGTACTAAAGCGTTTGCCAATAAGGGATGTTATTTTGATATTCAAAGAAACTTTTCCCTTAAAATAGGTTTCGTTGTTTATGTGGAACGTAGCGCCATCTTGTTGAAAGTAAACGTTGTCCAGATATACGACTCAATTCCGGCCATAAAAAATAATTAATCATCTCTCGATAGCGCAATGGATTCATTTTCGAAAAAAAGGTTCAATGACACCGCGGGACCATAAACCGCACCAAACACGAAGGGGATGGATAAATCTTGGATTTCCCGTGCCACAGATGCGACAGTTTTGCTTATTGGCGTAGCGAGATGGAAATGGGCCCCATAATTCAAGATGATTTTTCGATGAAACTTTTATAGTAAATATTAATAATTTCAATGCGTAGTTGAAGTATAGTTTTTACTTGTAAAATTACAAAAAATTGCAGCTTCATAAGTGGCATCCAACGGAATAGCTGGCTATTCAAAATATCTATAATAAATAAGTATTATAATGGATGAATACAGGTAATGATCGAAGGAATAAAATTTTTGACAATAATCTCGATTTTTTGAGCCACTTTGAAGTAAAGTGTAGAAGCCGCCATTTTGTCAAAAAATAGAAATATTCATTATTCTTTCGATCATTACCTGTATTTATCCATTATAATACTAAATTTTTTTGGTTTTAGGGCTTCAGATAATTTGAAGCGGAAATATTGTATCTTCCTCACCGCCAGACACCTTTTTTTGGAGGTCCTTCTGGAGATCGGCTACATGAACAAGACGAGCCAATATTTTTTAAAATTAATCGGTTATTGCTAAACTACATGAAATTCTGTCTATTAACATTTCTTCTATTAATGTATAGAACAAAATGCCTCAAAAAAATTAACAAAGAAAATCATTTATTTTGTTTTGCAAGTGAATATAACCCCTTAATGGGAAACCCTTTATTAAATAGCAATATATACATATGTAAATAAATAGGATATATAATTTTCTAGACTACCCTCGCTTACGGGCAGGCAAGATCAGTCTAAGTCATAGGAATTTAATCGCTTACAGTATCTAGATCTCAACGGTGTCAGTATATATTTATATTTTTTTTTCTCTTATCAGGAGCAGCAATTTAGATGGAAATTGAAAAAAAAAATTCAGTGCGAAAAGAAGAAATCAGAAAAGTTGTTTTTTCAACACAAGAGATAAAGAAGGTCTTTACTGTTTACTATTCTCTTTTAACACAACGTTGGCACGCTAAAAAAATGGAAACAGTAATAGCCAGTACTGCAAATAACCGAAATTTTCATGTGAAAAATTTGCTCGCAAGAGATAATCTTTGATATTTATTTTTTTTTTCGGGCAAATGTTAAAAAAAATTTACGAATTTTATATAAATATGTATTTACAACAGTATTGTATAATGGTAGACCCTAACATCACAAACTCATAATTTGTCAAAATAAATTGAATCAAAAAATTTTATTTTTCCTTAAAACCCATCATTTGCGCGTGTCGCTGAACTTTTTAAAAACAACATGCACACACATATAAATGTACATATGTATGTATGTACTATATATATACAAGTATATATAGGCATTTAAAAACCAAATAGACCAACATACAAATATTTTTCGCACCTTCGACAGGGAATTTCAATACTTCCGAGCGTATTTTTGATAAAAGCTTCTTGCTACTTAAAATTTATTTACAGGTAAAACAACAAAAGGCATACCAGAAATCCAAGGAGAGAAGATCACTCGAAAATCGCTTAAATGATTATAAAACCCAAATTATTAATATAATATATTTTAGTTGTGTATATGTATGTATGTAAGTATAGTAAAGTGTAAAATAAAAACAAAGCATATTGTCGCTATTTCTTTTCTACATGTTTGTTTTGATATTTGTCGAATCATCGCTAAACAGCTTTTGAGGCGAATAACATGAAAAAGTCAATGACAAGAAAATAAACAAACAAAAAAGAAAATAATATAGTATACACTACATATGTACGTATAAAGCCCAATATGGGTTAAATACATTGCGAAACTTTTGTGTTGAGCGGAGGAAACTGAAAGTATACACAAGCAGACATGCATTTATACGAGTACAAAGTAAGTATGTATGTGTACATATGTATGTACGCTAAACTAATTTATTTCAAATCATTTTAAACATTTAATTTTATTGATTTCGTTGTCTGTGATACCCTCTATATATTATATATACTTTTATATGTATGTATATATGTATAAAACAAAACATGTATGTGCTTATTTTTGTTTAATTTACAGGGGCAATAGCGCCTTAGTTAATGACAAACAAATAAAACTGCAATACAACTATTACTTTCATAAATTATTCGTATATATGGGGGTAAAAATTCAAATACTATATACATATATACTACATATGTACATACGTCTTTTTAATGTTATTTCTATAAACGGTTTGACGGAAAACCACCCGACAAATCCTTCACTATTGTATTTGCAAGTTGCAAAATCGTGATTAACAGCAACAAACTGGCAGCGAAATAGTCTCTTCAGCAGTATTATTGTAAAAAGCTACTTTCTAATTTGCACAAAGCATAATCAAAACAACAAAATCATATATGTAAATATAATTAAACTTGTAGCCAAATCGTTTGCTGCGGTTTTTGCTAATATCTACTTTCAGAATTTTAACACTTTCAAGACTTCAATTGAGGAATATTCGAAGATTATATTTTAAGACTCAAAATATATAAAAAATTTAAATAATTAACGTAGATAATTATGTATATAACAAGTGGACTGACCCAATAAGTCCAAGTATAATTAAAGTTTTTTTTTTTTGTTCCATACAATGCACGGAAAAACCATTTCCCATAATTTATTATATGCACAAACATACAGTGACTCACAGTGAAAATGGTCCACATGTAGCCAAACGCTTTTAACTGCAAAAAAGTCTGGGACATTGAAATAAATAGCAAAAATATAAGTGAATTTCATAAGTTCACTTTATTCAAGTAATAAATACAGGAAAACATTTTTTTTATTCAATTACATATTTCATAAAAATAAGCATTTAACAAAATAGGAGAAAAATTCATGTCACAGTGAAATGCTTATTTAAAAAAGAAATAATATATAAAAAAATGTAATTGAATAAAAAAATGTTTATTGTATTTATATATTATTTATTTTAATTTCTCAATCTTTTTTACAGTTAAAAGCGGTTGGTTTCAGGTGGATCATTTTCACTATGAGCCACTGTAATTGTTTGAACAACTAGTGTATTTTTTTTTCAATTATCTCACGCCAGTCAGTCACCTATTTATATCGTGCATAACTTGCATGAATATATTATTGCATTTTGTGTTGCTTTAAATAAGCCGTTAAGTCAGTTCAATACTTTGTTTAATTTATACATTTACGTATACGTATGTATGAACATACTAGTTTTCACTTAACTTTTCTGCATTTTTAATAACTTTTATTAATTTATAAGATAACAAAAGGCAATTGATACCCAATATAATTATGTTATATTTCTTATCAAAAAATATCTAATAAATGCAAATCAAGGATGAAAATAAATATATATAAAATTCTGATGAAGAGCTTTAGAAATTCAAAGCACAGCATTTTAAAATTTATTTCCAGGCACGAAAAACTTGATTAGAATTTTAATGTATAGCTTTATTTTGTAACTGTCGAAAGTATTGTCGGTCCCTAATAACGGGAAGGTGGGGAATCGGGTTAAGAAAAAAAGAAAAAAACAAATTTAACTAGACATGACAAGACCTCATGACACTCCGGTATGTGGCACGCATTGCTGCCCGCTTGTAAGCAGCGCCCGCGAAATGACAACTACAATTTTAAAATCATTGAGTTGCAGGTTTTGTGTGTTTATGAACAATGAAACAATTAAACCACAAAGCCGGTAGCAATTGTTGACACTGAAACAGCGTAAAAAAATACAATAAAGATCAGACAAATTGCATATGTGCGTACATATGTAAGTGAGAATGCATATGTCAGTAGCAGTAAATTTGTACAAGTATTAACATATGAGCATATAAATAGATAAACTAATATATGTATGAATGTACATACATACATACTCGTGCATACACACATACAAATAGAACTAAACCAAATAACAGTGTATGTTATCAGATCAGGTTGCCATGGCCAATGCTAGATATGCCAACAAACCTACAAATAACCACAACCATCAACCAACTACCGCCATTGAAAAAGGGCAGATACACGACAACTGCACCAAACTAATATGTGGTCTATGTGTAACTGTTATTAATACATACCGTACCGTATATTGTATGTATACAATAATTGTTTAATACATATTATATTATTTATGATATATACAAGTAGTTGAATTTTCATACCACTATTACTATTTATGTATACTATACATATATTATGTAATGATTATTACTAACTATTTGCTTACCTTGCTCTGCTTCATAATGGTAATGAAAATATTTCCTTGCTTGTTTTTGAAAAAAATCAGTGAAATCTTGTTTTTGAATAGTACCCGCTTGATATTTGAGGCGCCAATCTTTGAGTGGCGTTTCGGCAGTGTGTGTTGGCGGTGCAACCACATCCTCTAAATCGAAACGCTCCATAGCGTTCTGAACGTTACAGATAAAACTCCACCTACGTCGACAATCTTTCTGTACTTTCGTATACACCTACAATGGCTCTTAAGTTGTGAATTTATTTTGCTTATGTGTTAGTTCTTTTCGTTGTATTTGTTGCTGTTTTCAAATATTTTTCTGCACTTTTTCTTTTACTTTTATTATTATATCTAGTTATTCTTGTTATAGCGGAAAACTTTATGTTGCATATTATGACATACGCGTATACAATAGTGTCCGCAGTTGGCCAAAGCCGTTGGGAGGTTGCTGCATTCAAATCTTTTTCTACCTCCAAAATCAATTACCTTCTCTGCACACTCTTTTTTACAATATTTGTTTTACATACATACATATAAATATGTTATGTTTTACTTCTTTGTTTTTGTCTACTGAGTTATTGTATTGTATTAACCCATATGAATATTTTGATACTCAAAGAATTAATTTATTTAACAGGAAATAAAACGACGACGCTGCTCAACGTTATACGCGAGCTTTTGTAGATACACCTCCTTTGTTTATTCTTTGAGATTCTTGCGTATACGAAATGTATGAGTTTATTTTTTCTTATTTGCTTATTTCCGTTTATTTTTATGACGCTGAATGCTGTTTTCGAATATCGGTATCTGAAAGAAAGAAATTGAATTAATAAGCAAGTGAAAATTTTCGCACAATTTTTTAAGTGCAAATGATATGAAATCGAAAAAAGTTAAATATTAAGTACAATAGGCTGTAAAAAATGGCTTGAGATGTTTTAGCCTTATTTAAAAAAAAAATTGCCAATTATATATACATATTTTCCTTTTTGCAAAAAATTAATTACGAACAGTTTGAAATCAAGATAACATATATACATATATATGTATTCACATATTATTTATTAAAATTTCATGAGTGGTTGAAATACATTTCTGCAGAAACCTCACTATTAATAATATTACATGCAACTTAAAATAAATGGCATAAGTGTGGGTGCGGTTCTCAAGTATTAAAAACTGTGTACTGTCGCAACAATATTAAAACTAGATTTTGTCTTTTAGTTCGTTTCCGTAATATACTGTATTACACTTTTCTTAACAGAGAATCTTTTTAATTAGCCTTATCTTTAACAAATACAAAACAGTTTACAGCGCAGTTCGCGTTAGCTGAGGCACTATTGTTATACAAAATAAAACTTTAGTTCACATTTATTCTCTTTTATAGCACAGTTTTGTCTATGTATGAATGCACGTACGACTTTTTGCAGAAATCTACAAAATAAAAAATAAACCTTGTATGTACTTATTTAGGGAGCAGTTTCAACAAATGTATGACCTTTTGAATGTGAAGCAGCATCATTACTGTTTGTTAAGATTTACTTTCAAATAAAGTTTTCTGAGAAAAACTTCTTATCAGAATAAAAAAAAAAAATTAATTAGCTTTATGTATAAATATACTGTGTATGCAAATTTTTCTCTGCACTGAATACCAAGCTACTGCAGCACCATCTGCTATACATATAATTAAATATGTATATACAAACAGATGAATACTGCTGCCCAAGATGACGTCTCCTACTAAACACTCCTACGCTTTTATAATTCTTCTTGCTCACAACTCCATTGTTTATAAATAAACACTAAATCCATGTACATATACAATATGTTTGAAAGCACATATTATTTGTTCAATGCATAATTTGCGTACACGTCATTGGTGCATCACATATGTATAACATTAAGCTTATGCGTTTTGCAAAAATACAATCAACAAAATACGCTTTAACTTGTTTTTGGTAATATATTCACTTTATATACATAAAATCAAGTTGCTGCTCACTGCTCCCTCTTAACTGACGTAAAATACTTTGCAATGCAAAAATATTTTTCTTTTGCCTGTGTTTTTTTATATAAATATGCATGTATATATCTGCAGTATATTTTACTTTGTTAGCTTTGCATTTATTGCTGCAACATTTGTATTCAATTATTTATTATTTTGCCAATTATTTGCAATAAATTTTATTTTAAAGTATTGCGTACTTTCACGATAATTTTACTGCTGATTTTTCACATACTTTCATGTAATCACTCTACAAATTTTAATTTCTTTTTCGATTGGAAATTTATTCTCGTCCTCTACCTGTCTTTCTCCTCCTTTGGATTGTTTTTTATTTTTTATTTCTTCGATTTTGTGCTGATTTTCTTTATTGCCTCTCGCTCTAACTTATAACCACGAAAGCACTATCACTAATTTTTATCTTCACAAAGGCTTTTGTTATTGTTTTCGTTATCTATTTTGCGGATACACAAAGCAAGCGAAATTCGCAGAAGCAAAAAAATGCATAACTTGGACAGAAATGCAAGTTTTTGTTATATTTAACAATAATGAAACTGAATTTATGGCAAGAAATGTAAAATAACTACGTAAAATTTTTACCTGTCAATTTCACACGTGAAGTGAATAGTGACTGAACAGCTGTCAGAAACGCAAGAGTTGATAGAGCCAATTTAATCCAAACATGTTTCTCTATACACAATTCATAAGTGCAAAAGAGATAGAAATACTACAATAATGCATGGTTGCGTTTTGGAAATAAGGCTGCCGGGTGTGACAAAATTGAAATTAGTTTACAAAAAATTTTAAAAATAGTCTGGTATTACAAGGTTTGAGCTTTTGAAATGCACTGTGGATTCTGAGATTGGTGAAAAGGCACATTAGTGTAACGGGTCTGCTTCTTCAAACCCGATCGAAATTGATCTCGTATCGATTTAGGTTTCCTCTAATTTACTAGAAAGCAGTGTTCACCCAAATAAACCGTTCACTTATTTGCCCCTTTATTAAATAGTAATGATTCTCTTTAATTTAAGAAAAACTTTAGAAATAATCTTCACAAAATAGCACTCAATCTACTAACTAAACTGTCGGTGATTTTTCCAATGGGAATTTTCCCATAAATCAAAATACAGAACACCAAATTGCATAATCGTATTCGAACATAGATTACGACACCTGAAACAATTTTGAACACGATTCTAATCAGATTCAAATTCCTATTATTTTCTTTTGGATGTTGGTCTAGCCAGTATTGGAACCCATGTCCTTTCTCATGGTTGCAAACACTGCTAACCGCTCTGCTACAACGGTCGACGCAACAAATACTTTCAATAGTTGGAGAAGCCAATGTCTATAAAACCGGTAGTATCTTCCTTTTATGAAGATGGTGTCAATATCTAAGGGCGAACCCCAGAACTTCAAGTTCGCCGATTTAGATAGAAAAAATTTATTTGTTAGTTGCATGATTAATAGACACACACCTAAGAGCAAAAATTAATATTCTGAATCGACTAGTTAAGTTCTATTTTTTCGCATCTTAATAAATCTCATCAGCGAATTTCCACAGCTCCGAATGAATTTCTGGCATGAAATAAAGGCTCCTCATAAAAATTCATCAGCCGTTTGAAGGCGGCTTAGCATAAACTGTAAGTCCCTTCATTTGTTGGAAAAATATCAAATCGTACCACAGATTGGAGGAGAAGCTTGGCCGGAACCGCTTTGGCGGTTACAAAGCGCCAATTATGTATAATAGATTTATTTATTTATTTCTTCATTTTCTTTCATTTCTGCTTGCCTTTTCATTGGTGGCAGTTGAAACCGAATGCATCCTGCATTTTTGTTACCATTTTGCTCCACTGTACATGGAGCTTCAGCCAAAGCTTTTCAAATCGTTCATTGTTGTCAAGCCAACAGAATGTAAACAAAGGATAACACGAAAGTTGTTTTTGTTTTATTGCGAACGATTCGTGTCCTTTGTTCATAATTAGTGGCAAAAGTCTATTCTTTCATAGAATAATAATCAAAATTAGACTTTAATTAAGAAAAATAATTTTATTTTTGCATAATAGAATGTGTAAATTTCAGTTTAAGATTCCAACTAACAATAAAATACAGAAATAAACCGAAAGTGCTTCTTATCAGCCAGCGATAGCCCTTCGAATAAGTTAACTTTTCACAACATGCAATCGATTTTTATATTATGTAGAATCGTAAAAAATCGATTTGATATAAAAATTTAATTGAATGCGATTTAGTGAGCAAATGATAAATAAGAGTTGAAAATAATTGTACTCAACCAATATTACATCTTACTGTGCATCTTAAACAATAAGAAAACTATTGAACTTATTCCATTACATTTAATTAAATATGGCCACCGATTTGAGAACTACGACTGTAGGCGCTACAACAACAACAACAGCTAATACAGCCACCAATGCTAATACGAATTCAATGATTAATATAAAAACAGTTATGGAAGCACAAACGACACATTCTAGTCAAGCAAAAACGCTAAATGCCGAAAGTAGTAGCTCGTCCGGTGTTAACCCAAACAATACTGGCGGCAGCGGAAGTGGCGCTACCGGTGGAGTATCAACACAAAATGATAAATCGGAAAAGCCCAACGCACATATTGACTTTAATATCCATGGTGATAGTATTGCTCTACTTGCCGGTGATGATTCGGACTATACGCCACCACCGTCACCGCTGTCCGCTAAAGGTTATGGTCAGCCGATAGAACCGCAAAAGCCGCGCTGGTTATCCTCTTTACACAGCGTGATCTTCATTATAACCTGTGCTCTAGCGGTCTTCATTGTTTTTCGTAACGTTCTAACTTGGTGAGTACGAATCACTTGTTTTACACAAAAAACTGATTGCATTGTTTTATTTTCTTGTTTGAGTTTTTGGCTTATATATTTCCACAAAGGCAATAACACTATGAGGCTTAGACTTTCTTAGTAGGGATTTTTAGTCGTAGAACTTCTAGTAAATTTGGTAAGACATTACCTTTTGGAAGTGAAGAGGTAATGCGGATCTATTCTCAAAAAGCAAATTCTAAGAAAAAAAAATAAATAAATAAATAAAAACGATTCGTGTATGTTCGGGCTTGGTAAGCGTAGTAGTAAGGTTGCAGTGAGATAAAAATAATAAAAATTTAACAGTTACTCATAATGGTATTTGAAAAGAAAATAAGGAGGCTATGACTTACTTACTTTACTGGCGTAGACACCGCTTACGCGATTATAGCCGAGTTAACCACATTGCACCATTCGTTCTTTCATTTCGCTGTTTGGCGCCAATGGGAAATACCAAGTACAGCCAGGTCCTTCTCTACCTGGTCGCAGTGTAGGTCTTCCTCTTCCTCTGCTTCCACCGGCGAACACTACATCGAAAATTTTTAAAGCTGGACTTTTCCTATCCATCCGAATCTAGTCAGCGTAGCTACTGTTTCTTGATTCTATGATTCTATAATTTTCAACGAAGTCTTCATGAGTATACCATATAATAGTACTCTGGTTACAGCTAAGTAATTTCTTTGGCCTCCATATAGAAGAAAACCGAAAGAGGTCGAAACGCGTGAGTACGAATAGCTTGAATAACCGGCCGATAGGAGTAATGCCTACTAATGTATGGAGAAGCAAAGTGAGCTCGAAATTGGATTACCGGTCGAGCAATTCAAATACGGCAACGAAGGACTGAAAATGGATGCATTAGCTTCTTTACAGAATACGGCCAGACAAGAGAATACCTGATAATTGGAGCCTGAATGTGCTCTATTCAATTTATAAATGATTATCCCAGAAATTCACTTTCTTCGACTTTTAAGCTGCAGTAAATACTACGAACTGCAGCGCTGAATAGAAAAGGTACAACCTTCTATAAGAACTTGCAGTATCGGGCGTATGTTGATATACGTAGTATTGATGCAATCAGACTCAATAAGCGCATTGTTAGTAGAGCTCAAGATTTTGTTCGTACATTTTCAAGCTTTTGACTTGACTTTTTTCCCAGAACTTTCTTCTATAATTTTAATTTTATTTATGAAAAGTGTAAAACTCATTGAAATACTAAAGACATTTTGACAAAAAAAATTGAAATTTGAAAAATTTCATACCATCATTTGAGCAGTTGAGCAACAAACGAGTATCGAGCGAGTATCTAGCTGGTCAAAATGCTCGATACCCGGGTATCTAGAGCTCTAGTCGTTAGTTCTGCTTTTCCTAGGCAGGATAGTGAAACGAATCGAAGGGGTCTTTTCTTGAACGAGGACAAGACGAAATATCTCTTGTCGTCAAACAAACAGTCAGCGCATTCACTTCTTCGCTCCACGTCAATTTTGATAGTTATAATTTTGAAGTTATAAAAAATTTCGTCTATCTAGGAAACAGCATCGATACTAATAATAACGTCAACCACAAAATCCAACGCGGAATCACTTTTGCCAGGTAGTACTTTGAACCGCTTTAAAAGTGTTGTCCTCACTCCACAAAACAATGATCCAACTCTACAAGTCGATACTCCTTCCTTCTTGCTTTAAGGTGCGTTGACAACATCTGATGAGTCGGCTTTGAGAGTCTTCGAGGAAAAGTTTTGCAAAAGATTTATGGACCTTTACGTACTAGTGACGGAGTATACCATAAACAATGGAAGCAGAGAAAGAGGAAGACCTCCACTACATTGGAGGGATGAGGTGGAGTGCGACCTCGTTGACATTTTGCTGATAATAAAGCAGGTTTAATAATGGAGTATACCTGTCAACAGTCTGAAGTCTATTCTCTTTTCAACGCTAGTACATACCTACATACATAGTTGGTGAGTTTTTTCTCGTACGATCTACACGAGTTCAGCTCCCCAATAGCCATTGGCTTGCTTCCATGGCCTACTAGCCTAGCATTTATTGCACTTCCTTCACTTGGAAGTTGTTGAATATTTATGATTTCATTCAATGTTCAAGACATACACGGTGTGTCCCAAAAATAACCGAACTTTATATATAAATCATACAACATACAGCGCCATCTATTGAAAATTTGCAACATTATAAAGATACATTCATCCTCTTTCAAACGCACCTGACTTCATGTAAGTCGGATGACAGATGTAAAAGTGACAACCATTTCAATAAAACCAAAAGTGTGCTAATGGTTCCACAAAAAAATGGAACAAAGAGCAAATATAAAATTTTGTGTCAAACTTGAAAAAAAAAATTGAAATTGAAGTTTAAAAAATTAAAAAAAAATTGAAAAAAATGAAGCAGCCGTAACCGCGGTACTGAATAACATTTCTATAAATGACAAAAAAAATCTAAGCATGCACTGGTTGATCGTTCCAAACGTTGTGTTGAGTCAAATGGAACCTATTTTGAATAAATAATAACTTTCAAAGATAATATAATGTGTATTTTACTATTTTATATCCAAAAAGTTCGGTTATTTTTGGGACACACCGTGTACATAAGTATATAGATAAACTGCTTTTTACATTGTTCACATATTGATCGCTTCAGTACTTGTTGAATTCGTGGAGCATGATGGTTAAGGCTTTAATCACAGCTTGGGATATACAAATGTATGTATGTACCTATATGAACTAAATCTTTGCCACCAGAGCTCGGAGAACCGATCTTGGCTAAATGTAATCGTTTTGCAATCCGTAGGAAAACTCTTAGGCAATGCGAATAACCAATTTCTTTTTTAATATCACTTAAGCATTTACACACATTTAGATATATGTACGTATGTACATACATTCATACAACTTTCCTGATACTGTGGGCAAAAAATAATAATAAATGCTAAAGACCGCTTTGCGCTTTACTTGGGTAATGGCCACTCGCACCTTCACATATGTACATATAGGTATACATATATACACAAGTAAATATTTACAGAAAATAAAAGCAAAACGTCTACTAATAAACAGCAAGAAAGTAGTATAGTAAATATATATGGTACGAATAGTATGTACATACGAGTATGTATGTGCCTAAATATAATTTTTTCAATACCTTTTGGCACTCACACCTCAGAGCTAGCGAATTTTGAAACTACTTTCTACTATGTACATATATACTTTCTACTATGTACATATACACTACGAACTTCTAATTAATTCATATTGGATTCATAATCTTTAACTAACAAATATTTACATACATATACATATATTTACCAGTGCTTAACCGTTTGTTTACCTTTGACGTCATGACAATTTTGTTTACAAAATTGCACAGTCAATACTCATAATTATCTCCTCTCCTCTCTTCATTAATAATATTTCTTACATCTCACACGCAATACGAGTATACCATATGTACATATGTACGTAAATACATTTGTTTTGAAATAAAGGGTGTTTTTTAGACGTGTGGTTTTCAATGAGACAATACTTTATTTGGAATTGGTCTTTTTGGCAGCTCTTACTTGATTTATACTCTGTTTCCCTGCTTGAACATGCTTACCCCGGAACACTGTTTGCGAATCGAACAAATTTATTACCAAAATAATGGTTCAGTTCGTGCGACTCATCGCACGTGGAGTCTAATATAGGGATCTTAATCCACAGACCATTGTTGAGACGTCGTTACATCCTTAATAAGTCACTGTTTGGGGTGTTCTATGGGCAGATCCCATATGTTTGAATTGGAGAATGTTGATGTGAACAAACTTTGGTTCCAACAAGATGTCCCTACATGGCACACAGTCAACCAAGCAATCAATTTATTAAGGAAACTTTTGGTGAGCGCAGTTTTTCGCATCATGAGGCTGTGGAGTGGTCTCCAAGATCGTTCGATTCAACAACTCTGTACCATTTTTGTGGGATTATGTGAAGTGGCTTGTCTACGCAGATGTGTTATTGCTGATATATGGCCCCAATTACTGAAAAAAGTTGTCGAAACTTGGGCTTTTCAACTGGAATTTATTCGAACCTACTGCGGCGATTTTATCTAATGCATTCCATAGAAGCAACAGAACAATTGGTATAGTCAGTAGTTTTAATATAAAAGGGTTAAAATTACCTTTTTGTTATTAAAAAATGGAATTGTAATAGAATTCAAAATCCATATGCACATATTAGAGCTCTAGGTACCCGATTTATTTTCATTATTATCTTTCCCTTAATAATCCCCTTTAGTTCTTTAAAGCCCGAAAAATACCCATAAGGTTAAGGTAAATCATTCGAAAGCGTTGAGAGACTCGAATGTTGGACGGAGAGAAATGTTTAGATTCAACACAATAACCCTCACCGTTCTTTCTCTTACAAAATTATTTACATACCTCTACACACAAAGGTAATTGATTTATCATGTAAACAAACACGCCCATGTCGTAATTACAGTTCATACACATGTATATATACGCACCCAGTGAGAAAATTCATTTAACTAAGACAGAGGATATGAAATAATCTCAAGTACTGGATAATTATTGCCACCAAAAAGTTCGAGACGTTTTTCTCGAAGCCCTAGCTCCGAAGAATTAATTAATGAAGACCGATGAACCAACGGCTCAACAGGTTATACAAAGGTCGTTCAACAGAAGAATCATTATATGACAAACAGTACGCAATGGTGTTTTTTTTATAGCCATTGATAGATAATTGAACAATATGGAAATAAGGACAATCATTGATTCCCTAGCTTGAATAAAGCTACTTTAGCATAGGGACTACTTAAGGAAGTGTCTCATCCCAGCTTCTATGGAAGGTTGCGCTGAACGAATATACTTCTCGAACTCAATGATATTATGGATAGAGCTATACGAAGAATACATTCGTGGACGGCGAACAGCGGACTAGGTGCTAAAGACATATAAAAATTCCTTTATACCCTATAGCAAAATATTTTGGATTTGAGATTGATATTAAACTCATCTGGAAGATGCATATTGCAAAACGAATCAAGAAAGCATTACATATATAGATACGAGTATGTGGCGTATTGCAGCTGCAACAGAAAACTTAGCAGGAACTGAGACCTAAAATCGAATGTCCGATTGTAGTTCAATTCCACTTGGAGAATATTAAAAAATGAAATGAAGTACACTGAGCAGACTGTGCTGGAGCTGCAGAAGCCATAAAGTTATGAAACAAATAAGCTATGGACATATCAATATATTATATTGAACCAGCTCACAACATCTTTCAATTAATCATACTATATTCACCAAAGATTAAATTTCAACAAAAGAGGATATCTTCTAGACGTGAATGGAAAAGAGATATAGTAAGAGGAAAAAGATACCATCTCAGTCTATTTGGATAAGGGATAAGTATAGGAACTTAAGATCTCCGGCACGAAACTCAGCTGGCATCTTTTAAGCGACAGTTGTAGGCAGAGGAAAACCTGTAGAGCTCTAATGAATAACAACGATAGAATACCGAAAGCAACTGTTAAATATACTCGAACAGTTGAGGGATGCTGAGGTCAGCATCGCCAGTGGTAAATTCCAGCGACGTTAAGAATTGTAGAAAAATCTTAAACTCGCTGTAGGGTCAAGTCGACATCTCCATAACTTCGGCTTCCAGTCATAGACAATTTTTCGTTAGGGAAAAATGTGACGAGCTTGCCACGTGCAGCCGCCGACAACTCCGAAGCGGAGTTAGCAAAATCTCCCCGTGCAGCTATCGGGAAAGTGCTTCAATTAAGATAATTCAATGTAAGGCAACGAAGCAGAATTGGCCCAAATATGAAAGATTAAGAACTAAGAACCTAGGAATAGCATATATGTAATCACAATAAAGAGGTTTGTGGAACATGAATCTAAAATATGCCTGTCCTATAACAGCCGTTGGTGCAGCTGCGAGCTAGTCCATTTCACTCTCTCTACTTCCATCTCTCTCTCGACATGGAACACTTGGAATCAGTCAATTACCAAACTTTGAACGTCTGTCTACAAAATGCATATGTACATTTTAGCATTGGACCTTACAAGATCTTATAATCAGTTCTGTTGACAATTTCCAAGCGCCTGTCTTCAGAAGTAGCATCGATACCGCGCAGAGTTTTATATGTATGTTCTTTCTTAACTATCATTAAATTAAATTAAAACTAAAATTTTTTAAAAGTTCCAATGTTTGTGCGATAATCATCACCAATATCCAAAGGAAAGAAAAATATTCTTTAATCAATTTAATTTAAATGAAATATTATATTAAAAGAATTATTTAAAAAGAAATCGATACTTCTGTGCTTCAAAGAGACATCAGCTGATTAAGCTTTCAAATTTCCTAGAGGTAAATATCTCTTAAGCACATATGAATGCATTCGTTAAATGCAATACCTACAGTGAAAATATATATGTATGTATATGCATACGAATACATATTATTCAGATACAAAAGTTTAAGTTGTAACGGCACAACAACGAAATATAAGCGATTTCCCAATATACCATAATAGCTACACAAGCACACACACTCTTTCTCTCTCGCTCTCTCTCTCTCTTTCATCTCAGACTTTTTGTTTGTGTGTTTATCACATGTTGAGTGTATAAAATTTCTCGATCGCTTTGTTTTGATTTCAATTTCTTTACAAGCGATGAGATCGCGCCGCAGCTTAATGAATAAAATTGTGAACAACAAACCGTACTTGTGTGAGTATATGTAATATAATCAAATACATATTTACATACTACGTACCATCACAATACAGGCACGCACCAGCTGACATTCTTTTGACAACCGTCCAGAATTTCGGTTCTCCAAACAAATTCATTCCTCAATTACGTTTAGTGTGTGTTTTCCATTTTCTAGTTTATTAGTGATTTTCTATTTTCGTTTTCAAACCACATATATACATATGTATGCATATATGTATTTACCTGCCTAGCATTGCAGTTCCGACTTTCGTTCAAGTTCAGCTTAGTTTAGTTTTACACGGGAAGCCTTGGCATACAAACATAAATATACTCGCATTTTTATATTTTTTTTTTTTACAAAATTTTATTTTTTATTGTGGTTTTTGTGATATACAAATACAAATATATGTACTACTACTATTGTTGCTTTTGTAATAATTATTAATAATGGAGAAATTTTACTACTTGGATATGTTTCTGCTCAGGCATTTGCAAAGCTTCTGGGGAGCATCGGGCGATTTCTGGCAAGCGCAATGGGATAAATTTATCGATAAAACAGGTGAGTGTGAAGAAAGTTTGAAGAAAAAGTACTAGTAAAAGTGTTTATAGATATTGGGCTTGTGGAAAGAAACCTATGAACTTTCTCTTGTAGCTGATATACATACATATAAACATTTACACATATAAATATGTATGTATATGTTTTATTGTTGCGTAGCTGCATTGTTGACTGATAAAAGTGCATAATGGCGAATTCCTTTCTTTCTTTTGCTGTTGAAGACAAGGTTTCATAATGTCAATTTGTAAGACTTTTGACTCAAATATTATATGTACTGACGTTTAGATTTAGATTTACAATCTTGCAACCACTGATTGATGTACTTACGTTTTAGTAATTCTAGTACTCTATGACAAATAATTACAATTTTTACTGTTCTGTAACGATTTATCACTTAATCCACAAATGTTGTAAATGTAAAGAAAGCTATCATCTGCGCTATCTTGCAGATTAATCATTATATATTCACTTAAAAACCAAAAAAAAAGTTAGAAATTAACTTACTAATAAAATACGTACGTACATATGTGTATGCCTGGTGGAAAAGCAGTGCTCGAAAAAGATATTCTATAAAAAATTTAATAATCAATAACCCGCCACACTGTTTTGTAAAATCCTTATCCACGAAAGCCAAGAGTTTTGAACTAAACTGCTAACAAATTCCATTTTACCCAAACTAGCTCATCATCCCTTTCATTTTTCATGTTGAAGTAGGTACTTTTGCAAATGAATATCATATGAAACTATAATTGTCAGAATCATACCAGTTAAATACCAGCCCATTATAACCTGTTTCAGGGAGAAAACTCTACAGCGGCACTCGCACCATAATTCAATCCAACTATGCACCGGCTAAAACTCGCCAAAACTACATGTTTGGTTTTGAAATTTCAGCTACGAGTTTCGTGTATCACAATGAAAATAATTCGTATACTTTTTCAATATGAAAATCATAGAATTAAAAATAAAGTTAATATCACATCAATGGTGAAAATTTTTCGGTCCAAAATTTCTTATGTTTAATTTTTTAAATCTTCGGCTTAACCGGAATTAGTGCTAATTTAGATAAATCTCCAGAGTTGATTTTATTTTAATTTTTCTTTTTGTATCAATTTGTTTGCTTTTGAGATGCTACATAAAAATCTGCTCTTTTCTTAGAAAGTATACTGATCGTAATTATTGTTTTTAATGTTCTTATTCTGTATACTGTATTCCTATACAGCTTTGGCGTCGTAATACATATAAATAAAAAAATTAAAATAATTGCGCAAAGTTTTTATTTTTGATCGCCAGCATGTCTGATTATATTTTAAAAATATAACAATTATACCTATTGCGCTTATTGTTGTGGTTATGTG
This sequence comes from Ceratitis rosa, assembly GCA_037013455.1. Lineage (NCBI taxonomy): Eukaryota > Metazoa > Arthropoda > Insecta > Diptera > Tephritidae > Ceratitis > Ceratitis rosa. Next base: position 25,151,367 of record JAWMAG010000008.1, read on the forward strand.
ACCTATAATCGTATAAACAAATACTCTGTTTGACTTCTATAATGAATAATAACGCACCAAGCTGTTTATACCCTACATGAAATGAATTGCGATTCTCAAGATGACGTGAATAGCTAAACTTTATCTTTAAATTTCTGAAAAGTGGAGTTAGAGTATTCCTCAGCGGACATAAATCATAATTGTTTTTTTTTTTAATACTATTATTTTACTTTCATTTTTATTTACTTTTCTTTTCTTATAGTATTTATTTTATCTTATTTTATTGTTTTTCATTGATTTTATTTTATTTTACTTTACATTATTTTATATCTTCTTACTTTTTTATTTTATTTTATTTATTTTGTTCTATTTATTTATTTTATTTCACCTTATTTTTTATATTGTTCTATTTTATTTTATATTATTTTATTATATTTTCTTTTCTTTTATTTCATTTTACTTTATTTAATTTCTTACTAACTTTATTTTATTTTGTTTTCCTTTATTTTATTTCATTTTATTATTTTATTTTATTTCATTTTATGTATTTTATTTCATTTTATGTATTTTATTCTATTTTATGGTATTTTATTTATTTTTTTATTTTACTTTATTTCATTTCATTTATTTTATTTTATGTTATTTAGATTTTGTTTATTTTATCTAATTTTATTTTATTTTATCTAAATTCCTTTCACTATTTTATTTTATTTTATCTATTATATTTTGCATTATCTAATTTTATTTCATATATTTTATATCATTTTACTTTATTTCATTTTATTTTAATTTAATTTTTTATTTTATTTTACTTTGCTTTATTTTATTTTATTTTGTTTTTTGTTTATTTTTGTATTTGATCTAATTTTATTTTATTTTACCTATTTTTTGTAATTTAATTTTATTTAATTTTAATTTATTTAATTTTATTTGTTTTTTTTTTTTATTATTTTATTTAATCTTTTTGGTTTTTTCTATTTTATTTTGATTTGTTTTATTTTATTTAATTTTATTTAATAGTATTTTATTTTAAATTGTTTTATTTAATTTAATTTTATTTCATTTCATTTATTTTTTTTATTTTATTATTTTTTAATTATTTTATTATATTTTATTTTTTTATTATATTTTATTCATTTTATTTTATGATATTTAATTTAATTTTTTTTATTTTATTTTTTTATTTCTAATTTAACTTTTTTTATTTTACTTCATTAAATTTTATTTTATTTACTTTATTTATTTTTTTATTTTTATTTTTATTTTCGATTTTTTTTAATTTTTTTTTTGGATTTTATTTTATTTTATTTATTATAATTTTCTTTATATTGAATTTTATTTATTTTATGTTATTTAATTTAATGTTATTTTATTTTTATTTATTTTTTATTTTATTTGCCTTGTTTTTCTATTTTATTTTTTTTTTTTTTTTGTTTTATTTTATTTTCTTCCTATACTTCATGTAGGGTATATGTGGAATTGTATGTTTACATATCATTTAAGAATATTCGAAAAAATACAGTTCTAATCGTTCAACATTTCTTTGTTTATTATTATATAGTAATGAGTAAGTATGTATGTAGGTCCAAAGTCAAAGTTTAATTCATTCTGTAGAAACTTATAAAACACAATTCTTCCCTCTTAGTTTTTATATTTGTTTTTAATTTTTAATAATATAAATTGAAATTGATTATTTAAAAGCAATAGCACTGCAATGAAGATCAATGTACATACAAACAAAAATAGTGGCATACTAGTAAATATATGAGCTCGCAATCTAATCTTTTTTCCTTTCCTTAAGTATGACTGCGATGGTCACGGTCATTTTCACTCTAATTGTTGCCCATGTCGCAAAAGCAAAATATAAACAAAACATAAATAAATACCAAGAACTTTTACTATGCCTATTTTAGAACAATAGAACGAGCCCCATTTGTCTTATCAAGTTTTACTATACAAACCTATGTGCATACATATCATATACATATATATGGTATATATGTATTTCACTAAACCTATTTGTCATAAGTAAATACATATAAGTGCATATGTACATACCTTATGGACTTGCTCATAATTAGTTTCGGTGGCTTTTCATTTACCATAAATCCAAACTATTTCAAATATTTGCTGACAGCTGGTATGAGCAAATAAGCATCGTTTTTCATAGTCCCCTTTGAAATACTAAAATTTTCACTATTAATTCTTTCAACTATTTATAAATCATATTTTAGGCATTTACATAGATATGTACACGTATGTATTTACATATTTACGTGTATATTCAACAAGTGTTTATACAGTCATTATGAATTGAGTCAATCGCTTTTGTTTGCATGCTTAATCAACGTTGTAACCCGTTATCCGCTCTCCCACACTATTTCATGCATTTATTATATTTGCATTTAACAAATTATTAACAGTGTATGTGTATGCATATAATTTTTTTTGTAAAATATTATTTGTCTGCGAAATATTTCACTTGTCAGATTCAATTAAATAGTGAGAAATTTTTAAGTGAGCGTCCGCCATTTTTAAATGGACATAGTATGCATACACGTATTTATGTGTATGTCATGTATTTTTAGTTATATTCCGAGTGCTTTTGCACTGGAAAATAAAGAATTTGAATAGTTGGTATGTAACATAATCGAGCATAGTTCATGGATGTGTTTCAACTGTGTCGCTTTTATGCTACGCGCCTAAATGTAGGCAACTTTTATTATGAATAAAGTTGGAGAATTTGCCAAAATTTGATATATTTATGTACATATATACATATATGTATTTGGCGCTTTGTAACTGCTGCATCGATTTGTGGTCGAGCTCCTTCTTCAATTTGTGGCGGTCCTCCGAACAGCTGATGTTTTTTATAATGAGCTTTTATTTCATGCCAGAAATACACTCGGGGGTCTACCGAACGACAAGCGCAATTAGAAAAATTAACTTAATTTTTTATTTAAATTCATTTTCTTTAATTTTGGATGTTGTCCGAGCCATAACTCAACCTGAACCTTCCGCATGGCAGTACGCAATGCTAACCACTCGGATACCGCGACCGCCTTTATGGCAATATACCCGCACTTTAAGTATACCTTTACCTTTTTTATGTACTTCTAATCTTAGCATTAAATAGGAGTTGTGTGGTGTACCCGATGGAAAAGAGAGGGGTTGCTGCCATTTCTTTTGCTTACTTACCTAGCCTATAGAGACCTTGGTTCTGGGATGCCCGCTTTGATGCCTTTGTGTTGTCCTCACCACCAACGACAAGAGGGGATGTATATAATAAAGGTGGACGTCCATGTATGCTAAAGGTGGCTAGCGTAAAGAGACGCTGGATAAAACTCTCAGATGAAGAAACTAATGATGTGACTAAAGATTTAATTTATGAAGGTGCTCCCCAACTTCTATGCAGGATATGGTTTATTTAGCCGCAAACCAGACCACTAAAACTAATATTACACAGCCCTTAGCCAAATATTGTGTCCGATTAACTTGTCCGATGTCTTCTAAAAGACTTCATCAAGCGTGAAAGGAAATGGGTTCTCATATGAAGACATAATTTGGGCTTTATAGTCGCTGAAGCCATTTTCGGCCGTACTCTTCATCCAATTTATGCCTGCATCTGGATGTTTAAATGCACCTCCGGGCGACTGATTCAACGTTAAGAGGAGCTTTTTATTCCAGCGTCCGTAAATAAAGCATTTTCCATAATTTTGATGTTGAGCTAACCAGTATAAGCACTTGCGATCCTCTGCATTCATTGCTACCCACTAAGCTTCAGCGCCAGTGTATTTTAAATGTAGAAAAATGCGACCTTTGAGTTACACAACAGATACCATTCCAATATTCAAACCAAGATTTTTTGGTGTATATAATACTGAATGATGGCTTAGTCATACCGCCAGGGTTGCAGAGGGCTATCTGAGTGGTAGACAATCATCGGTTATATCCGAGGAAGGCGAAATATCGAAATTAAGGAAAATTAAATTAAATGGTGTCCTCTCCCCCTACTCTTTAAATTCTATATACCGAAGTTCTCTCCATCACCAGAAGGAGTTTCCCTGACCTCGTATGCCGTTGATATTGGCGTCCGTCCAGGATATTGATGACCTATGTTCGAAAGTGAACTGCTACCTCGCCGATCTTTCTCACTTCTTTACTGCAAGACATTTAAGAATACAACCGACCAAATCCTCGGCTACCCTCTTCACCAGCTGGACGAAGGAGAACAGGGTTGAATTAGATGTGAAGGTCAATGACGAAAAACTTCCGACTGTAAACAACCCAAAGATATTGGGAGTCACATTCGATAGCCTGCACTCCTTCACTCCGCATGCGACCGCAATTGCCGCAAAACTCCAGGGCCGCAAAAAAATACTCAAAGCGCTAGCCGGCAGCACCTGGGGTAAAGATAAAGAAACCTTGCTGGCAACCTACAAAGCAATCGGCCGGCCGGTCGTAAACTATGCTGCACCGATCTGGGCGCCGGGGACGAACGAGACGCAGTTGAAGGAGCTACAGGTCTGTCAGAACACCGCGCTTAGAACTGCGACAGGAAACCTCCGGATGCCGCCGGAACATCACTTTCACAGCGAAGCATCTATGCTACGAGTTAAGGAGCATAATGCTTTGCTGTGCAAGCAGTTCCTATTGGGATGCTACTGTAGCAGGTTAAACTCCTACTTATCCAGACTCGACCCCAGCATACCCAACGTGTGCCCTGCATGTGGAGAGTCTCCGCACGAGACTAACCACCTCTTCACATGCCCCCTTAAACCGACTCATCTAATCCCCCTCTTTCTTTGGTCCAATCCCGTCGAAACAGCTCGTTTCCTGGACCTCCCTTTAGGTGACCTTGGCGAATTAGATTGACAAAGCCGGCCCTAAGCGGGGTTAAGGAACCGCTACTACAAAAACAACATGGCTTAGTCTTTGTTTGTCATACGCAATTTTGCTTCGGACCACTCTCAAAGTGTTGAAAACTTTCCTAACTACATTAGTGTATTTGAAAAAAAAAATCTTATAGCAAAATTCAATTATTGAAAATAAAAATTATTAACTAAGAAAATGTTTTATTTTTCCTTTCAATTTCAGGCGATGATCCCATGATACTTTGGGTGTTTGGCAGCACCATATTCTCAATGATAGTCTATTGGTTTGTTGGCGGCATTTACACTTTTATGGATTTGACCAACCGCCCAGCATTCCTGCGTAAATACAAAATTCAGCCAGGCACTAATGAGCCGGTTGAAACAGAACGTTTGATAAAGGTAAATTAAAATAATATATTTTACTATTAACACAGCATACTAACAAGCTCCTTTGTTCCCGCACTAATCTACAGGTTATATGGCGTGTGATTACCAATCAAGTATTTGTTGGACTCCCATTCGCTTTTCTCAGCTATAAACTAATGACATTGCGTGGACTCAGCTCGATACGTGAATTACCCACATTCCATTGGGTTTGCGTAGAGCTAACGGTGTGCATTCTCATGGAGGAGCTTGGATTTTACTACTCACACCGTTTATTACATAATAAACATATTTACAAATTCATACATAAGCAACATCACGAATGGACCGCACCCATCGCCGTCACTGCGATCTATTGTCATCCTGTAGAGCATATTTTCAGCAATTTATTGCCGCCATTTTTGGGCGTTTTCCTAATGAACACACATGTAGCTACAGCTTGGATGTGGTTCGCTCTGGCCATTTTGTCGACACTTAATGCACATTCCGGTTATCATTTGCCCTTCTTTCCCAGTCCAGAGGCACATGATTTTCATCATTTGAAGTAAGAGAAATTAATGCCAGTTATTTTTTTGAGCAAAATTTTAAATTATTTTTTCTTCGCCTTAACAGGTTTAACAATTGCTTTGGTGTACTTGGTGTTTTGGATCGTCTTCATGGCACTGATATTTTATTCAGAGCTACCAAGTCCTACACGCGTCACATTATGATGTTGAGTTTTGTGCCGCCACGCGAGGCCTTTCCAGATTCATCAACCAAATAGAATATAAGTTTTTGATTAAATCAAATATTATACATTTTAAATTATATCCAATTCACAACACATATACAAAAGTACATATGTATGTATATATGTATGTATTCGATTATGCTTATTTGGTAATAATTTATAGATTTACATAAGTTGCAGTTTTTAAATGTATGTGATATATGTATGTACATATAAATGTAGTTAATTTAAGTACTAAGAGAATTATAAATAATCAGAATCTGATGTGTATTTTTTGCGTATTGGTGAGTAGGACAGTCACTTAGCTGTCAGCCTCTTCTTATCCAGCATAAAATAATCGAGATTGATATGAGATAATGCAAAACCTGGAGATGGCGAACCCGAAAACATAATTGATGATCATGAAAGGACGTTCCATATGACGAGATTCGAATTGCGATTGCCAGCTTAAAGAACAACAAAGCGACTGGAGCAGATAGCTTACCAGCTGAGCTATTTAACAATGACGCTGAAGAGCTTACAAGATGCAGCATTAGCTTCTTTACAGAATACGTGTATAGTCGGACGAAGGTATAGCAGACGATTTTAACCTAACCCCCCACTAAAAGGGTTCCTCACAGTCTACGACAATTACCGTGGGATTAGTCTCCTAAATAATGCATATGAGGTTCTATTGAGCGTATTGTGTGAAAGACTAAAGCTGGATTCATCATTGACCAGATATTCCCAATGAGATAAAACTTGGTATAGACCCGAGAGAAAAGACTCGATACACATCACCTTTTCATCGGTTTCAAAGTTGCCTTCGACGGCACAGTAAGGAGCTCCTCCTCGCCGCTTTGTCTGAATTTGGTACTCCCCTGCAAACATACACGGCCTCATAAGCTTACGCTGGACGTCACAAGAAGAACAGTAAGAATGAGATGGATTTCTTCAAGCCTCTCGATACAAACGAGGTTTCAGACAGGGTGACTCTTTGTCATGTGATTTCTTCAATCTCATGCTGGAGATAATAATAAGTTCTGCAGAGCTAAATAAACAAGACGCAATCTTATACAATAATATACAACTGCACCGCTAGTTCTAAATACTCCAAGCTGAACGAGGAAAGGATGAAATATATCCAGTTAACAAGCAAACAGTCGTCGCACTTGCGGCTTGGCTCCCACATCACCCTTGACATTTATAATTCGGGGTCGTAGATATTTTTGTGTATCTAGGGACCCTCATTGACACCAATAATGAAATCCACACAGAATCACTCTTGCCGACAGGTACTACAGTGGACTGAGTAGGCAATTGAAAGGCAAAGTCCTTTCTCGATGAACGGAATCGTATAACCGCCTAAGCTGAGCTTTAGCTCAGGTTTCAGGTCTACCCCTTGATAAGTTCGCGATTTTATGTTTTTTTTTCAATATAGTCTCCCTCCCCTGAAATAAAATGTTCACATCGTGAATACAATGCCTTCATACCACTGAAAAAATATTCTTTAGATTTCGCTACAAAATGATTTTCTATGGCCGCCTTCATTTCACTAGCGTCTAAAAATCTTCGCACCATAACTCCTTTTTTAAATTGGAAAAAAAATAAAAAGTCATTGGGACTGTAGGGCGGATTGTCATTTTCCGTAAATCCAGTAAATTTTAAGGCGTCCCTCCGACCCGAGCGGTGTGAGCGGATGCGTTGTCTTGAAGAAACAGCACTCTGCGCACTAAATTTCCACGTCTTTTCTGGACGACTGCCTCGCACGCCTGACTCAAAAAATTAGCGTAATACTGGTCGTTCATTGTAGTTCGATTTGGCAAGTAATCAGTTAATAATATGCCCTCGCTATGAGAGAAAATGGTAACCATAATCCTCAACATCGACTCCTGTTTAGACTCGTGATCATACCGACGAATTCAATCATTATAACCCTCCAATCATCGCTGCTTGTCGAGCGGCGTAAGCTTTCGAGGTACCCAACGCGCACTAATTTTTTCACATTCAATTGTTCATGCATCTCTCCAGCTCGTTCTTTGCTAATCTATAATCCTTCTGATATCTGCCACAATTTAATTCTTCGATCTGTCAGTGCTAATTTTTCGATTTTCTGAACATTATCTTCGGTCACGACCGTCACTGGGCGCCCCATCGTATATGAAGGGGCAGAGTCCTGGAGTCCTGAAGAACCGATGGCATCTCTTCTTTCGGTGTATGTTAATAAACCTAATAAAAAAAAGTTTATAATGGGTTCCGCAATTAATATTATCAGTAACGAGATAATGTGTCATCTCTAACTACGTTAGGTCGCGAAATAGTCAGCCGCCCCGCGTAGTTCGAAAGTTCAGGCGTTTATAGAATGTGAAGTTGGAACGTATGATGCGGAGGCAGATTTTGAAAAACTGTAGGCCCCTTTGGACCACTGCAAATATAGTTACGACCGATATTTCTAATATTTTGATTGAAATTTCGTATTCCCCACACATACAATGAGCTATACATTGGTGCTGAAAGTTAACGAAATCGGACGTCTATAAATATTTGCTTAGGTCAAAACTCCGTTAAATATGCTTTTAAGAGCATGGAATTTGAGATTCTGCACACGTACACGTACGTGCATACAAAAAAAAACATTGTCACCGAAAATCATCGAAATTGAAGGTCTATAACTTATAGCCCCCATATAACCGGTTTTTTCAGAGATGAGGTTTTTGGTCAAAAACCCGTCAAAAAGCACCTAATAATTATCATAAATTTTATATGAACTTGTTTCCTCTTAATTTAAATACTTGGTTGCATAGTCTACATTGAAGTTATTAAAATTCGGTCTGAGCAAACACTCGTACTTACGTCTGGAATACAAATTTATTTAGCAGTAGAAATACACAGTAAGCACAGATGTCTTCAACTATTAACATAAGTTCGCGAGCCAAGTAAACAAAAATATAGACATATGCATATATGTGTACATACAAAAACAAAGATCTTAAAAAAAAGAAAAATTTCAAAAAATCAAAAACTCAAGTTAGATACAATGCAAAACAAAAACAAACATTGATTTTTGTGCGAAAGAATAAGTTATGCATAATTAATTAAGATCGTTAAATTTAAATGACAAATATGTTACATAAATATTTATTAAGTTAAAGTTGAAATTAAGGTAGGTATCTATATAAATATATATGTAGGTACATGAATACATATAAACCTAGTGATAACCCCGTAAATAAAACTATTTTGCTCTTCAATATTACGATTAAATAGTGAAATTATTTTTCCAAATTACGAAATAGATTAGAAAACAACATATGTACGCATGCATGTGGTTAGTTATTAAAGTCGCCTGGCGCCTTTAATACTCTCTTTTATCCTTTCAAATTCCCTACTAAGTTTTCCTGTACCCATACATGGCGCCATTCATTCATAAACACACTCAAACAAATAGAAAAGTACTTAGTTCAAATACTCATCACTGTTACTATGTACCTATATACTTTCCGAGAATAAAATGCTTTCATACATATTTCAGCCACACCCTTCTATCTATCGATATCTGCATAAATCTGTAAATTCAAATACACAAAATAAAATATATTTAAATAAAAAACAACGTGCTTAGTCGCTTTCGGTTGTAGGCTACACATCAACTTTGCCATTGCTTGATTTGTACAAGGTTAATTGGTCACCACAATTGTTTTACGATCTTACCAGTGTATAATTGTTGACAAGCATCCAAAATTGTAGAACGTTAATTAAGAAAAAAATATTTTTTCTAATTGTGATGTTCACTCGCTTGGGAATATCCTCATAAGCATCTATTCGTCGATCGAAAATGGTTCAGAACAAAATACAGTTCCCACAACTTGCGTAAGGAGTTGTTCTTTGTTGCTCTTTTGAAGGAGTTTTGACCAATGCCTCATATCTGAGCAAATCGGTGTGTAAGAGCTATACAAGATCCGATTTCAATGACTTTCGAAGATGATCTGATGACCTAAAATCTCAAAAATGGAATATCGATCGTATATATGTATAATATACCATATGTCATAGTGGACCGATCTGGCTGATTTCGTACAAATAATCGTTTAAATGTTAAAATTCATCTGTCTTCCAAATATGATTGACAAATATCAAAAACTGAGAGACTAGTTTGCGTAAAAAGAGAAAAAATAGAGGAACTAGGTAAAGCAGCTCGAAGCAGAAAACTTCCGAGACATATTTCGGTCAACAAATCAAAATAGTTGAAGACTGTACTTTTTTAAAGTATGTGAGTTTCAATGATTTGCAGTAAATTGAATACCATTACTCTGATCTGCACTTGTATATGTACAATTCGGTTAAATAAATATATCAAACTGCTTACTTGCATACCGAATTTTAAGTAAATCGTAATTGGTACTAACATCCAAAGAGTTATAGAAAATTAATTTAAATTAAAAATTAAGCTAAGTTTTCTAACTGCGGTCGCCCTCGGCAGGGAATGTCAACCCCTCCGAGTGTAGAAGAAATGCTTATAAACCGAACCATAAGTAAATTTAAAAAAAAATGTCTGGTTTACTTACTGAAAAGAAAATAATTTCATACAAATTAAACCATAAATACGATTTTTTAACTTCATCTCTACTCTTATTCCGGGAAAGGAACTAAAGCTATATACAAAAATTCAAGGAAATCGATTTTTGTTTTTTTCAAAGAGATCGGTATCTGCTACACTCCCGGCAAGTTAAACAAATTCAAATAATTCAGACCAAACGAATAACGATTCTCTCAGATACAATAGATTGGCTTCTGGTATACTCCCCGAAAAAGTTTTACTCGACCATCCCACATTGGCGATCTAGTCGGTGAAATTAGAAATTATATAGATGATCCGCTCTGCATACAAAGTGGACCTGGAACCGATCTATTCAAACATCATATTCGGTTTTCCTTAATATGTGGAATATGCATACGTAGATGGCTCTTTGTCAAGGTTAATATGTGGAAAACTTTACTTTTTGGGAAGTGGGCATGGAGCTAATATATTCGAAAAATTCTTGATTTTAATTCGATTTGTTTGATATTTCAAAACAATATAGCTCTTTGTCCAAGCTTATATGTGGAAAGTTTTTCTTTCCTTTTCAAAGGTTTAAACATAATAATTTATTAGTAATAATAAAAATAATAACCTAAAAACCCAATTATTATAAAAATCACACTCACTTTGTTTATAATAAAAAGTTTATTGAAATTATATTAATAAATAAATAAATAGTGAAATCGAGAGCTGTGTGTAGGGTGCATAAGCGCTTAATATTCTATTTGATAACCAAAATAGCCGGCGAATTTATTTATAACAAACCAAAACAACGAGAATACGAGTATACATACAATATGAATTAACATATGTATTTATTATTTAAATTAATATGTATGTACATAACAAACAAATTTATAATTGGCACTTTTTAACTACGGAAGTGATTTTCGGCCGAACTCCTCTTGCATTTTGCCAATGAATGGATGCGCCTACAGTTTATACTAAGCTGCCTCTAGGTGGCCGATTGATTTTTATGACGATCATTATTATTTCATGTCATGTCATTATATATTTACTTTCCCTGTCGATGGAAAACCGCAATAAGAAAAAATTATTTTATAAAATTTTGTACATCTCTCAAACCAGAGCTTGAACTCCGGCATACAGAATAGTAATATGCACTACTAACCACACACCTATTGCGATCACCCACACATATCTTTTATTCAGTAATAAACAGTAGTCTATCATTATGTGCGCAAACATCCATATGTACATAAATACTTACCATATAAGCGTCAAGAATGAGCAACACTAGGAATTATCTACAAAATGCTAGAGAGCGTTTGGATATCGCCGAACACTCGAAATTCCATCAATTTTCGCCATACAATAATCGCGTATGAATCTCTGTATTAATTTGTTATCAACTAAAGTGTGCGTTGGTTTTTTTTTTTTGCGAGAGAGTGGGGTAGCGCGAATTCTATGGAATAGAAATAAATATACCATTAGTTTAGGCACGTAGACCAGAGTAGTTTCAGAACGCGAAGAAACATGGCGAACAGCGGACAGAACGCAAACGCGACGGTGTCTTTTTGTCAGGAGAAGTGGAATCAGTTCCTGGATATAGTTGGTGGGTTTAAGTGAGAAAAATAAAATAGTGAAAGTGTTAATTGAATTAAATGAAAATTTTACTTATTTTTTATTTTCGTTTTATTTTCATTGCTTGTGAGTCGTTAATAAATAAATGAATGAATGAGCACATAAATAATATAGAATAATTTTTTTTATAATAACATACAAATTAAAATATTTTTAAATTTTTTATTGCTTTATTTTTCAGGGGATGATTCGGAACGTCTGTGGGTGTTTGGCACAGTCGTTTTGATATTTATTATTTATTGGCTTTACGCTGCTGTCTTAACTTTCGTTGACTTGACCAAGAAACCACATTTCGTGCGCAAATACAAGCTCCAACCCGGTAAAAATAATCCCGTTGATACACAACGTTTATTACCTGTAAGTCGATGCACATACATACATTGGTGTATTAATAAAAGCGTTTAACTATTAAATTACTGTTAATAACTGTTATGTGATTTCTTATTTATAAAGTATTTCATTATATTTGAACTTTCTTTCAATCCTTCAGGCTCTACGCGTAGTGCTCTTCAATCAAACATTTGTCGCCATACCCCTCGCCTATGGTCTATATCATTTCGTTTATAAATACCAAAACACACAAGATATACGCATATTACCATCGATACAGCAAATTGTTTTCGATTTGGCTTTATGTTGTGTTTTGGAGGAAATTATCTTCTACTATGGCCATCGCTTGCTGCACTATGGCCCCCTTTACAAGTATATCCATAAGAAGCATCACGAATGGACTTCACCAATCGCCGTTGTGGCGCATTACTGCCATCCAATTGAACACATATTGGCTAATACATTCCCCATTGCTTTGTCTTTGGGTGTGGTACGTGCTCACCTGGTGACCGGTTGGATATTCTTTGCTATCGCCACATACAACATATTGAGTGATCATGCTGGCTACGCTTTCCCTTGGTCACTGATTTCCGTGCCATTCCATGATTATCATCATGCTACATTTAATTACAATTATGGTGTCTACGGTTGGTTGGATAGGTTGCATGGTACTTATGGAGCTTACGATAAGTCCGGAGAAATTGAGCCACAACACAGACCTGCACAGAAACAGGAATAAAAACAAAAGGAGTAGTTAAGTGCATATGTTCATGCGTAATTTCGGCTACCTCACAGAAATATCGCTTTAAATTAAATTAAATTCTATAAAAAATACAATATGAGATTTTACCAAGTATTTTCAACCTCACTTACTTACTTTATATGTATGTAAGTGTACGAGTACATATGCACTCGTATGTCGCACATTTAATATAAGCCTAAATAAATATGTCAGTGACTAATAAAAAATTAATTGTGAAAAACTTCTCGAAAGTAAGAAAAACAAAAACAAAAATTAATTTTTTAATGATATATATTATAGATATATTATACATACATATGTACATATATATAAGTGAATCTACACAAACGTTTTTTATAATAATATAATAAATATATTTATACGAAATATTAAGCTTAAGCCTAAAGAACTATACAAGAATAATATGTGACTATCCTATATAGGTCTTACATATATATTCTTATATAATATAATATATAAAAGCTTTTTTGTATGACTATTTCCTGTGATCACCCAAACTACCCGGCAGATTATATTGAAAATTTGGCTCTTTGTTTCTATGGTCCCTTGAAATTCAATGGCTTTTCAGTGGCTTTTTACTTAAGGGGTACAGCCACTCTAGGATTTTGGAAAACGCAATTTTTTTTCGTTCACAGGGTATCTCCCTAGGTCCTAGAAATGATATGCAATTGGTTTTAAAATTAAAAAAAAATATTTCAAATAGCTGAACTTTTTACTTTACTGCAGCCCCTCAGAGCGTGCGGTGAGAACGATGAAAACTTTAAACACGTTTTTCTCAAAATCACATTTTTCAAACTGGGAGGACAGATTATTCGAACCCTATTGCATCGATTTATCTGAAATTTTGATGGTAGCTTCACAAATACGTTTTTTTTTTGGAAGTACGTAGCCATTTTTCGATTAAATGCAAACTTTTTTTTAAGAATTTAGTGCGTATTTTTTTAGAAAAAAATCAATTTAAAACAAAAAAAGTGTGCCGCTTTCACAAAAATTACTTAAAAAATAAATCCGTACGTACTTCCAAAGACCATAGTTTGTAGATCATAAAACTTTTTGCTTTTCTGTTCTAGGTCTCATCCCTTAGATGAAATCGGTCCTTCCGTGGACACCTTTCAAAAAAACATTGATTAAATAATGGACTTTATCACCACCGTTTTGTAAAGAATATTTTTTTTATACTTTAATATATGTTCAGTGAAATGGTTAAATAGAAATTCTATTCCTTTTCCCACATTCCTGCAATAAATTTTGGCTTTACGCCTTAAAGCGGGAAGCGGACTTGGAACTGAACAAATAAAAAAAAACGTATTTATGGTTTGATTTACTTGAAATTTAGTAGATAGTTAAAATTTTACTTTTATTAATAGCAATACTATTATTCCCTCCGGGAAGTGGGCCAGGGAAAAAATTATTCGAAAAAAATTAAATTTAAGTTCTTTTTATTAGAAATTCTTCTTTAGCAGGAGTCCAATCTATTTGAAAAAAATATACAACATCAACATGATTCGGATTGATTAAATTTTTCGATGATATACTTGAACCATGGCGACCATATTAGTTTAACAGACTCGTTAAGTAATATTACTTTTTGAAACGAGAAGCATTAGCATTCTTCAATTTACATACAAGTTTAAAGCCATCTGATATTTTAAAGTAAACAAAACTATTTTTTTAATGATAAAAATCTTTATAATCTTTTTATTTGTTTTACAGAATGTGTAACGAATGACTACCCTAACATGAATTGACATTTGTCAACACTTTACTGCTTATAAATGCAACTCTGCAAATAGCCAATACTAAAATCAGCTGATTGTATAATAAACTGCATCAATTTTGATAAATCTTATTTGCATACAAAAAATGAGAATATAAAAACGAATTTATAAATCCAGTTGGAGAAGTTAAATTTTGAATTTTCGCAAAAAAAAATTCCATGATAGAAATTCACTTTCTAGAACGGAAAAAATAGGTAAAAAAATGGAAAGGAGAAAGTTTTGCTTATATTTAGTGTGTCTACACATATTGGGTGTTACGCTTTTGGCAAATTGCGAAAATATCGGCATAGCAACGTCATCAGCTAAAAATGCATTGCCTATTAACAATAATACGGTTCTAAATACCACAATGACATTGCAACAAATACTAAATACTACTGGAACCAAAGCAAATGTTCATAAAAATCGCACCATAAGTCCAACAAACTTATATGTCATAACTAACGAATCGGGAGCAGCAGTTGAAGTAAATGTCGGTAAAACTAAATCAGTGGCAGAACACAGTGAACCAAATGCAGTAGTAGGTGAACCTGTGTTAAATAATCCAAATATTACTAAATATGACAACAATTTATATGTTCACAAGGACAATGGCACGCATGTTGTAATTTCTCCGAACTCAACCGATCCTAGAGATTATACAAACTCGACTACTAAGATCAAACCAGAAATTTTGTTTCCAACAAAGCAAGGTAATGATAGTGCAGTAATACTTAATAAAACAAAGGACGAAAGATCTACCACGAAATCAACTACTACCACTACAACAACAACAACTACGTCAACAAGCACTACAACGACGACAACAACAACAACGACCACACCAAAACCCAAAAAACCCAGCATTACATTTGGACTTGCTGACTTCCCAGTTTTACCAGGGGAATCCAATATTATAAACAAGGTATCGGAATCATCTAGTTCAAAATTTCCAATACCAAACGATTCAGTTGCACCACCGAATGCAGAACCGTCCCAAGAGTTGAACAGCGGATTTAACTATCGCAGCGGTCGGGATTACATTGTACCCGTAATGACAGTGCTTTTTACAATTCCTTTGGCCATTGGAGTAGTAATCACTACCTATCGGCGTTTTCGCGATTGTTGGTCGACACGACATTACCGTCGAATGGATTTTTTGGTGGACGGCATGTATAATGATTGACAACTGTCTACCAAAGATTTAACAGATGTTTCCATAGAAAAATATAACACAGACGAAAATTTTGATAACGTGGTTGACGTTGCTCAGCAATTGAAAGAGCACCGCACAATAATAATATCTTAATAGTTGTGAAATAAGAGAGTGAGATTGATTTATTGTATCTTAATATTAACATAAGCGTGTATTATAGTATACATGAATACATACATATTTTTTTGAGTAATATGCAAGATGTCAAAAATTTAAAATCAATGCTCATCTGCTTACGATTCAGTTTATGTGCTTTTGCATATTTAATTATTTATAAATTTTTAGTATACCATAGTAGGTGCATACATATGTATGTATGTATTTATATAAAACATTTTCGGGAACCGACGATTTTCTCAATTGCATATTGTTTGCAAAAAATTCCAAATCCACTCAAGCCAAATTTTCGATATACATGCATATGTATGTATGTATGTATGTATGTATGTAAGTAATATAAATATTAAAAAATGGTGCAAAAAAAATTTTACGCTCAAATAACACCAAATCTTCACTTATAGATGTGGTTCACCTAGAAGACATAGCATTTATAGAAAGTAAAATCACATAATTTTAGACAATATTTTACAAGTTGTAAAATAATATTAGGCTAAAAACTGTTCTATGTGTCACTGAATTTTTATAATAAATTTCGGCTTCCATACTAATTGTTTAAAATTATTTTATAAAAAATATACTCATAATTTTCGTTTATATGACAATAAATTAAAAACCCAAAATTTTATAATGATATTCAAAGTCATAAAAAAAAATTATTGCTAAATATCAAAGCATTTACCAAAATGTAGATTTGAAAGTGCCTTATAAGCGTTAATTGGCGTTTATTTCATGTAGGGTACTCACATCTTGTATTTGTGTTTAGATAATAAGATAATAAAAAACAATCTTTAAAAGATAAACATATGTGCATATATATGTATAGCAGTAGCTGCAAATAATCATATGTACGTGCATACATACATAAATGTATAAATAAATACCTTGTAAAAACCATTGAGTGAATAAATGTAATAAAACAAATATGATGTTGTTTATTTATTGTTCCGATTAATATATATGATTTAATAGGTAGTAGAGCTATCTTTAAATCCCCAGGACCTCATTAAGATGAAATTAAAAAAAAAAAATTATTAAAAATATTAATTGTAAGAAGGATGCCATTAAATATAGTAACAGGAAAAATAATTTGTTGTAAATAACTCAGATGACTATACAATTAAAACCGTCAATGAAACTAAAGTGATCGACAAGCGGGGTCGGCAATTTGACACAGGGTGAAAAAGATCACCATATAGGCATAGGCATACATACACGTAGGTACATATGTATGTATGTTTATAAATCTGTTGTATTGCATTTGTCAAAAACGACATTTGTTTGTGTATTTACACCTTCGTACCAAAACATTTCACATCTTCCACTACATCATCCTCCAGAGCTACCCGACAAATAACATGATGAGTAAACCGATTAGCCATAAAGCTTATAGTGCGGCCGTGTAAAGGCGGCCTGCCGTGATGGCGTGCAAGTAGATGATCAGTGATGCAGTGTATTAACAACTCAATAGAAATTAAAAAGAATCATGTATTTTCACTAGTACATGCTCGATGAAAACAAAAATGTCTAAAAATATATAAACACGCATATTTATGTGGCTATGCTTGTATACATACCATACATGCCTATCTCAATATACACAGCTTTGTATTGTATACAGAAATACAAGTTTACATTTTCTTTTAACTAGACGACCGGAAAATCCGTAGCAACTAGTAGTTGGTGGTTTTATATATTTATATATACATATATATATGTGTATGTATTTTTTTTAAATTATAAACAAACCCATACACACATAACTGTGTGTAGACGAAGAACGCTGGAAAACATTTTCCAATGTATGCAATCAATTCATACGTGAATAGGTATATTAAATTGGAATATAAACTCTGGAGAAAAGGAAAAAAACTCTAACCATACATGCAGAAATTCCGTGTATGTTTATACAAACGTTTGTAGGCATTCAGTGTAAATGTATGTGTATGTTAAGCACAAAGTCAAATTAAAATTTTGAAAATTCTTCGCGCTTTCCCAATATTCTTTACCTCAATTTAGTTGCTTTTTCTAGCTCCTAACGTTTAGATCTTCTTAACGCGGCCAAATAGCAGAGCTACAGTGAATAAAGTGGGCATTCGTATTCTTACAAAATTCAGATTTCCAAATACTGATATCGTTTTATTAAAAATGAATACAACATCTAGTCCACATCGCGCTCGCGTTAATCCGGTCTCTTCGCATGCCATTTGTTATCCAACAACGGATGTCCGTTCGCCGGCTGTGCATGGATCCCGCGTTTACCAGGGCTTAAAAACATGTACATAAGTAGCACTTAGTGTCATCTATCCAAATAATACTACATATACACACATGTATAATAACTAACATAAAAAAAATTAAATGAAAAAAAAACGTGAGATTTCTCAAATTCTTTATTGCTAATGATATATCAAAATGAATTGAAACGAGAAAAAATGTACTCGTATGTCTTCGGCTATACTTGTCAGGAATAAAATATTTTAGGCTTAAATGTTAACTAGTTATTTCTAAAGGAGTGATTTTAAACAACTTTAAATATTAACAATTGTGATAATTGTGACATGCGGTTACAAAACGCCAAGTATATACATATACAGGGTCCGCCACGTAACTTTTTTTTTTTAAAACAGTGCGCACAAGATCGATAGTAACGTTGGCTGTGTGGCACGGAGCGCCGTCTTGCTGGAACCAAGTGTTGTCCAAGTCCTCCTCTTCGATTTCCGGGAAGAACCAATCCGTTAACATGGCGCGGTAGCGTTCGCCATTGACCGTAACGGCCGCTCCTGTCGCATTTTCGAAGAAAAATGGGCCAATGATGCCGCCGGCCCAAAATCCGCACCAGGATCTCTGAGGATGCATTGGCTTCTCTTCGATCACGTGCGGGTTTTCCGTCCCCCAAATACGACAATTTTGTTTATTGACGTAGCCGCCAAGATGGAAATGAGCTTCGTCGGAAAAGATGATTTTTTGGTAAAATTCCGGGTCTTCGGCCAAGCGCTCATCTGCCCATTCCTCAATCGTATACACAACCATTTTCGTTCAGCGGAAGGATAAAACTAACTTTCTGTCAAATCAGCGTTAATAAAAATTCCAGCGTTAATAAAAATTATAAAAACGAAAATTAAAATCATTATACAAGCGCCGAAAAAAAAGTTACGTATACGCATAGCTGCACTGATGATTTGTATGTAGTAGATAAACTGTAGTGCTTTTCTTAACTAATCATGAATTAAATTATTGTCGAAATAAATTTATTTCGTTATTTAGATATTTTTACAACAAATTGATTTGAGTGACGAAAAAATTTAAAAAAATACCGCTAATTTTTTATTGGAAAAATAAATAAAAAACATTTTTTTGTATTATATTGAAAATAATATTAAAATGATATGGGTATAACATGAAATATTAAAATTATTTACTTCCTTAATAATATATGTGCATTTGAAAAAGTATTTCAAAAATTGTGTTCCTCCGTTGTGACGTCATTTCCGGTGACCTCTCAGAAAAATGGTGTGTCTGTGTTGACAGTAAAACTCATGACAGGATCTTCCGTAGAGAAAAACAAAACACGATGTTTTTATAGTGTTTTTATTTAATACCATAAACTAGAATTTGGACGAAGAAAAGAAATAAAATATAAAAAATTAAATTTCTTAACAGATTTTTTATAAAACATGGAAATATTTGTAAAATTTGTTAAACATTTTTGTTTTTAAGTAGCTGTGATTGAATTGAAACAAAAAATCCTTCGTCCAATTCCTCCTGAATTGTATCTCGAAGGCCTGTGTGAAATTTCATGAAAACCGCTCAGCCTACCTTTCTCTGAGGGGCTGCAGCAAAATAAAATGTTCCGCTATTTGAAATATTTGTTTGCACATCATTTCTAGGATCCAAAGGTACCCTGTGAGCGAAAAAAAAATGGGGTTTTCCAAAACCCTAGAGTGACTTTACCCCTTAAAAAGCCATCACAGCGAAAAATAAGTTACGTATACGCAGTGACGTACTAGTTGGCCAACTAAATTTTTAAAATATTAAAAAAAAATATCTAATTCTAAAACATACACACCATATACATTAACTTGTTATCAACTAATAATTTTTTTATTATAGTTAATTTTTAATGATAATAAAGCTAGTGATGAAGAATTTCCACTACTTTGCAATAAATAAAATTTAGAAAAATATTAAACTTTTCAAAGTGATGTGAGAGGATTTACTTACTAACGTAAGTAAGTACGGACGAGCGTCTCGCTCCTGAGTATAATTGACGAAACAGCTGTCAAAAATACCAACTCCGAAAAAGTATTGCCTTAATGAAAACCACACGTCCAAAAACCCTACAATGCTGTTTATAAATTAATTTAATATGATTCATTGGAATCACTAGAGGGTACACAGAATTCCAACGATGGTCTTGCGATTTATTAATTGTAACCGCATCCAGTAACATTTTTGTTAAATTTAAGGTGTTGAAATAATTCTTCTTTAAAGATAACAAAGACTAAAAAATCTAATTGATTAATATAAGATTCAATAATTATTGACCGTATGCTTGTACCATTTGACGGTGTGATGCGCGATATATGTCTATCCTGGATCATTGTAGTAATATAGAAAACTCGAGCCAATAGCAGCAAGAAATATCGCACAGCCTAAGTCAACATATAATTTCAAGCCATTCGAATGTTAGAACAACATGCTTGAAGCTATCTATGTACAAAATTTCAAGTGAATCAAATTATAAATATTATAATTTTTTAAATAGATCCTCCCCCTGCTCATTCCCCGTATATTTTCATTCGTAAAAACGTTTACTTCGAAATTTCAAACAAATACAAAAATTTGGTAAATCGGCCGATTGCTCTAAATTGTTTTTAATAACTAATTATGCTTCTCACTGCTTATATCTTGCCTAAACTTCTTCGAATATTATATATATATATATAAATATATAATTGGCGCTTTGTAACCGACGAAGCGATTTTTGGCCGAGCTATTCCCCCAATTTGTGGTTTTCGCGTCTAAGCCGCCTCCGAACGGCTAATGGTTTTTATGAGGAGTTTTTAGTTTATGTCAGAAGTAAATTCTGGAATGTCAACCCTCCCTGCCAAGGGACGACCGTAATTAAAAAATTTAACTTAATATTTTGCTTAAATTAATATTCTGTAATTTTTGAAGACTTGAACTTTGACCTTCCGAACGGCAGTACGCAATGCTCTCGGCTACCTCGGCCGCTCGAATATTCCAAAATCAATATTAGTCAAATCGGTTCAGCCATTCTCGACTTTGAGCGATTCAAGCGAGCTTCAACCGATTTTTATAAATGTGGATAGATTATTTCGAACAAAAAAAAGAAGAACAAAAGAAATGTGATTTAAATGCATCCCGGCTATAAGGTGTATGCATAAGAAACTCCTAACCAAGCTCTCAGAGCTTCTAGCGGATCACTATCTATCTCTGTGGTCTGGTGTTGTCCTGATGAAACACAATCACCCTCCTGTTGGCGAAAGCTAAGGACCAACATATTCGAAAAACTCGTATTTACAGTGGCTACCGATTTGTCAAGTCGGATTCGCCTAGGCCTGACTTAGGCCCATTGTGATATCACAAAAACTTAAGCCAACAGGTTTCATCTTCCATCCATTTTGATTCTCTAATGAACCTCATTAGATCAATGACTTTGACCTCAGCTATCTTCGATAGACCATCCAGCAGTATGGTCGCAAAATTACGAAACCTCGCCCTGCTCAAAGCGGGACAGTCCTCTTCATCCTCCTTGCAAGCTTCTGCAGCATCTTCTATAGGGAACCCCGAACCCCTTTTTAAGGAGTACATATCCCATGACCTTTTCCTATCCCATTTCGTACATGTGTGTCTGGTTTGTTCATATACGAATTCCTTTTGCATGTAGCAAAATGCATACCAATGCGTTCTTTATCGAGAAGAATCTGTTTAGTCGTACCTCGCATGCAATTTCATCCGCCTTACAGTATTTAGGGTTAGATTTAATCGAAGTGGATTTTTACTTAGATTATCAGAAATACTATCCTCCGGAATCTGGATCAGAGACTCACCTAATCCAAAAATTATATTAAAGTAAAAATTTCGTTCGGTTTTGATCTAAGAGATGGCGGTATTGTCCATAGTACTAGTGTTACGTGTCGCATCATGTCATACTATACGGCGCTGAAAACGTGTTAATTCGTGCTAAAAGTTTGTGTTTGACAGTTCTTCGATTAATTGACTCAGTACGTTGTGAGCGCTCGTCACAGCAAAGAGAAAATTCGCTAAATTTTACAATCTTTCTTCGATCAAGGCGAAAAAGCAGCCAAAGTAGCCAAAGCGGCTGAAAAATTAATTTTGTTTATGGGCCCGAACGAACGTGTAGCACAAAAGTGGTTTGCTAGGTTCCGTTCCGGTAATTTCGATGTCAAAGATGCACCACGCGTTGGGAGGCCTGTCGTCGATTGCGATAAAATTATGGAAATAGTGGAAACAGACCGTCACGTGAGCACTTATTTAATTGCTGAGGAACTAAAGATAAGCCTGAAAACCGTTTCGAACTATTTGCATAAAAACAAAAAAAAACCGAACGAACTTTTTACTTTACCTAATATATACCTATAGATAGGTTTTGACAGTAATAAAATAAATAACTAAAAAAAAACAAAAAAATCTTATTAAAACCGTTTTCAAATTTCATGCAGACGAAGTCACGGATAACCTAGTCATCAATAAATTAATCAATTAAGCAATCCCAGTTCACTTATTCCAAGTATAAATAAATTTATATTGCTAAATCTAGGGGAATTTCATAAAAAAATTTCAAAACTCCCATCTTGCATTAAAATAATAGCTAGAGATTTAAAAGTATGTATGTACATACGTGTATGTACATATGTACATATGTATGCATATAAAAAGACTTTGTTTACTTCAACAGACTTTTGAACGAAATTCTGACATAAAATAATACAAAAGTAAACAAATTAAGACTTTGGGTATCAAAAACTTATTGCAGATACATACACATACTTGTATGTATCTTTGCATTTATAAAAATTCGTTCAGGAGAAAATTTGGAAGATCGTATCAACTATGGTCAGCGCAGGGAAGATTATCAGAATTAGTTAGACCTAACAGCTGACTGTAATCTATAGAACGAAGAAGAAATACAAAATAAATTCGTTAATATGTATACACAATTTTATGTTTGCAATTCATTTTTTTTTCTTTGTATAAACACAACCAGCTTTCATTCGCAAATTCACCAACAAATGGTATTTAAGAAATAAATAAACACTTGAAACGTCGTTGAAGTGCATTGTACGAGAAATAATTTACCTTGTCGACAGATATATGAATTTGAAATCATACATACATATGCATAACTACAAATATGAATTATAAATATGTACAAAGAAAAATTTGGTTAGTTTCATAATTACGCGCCGGCGTTCACTCTCTGTCTGACTGCTAGTGTGCCTTGTAGGAAAGTCGCTTTCGCCTTTCCCTTTGTTGGTGTAGAATAGGTATATCTTCAACTTCAGTGATAATCAGGTAGCACTAAAATGGCTCGATCGCGACGAACTTTAAAATCGTGCTGCACCCGTCGCAGGGGATAACTGAACAGAACAGACTATGCCTCCTTTGGATCACTGCTCACAGAGACATAGTAGGGAACTGTAGAGCAGACAAATTTGTCGGCAAGACATGATTCTTTCAAATAAAGACCGCTTTGGTATAGCTCTAACCACATGCTAACTGTTACCTAAAGAATTCGTTTGCAGACAGGCTACATCCTATAGCATGAGGAAGCAACCATGACCAAAATGGAGTCGAATAAGATCGAATGGTTTATATTCTCAGAAAAAAAGAGGACATTTCAAAAGTAAGTGGTATTCTGGCAAGACCTTACCTTATAGGCCGGCATGCAGAAAGAATGCATGCCGGCCTATTCAGAAGATGTTGTGAGAGCTGTGACAGTGATGAGGAGGAAGAGACAATTTTCACCTGTAATGTGTCCATCCTTTTCTAAGCACAAATAAATCTCGACATATGAATGGCCTGCCCTAAGAAAAAGAAGTAAACCATCTCAGAAAATTCATACGGGAGTCCAGAGAGACCAATTTTGGTCTTGATGTGTCGATGCACACCATTAAGGAACCACTTCTACCTATAAAAGTTCATATCTTTCTCCTCATAAAAATCCATTAACCGTTTGGAAGCAGCTTAAAATAAACTATGGATCCCTCCATTTGTTGGAAAAACATTAGGACGCACATCACAACGGAGAAGATGCTCGACGGAAGATCATTTCAGTTGTTATAAAGTGCAAATTATATATAGGACTATATAACCAGGGCGATGAGAATGCCGAATGTTTAGCTGTATTATTGCCATTCGAAAGACCAGAGTTCGAGTTGGTTGCTTGGTCCAAAAATTATAAAAAAATAAATTTCAGTTAATTTTTCTAATTTCTTTCTCCCCTCGACAGAGAATGTCAACCCCTCCGAGGGTATTTCGGACGTAGGCGGCTTAGTATAAACTTTAGGTTCCTACATTTGTTGGAAAAAATATCAAGACCCTCACAACACATTAGAGAATGAGCTCAGATATACGAGTATATAACCAGGGTGGACAAAATGTGGCTTTATTGCAAATAAGAAAGTCATGGATTCAAGTCCTTAATGTACTTAACGCCTCTAAATTTTTTTAAAACTTCGACCCTTTTGAGGTAATTTTCGACCACTTTTTGACACATATTGAGCGGTATATCAGCCATATCTTGACGAATAATGGTTTTCAAATGTTCAAAAATTAAAGGTTTGTCACGAAGTCCTACGGTGTGAAATCGCAGGATCACGGTGGCCAATTGTCATCGGTAAAACGAGAGATTATGCCGCCAGGAAATTTCTTTCACAATAAAGCCTTATTAGTTAGTGTTGTGTGGCATGAGGCACCACTTGTTGAAACTACATATTGTCCAAGTCGTCTTCTTTAATTGCAGACAAAAAAGAGTCGGTTGTCATATGACCATAACGATCCAAATTGGCAGTGACAGTCTCGCCGTTTTGTCGTTTTCAAAGAAATAAAGCCCAATCACACCTCCGGCCCAAAGAGCGCACTAGACTGTAAACTTGTTTGGGTGCAATGACCTCTCTTCAGTTATTTGATTATTCTCGGAGCCCCAAATGCGAAAATTTTGCTAATTTACGTATCCTCCGAGTGAGAAATGTGCCTCGTTGTTGAAGAAATTTTTTTTCGAAAAATCGCGGCCCATTGTTTTTGTATCCAATCGACGTATCGTTGGTTCCAGTTGTTGTGCGAGCTGGACTTTATAATTCTTGAAAAAGTCGAGAAATAGACACATTCGGGTCTTAGCTTACACTTTCACTTACAGTAGCGATATTTGAGGTGAAGTGACCAAAACGGCTATACAAAGGCCCTACAATATCTATAACTGATCCAGTTTTCACAAATTTCTTTAGAATTGTACCAATTGCTTCAGTAGTTAGACGATTGTGTGCACCATAACCTCTTGTTAAAGCACGAAACGTGGTCACATTAGAATCACCTTTTGTGTAGTAGATTTTAACAATTTTAACGCGTTGTGCGGTTGTCAGGCGATCAATTCTCATAAATGCCTGACTTTTAACGAAAACAAAATATGTTTGGCGCAGTATTCCTATTGGGCAAGCACATTTGTAGTTGTATCTTGTACACAACCATACGAGTATGTACATACATACATATGTGAAATCGGAAATGTGTTTTAGAGAAACTACATTTTAATGTAAATAGAATGGGTTAATAAAACGATTTAAATTTTTAATTTAGTTGGTTATCGGCACTCTTCAATAAATTTATGTACAGTTGGTGTGATATGAAAATTATGCTATTTACTGTAATAACTGGCAGTTTTTTTTAATGTTTATATTAGCATTTATACATTATTAGGAATATTAACAATTTATTTATGTGTATAAATATATAAATATATTTTCAACTAACTGAAGGTATTTAAATATATACATACATATATCGTAAATATTCTCACTTAGCTCATTTGCTATGCCAAAATGCAACGTAATCTTCAGCTTAAACGATTTCCGATGATTTTCAAAATCTCAAATGCCAAAAGCAATGAATCGTTTTGAATGCGTTTAGTCATGCGCCATTAAATTATGTACGAGTAAATCGCCTGCCAAAAACTGCAATGAACGAAATTATTCACGTTCTCAACAACGACAATACAATCAGTTGAAAATTTGTTTCCAATTTTCAAGTACCAGCTACATATACAATATGTATTGTATGTACGAGTATGTACGTATGGAACAAGCTCGTGAAATATGATTTTCACAAGTGGAAAAATGCGAATTTATACATATATACATATGTACATATGTATGAATGTATGAATGTATGTTTGTCTGTATGTAAATAGTAAATAGTACATATAAAATGAAAATTAATATATAAACAGTTACATACATATGTACATATGTTAGTAAGTAAATGGATGGTACTTGCAATTTTATAATAATAAAAATGCTATAATAATTTAAAAACGTAATAAACACTTTGCGAGTAGTTTATACTTATTTGAGAGAAACATTTTGCAATTTTGAACTCAATTAAAACAATTTATTTGCCATTTATACTGTGTGTGTGTATAAGCATTTGTATTTTTATAGCTCTATCAAAATCACATTAAAAATTAAAAATTCGATTTTAATTTAACGCCTCATTGCGAAGAGATTAAAAGTGACGAATGCTGATCAATGGAGTGCTCAAAAATATCAATTAAGCAAATAAACTATATTTGAATGCTAATTTTAATTGAAATAGTCCTGAGGAACCTAATTCAAGATATATTTGTTCGGAAATAGGTGAAAATTGGTTGATTCATTTGACATTTTATAACTTTATAGGAGATTTTTGATCAAGCTTCTTTTCAGTTTTTGGATATATACATGTATGTCTTTAGGATTTATAATGTAGCTTACAAGTTTCAGGCGTCTCCGTAAGACTAATGTCAGAAATACACTCGAAGGGATGGAAATTTCCTTTCGAATGACGAGCGCACTTAGAATATTGCTTTTTAAGAGAGAGAGAGAGAGAGAGAGAGAGAGAGATTTTAAATCAGCTGAGGAGCCAACTTTTATCCGATTTCTATTTTTAATAAAATATACCTATTTTATGTATGTCAAAAATTCTGCAGAATTTGATTTTGACGTTATCATCAAATCGTACTTCATTTACATATAACATCAACAATTAAGCTTGAAGTATTTACCTTTAGGTAAAAGATGATGGCAGTCTTCGTTCAATTACGAACATTTTCAAACTGTGCTTATGCATACATATATAATTTCTCATCTATATTATTTGCATCAAATATAGCTGAGGAAAATATTACACGAGATAGCCGAGTGATTAGCAGCGCGTAATGCCGTCCGTAAGACCAGGGTGCGTGTTCTGGATCGACCAACATCCAAAAATTATAGAAAATTAATTTAAATAAAATATTTCTCTAACTGCCATCACACCTCGGCAGGAAATGTGAACCCCTCCGAGTGTATTTTTGAAATAGAAACTCCTCATAAAAATAATACATTATACGTATATTTGTAATTATTTTCTGTGGTTGATACCAGATCTCTTGCCCGAAATTTGTATTGGGTGATGCCTTTTCGATAATATCACATATAAAATTTAGTTTTTCTAGTTTTCTAGTACTGAAAGCTACATCAGCATCGGGAAGGACCTCTCGAACCGTTCGGGAGTAAACAAGGTGCTTATCGTACGACTTCAGTCTAATGTTGAATAAAAGAATAACAATACGAGCAAAAAAGCTAAATAGAAAAGGTTAAAGCTCCGACAAGGGCAATTGCCAATGATACTGACACCTTTGACCTAAACCACCTATTGTTGCCTACCAACTGGAGTGAATAGTTAAGCAATAGGGTCTTCTCATTTAGCAAGTGGTCAGCGTGCTTCTGTCTTGATTCTCATGCCACTTTTGACAAAACCACACTTGTCAAATGGTGCTACTTTGGACTGATTGGATTGGATTGGATTTCTCGCTCTGCTCTATGAACCATGGCATCATCTGAGATTGAAAGTTTTCGAAAAAAAATGTTCTGTGGAGGATTTATGGTTCTTTGGGCATTGGTCGCAGTTGCCACTGCATACGATCGCATACTCCATCGAAAAATTTCAAAGCTAGTGTATTCTTACCCAAAACAACCACTTGACCTAGCCAGAATATCCGCTGTCTCTTGAATCACTGAACTAGGTCAATATGGCCGTATATCTCATGCAGTTCATCGTTCCGTAGGATGCGGTATTCGGCGTTTTCAATGCGCAGAGGGCCATAAATCCGTTCTCTTGAAAACTCCTAACGCCAACTCATATGATGTTATCATCGTCCATGCCTATGCATAATATGTAAGGGCGAGAACAATTTGTATTATTAATGATTTGTAGAGTTTGGTCTACGCTCGTCGAGAGAGGACTTTTCAATTGCCTACTCAGTCCAAATAACACATATTGGTAAGAGTGACTCTTCTTTTGATTTCAACAGTGATGAGGGAACCGAATGCGATGTTGACTGGAGATATTTTCTCTTGCCCTCGATCACTGCCGAAGAGATTCGCTTTGCTTCTCTGCCAAGCCCGAAAAAAAGCAGAGTTAACGGCATGGTGCCAATATCATCAGCAGATATAGCGGCATAGAGGCAGCTCTCCTTTTTGTGCTATCGAAGGCTGCTTCAAAATCAATGAAAAGATGGTGTGTGTTGATCACCTTTTCAAGGGTCTTTTCCAAGATTTGAGGCATGGTGGGATTTACCAGGTCTAAGGCCACACTGAAAAGGATCAATCAGTTTGTTGACGATGGCTTTAGTATTTCACACAATATGCTTGAAGAGACTTATCCAAGGGTATTTGACGCAGATAGAGCATACTTAGGTTCCAATTTGCAAAGAAGCTGAACCTAATCAGCTCTTCCGTCGACCCTTCTACTTTGTTGTTTTTCAAGCGGGTGATTGCTAATCAAACTTCTAAAATATCCGGCAATATGTTCCATCATCAGTTAAAAAGAACAAAAAGTCAAATGAAAAGTAGCTACCTTTTTTGTCGAACCAAAATCTACAAGTAAAATCGTCGTTACCGAGACGATGGTACAAGGAACTGTATGAGATACACATTTATATGATATCGAGAAAACATTCCAAGGGATTTAGATAAAGTGGTTAAAATCTTTAGCAGTATGGTTTAGTCTTTTCTTTTCACAAAAGGCAATAACGCGATCGGCTAGTAAAGCTAGTGAAGTACGCTTACTAAGAAAATGACGGTATTGGTGTTCAAAAAATTTTGTAAGATTGCTACATTCTCATAACATACATACATATTTAATGAACTTCGAATTTAACCCCCTTTAAATAGTTTTTCCAGAGCTCCAAAATAATTTTTTTTTTGTTATAAATTTTGAATAAAGTAGAAAAAAAAGTAGTGAAAATATTTATATTATGTTTAGAATCCGAAAATTCTTGAATTTCACACTTTACAATAACTCATACTTTAACATAATAAGTTGGTAAAAAAAAAGCTCAGAATCCTGACAATCGTTTTGGCTCGGAAGTAAGCTAGATTGTTTACTGGGATATCGAAACCCTGCAGGGAGGAGATAATAACTAGTATACAAAAATTCTAGTTAAATACTAGTATTTTGAAGATGAAATCTAAATAGTTGGTTATTTGTTTAGCAGTAGCAGTATAACACCAGATGGATTTAGCAGCTCTTCGAATCCCATCAAACCCCTCCGCCGGTTGCTCTTGACTCTTTCTTTTGTTCATAATTTTTTTATTCACTTTAAATTTTAAATCTTTCCACACCTAAAAAAGTTAAAATAATATAGCAGGAAACATTTGCATTTTTTTCATGTTTTAAATATATCTGATACGATAGATGGCACATCGCCATTACGAATAAGTGGTCATACCGCATAAATTTTTGTGGCAATAACTTTCCACTCCTCCTTTAAATTGTGTTGGATAACGTTTTTTTTTAATCCTTATCTAAATGTGGCATATTTTCCAATTCTGACACAAATTCTCCAATTGAGCGCTTGTCTTTAGCCACTTTAATTTCTGCATCGTCTGTTATGTTGAAGGTTCGTCAGTAAAATAACCGATAATTGACGATAAGAAACGACAGAAAACGATGGCGATAACGGTGACAAGAATACCACATCAACATCGACATCTCACGATACTGTTGACAATGGCGTTGAACGGCATACCAATGCTACCGTACCGATGACAACATGACGCTGACGATGTTTAGCATAAGGCCGAATAATTTTCACCACCTTTTAATTTTTCATTTTTTTATTTCTGGTGAAGCAGAAATTTTTACCACCTCTACATCATAACGAAAGCCTAGTGGCGTGAGGTTCGCGGTGCGATTCACACAGCAGGCAAACTAAACTAATTTCTTTTTTTTTTTTTGAATGAGAAGTTCAACATACCTAAATGAACTGGAATACAACTAGTATAAAGCTGATGCATAGTAGGACGATTATCAGCTCGTAGAACGAAGTTGTGTTAAAAATACCAATTGCTTACATGGGAAATAAATTGAAGATGAACTGGTTAGTGAAAAAGTACATACTAGTTGGATCTAGTTAATAACTATCTAATATTTTTTTCCTGCTGGGAATCTACATATTAATGTACATACATACATACTGGCCAAAAAGCACATAAATTGTTTCCTGCTAATAAAAAAAATCTCTAAATATCTTAAATATCTTCCAAACATATTTACGTGCATTAGTTAGTAATTAAAATGAATATGAACAGCTCATAGACTTGTTGTAGTTTACATAAAAAACATATTGCACTCACATTCATAGATACTCATGTATCCATAGATTATATACATATAAATTTCGATTCTGAAAGCATTTGAAAAATCCATTAAAATTTTTAAATTACCCATAACCTTTTAGTTAATTAATAAGAGAAACAATTTGAAATGCACGCCCAACATCAGGGTCAATAAATTAAATTAAATTTTTTTTTTTCTTCCTCGTAGCAGAGAATGAAGAAATGGGCTGCGTGGAGATACTCGCTACAGCAATTTCCATTCTCGTCATGATACTCACCTTTCCCATCTCCATATTTGTCTGTTTCAAAGTTGTGTCCGAGTATGAACGCGCTGTCATCTTTCGCATGGGTCGGCTGCGTAGCGGCGGCGCACGCGGTCCTGGCGTCTTCTTTGTGCTACCCTGCGTGGATGACTATTGCAAAGTGGATTTGCGTACGGTCTCATTTGACGTGCCACCACAGGAAGTGCTCTCCAAGGATTCAGTGACCGTCACAGTTGATGCGGTAGTCTATTATCGTATTAGTGATCCTCTTAAAGCTGTTATACAGGTATCAAATTACAGTCACTCAACACGTCTGCTGGCCGCCACAACGTTACGTAATGTGCTCGGCACTCGAAATTTATCGGAATTGTTGACGGAGCGTGAAACGATTTCGCATACAATGCAAGTTTCTTTGGATGAAGCAACAGATCCGTGGGGTGTGAAGGTGGAACGTGTGGAGATGCAAGTTTTTGTCTTTTTAGTTTAGTTTCTTTTAAAAATATTGTCTTTTTTCTAATATAGTAAGGATGTTTCGCTACCAACGGCACTGCAACGCGCGATGGCAGCTGAAGCGGAAGCAGCACGTGAGGCACGCGCTAAAGTTATCGCAGCTGAGGGTGAAATGAAGTCCTCACGTGCTTTGAAAGAAGCATCTGAAATTATATCGGCAAGTCCGTCAGCTTTGCAGGTGAGTGATGATAAATATGATGTTAAAATTTTCTTTAACCTTTTGGTATATTGATGCGAGGTACGGTAAAAAGTGGTCAAAAATCTAGAAATCTAGAACTAGAACTTTGGTATTTATTTTCATAATCGAATTTTCTAGTGAACCATTCAAAAGGTGGGGTATTTAGGTGAGTTTTAACTATAGGGCATGGGTGTATTTGTCACTAAAAGTGCGGTTAGGTCTTACGTAGTCTATTTAACAGCCAGCCGGTCACTCTTCGGATCCCCATGTTAACTTTCCTATGTTTGGAATTATAACCTCTAAAATTCCCCGACGAATGCTGATTGCTCAGATAATTCTAGGTTCGCCTCTTCAGGAATAACAGTAATAAGAAGCTCTTTATGTCCGAAAGTTGAGTAATTGACTGTGTTGAAAGCTTTCGACAATTATGCGATACCCCAATAGTTGGATGATCTGAAGGAGCAGGGGGTGGGTAAATAATGTGGGGGAGCTAAGCCTCAAAGAGTTTTCGGTACTAGAGGTAGGAGAGATATCGTGCAATATGACTACCCTTTGTTAGCGACTTTCCCGAGCTTCAGTTCATGCTTTTCCCATATTTCGGTTATCGTTAGAATGGTCAGAGACAATATAAGGGCCTTAGTGAGAAAGTCTGCCACCTTTGGGCCCAGAATTATAGCATATATAGCACTGGAGTTAGGTAGTTTGCGCAGATGACGAGTTATTTGCCATTTCGTTCTGTCAACCGAAGAGAGCAGTGTGAAAAGGCGGTTGAAATAACTTCTTTGGATCTAACGAGGCACAGTCTCCGAAATATCGTCCACTTTTCTGTCTCGTCGGGATTGAGAGTGGCCAAAGGTTGATTGAAGCAAAAGATAGACTGCAGGACCTTAAGTATTGTTCTTGTTGTAACGGTACTTCAACCCTGCTTAAGAGCAGGTGAGACTAGCCTAAGCTATCGAGGTCATCTAATGAGAGTTTCAGGAAATGAGTTGCTTCGACGGGTTCGGCCCAGTGGGAAAGGGGGATTAGATGAGTAGGTTTGTGTGGCATGCAAAGAGGCGGTTACTGTCAATACATGTACAATATCCAGATCTGAATTGTGTCATCTTATCTTTTGGATCTTGATTTGGGGATTTCGGGGTTAGTTTGGTGTAGACATTTACGCCTTGATGCTAGATCCGCCCCAACATTCGGAATTTCCGCAATAAATCCTGCTGGTTTGAAGTATGTGGCAGCGACCGAGACTATCTTACGGAATTGAAGTTAATCAGGGAGCACCCCATCAGGCACCTTATAGAAGCCGAACATCCACCTAGGCACATCAGGAAGGGAGTACTCGACTTAAAGAGCACCATCCAGCAACATGTGAAACAACCGCTGGACAGGACGGCGTACCGACAAGCACTGAACGCCATTCACCAGGAGTCAGTTAACACCTTCAAAGACTCCCTTCCCGTGAATGGCGTACTCGGGGTAAAACCACCACCTATAGCATACAGCAAGCTCGAGCTGCCTCGAGAGACCCGCGTGACCCTTGCACAATTTAGCTCTGGTTACTGTAGTAGATTAAACTCCTACTTATCCAGACTCGACCCGAGCATACCCAACGTATGCCCTGCATGTGGAGAGTCTCCGCACGACACTAACCAATTCTTCACATGCCCACTTAAACCGACTCATCTAACCCCCCACTCCCTTTGGTCCAATCCCGTCGAAACAGCACGTTTCCTGAACCTCCCCTTAGATGACCTCGGCGACTTAGATTAACAAAACCTGCCCTAAGCGGGGTTAGCCAGCCGCTACAACTACAACATAACGATCGGTGTGAGGGCTTTCAATAAAATTTTCGGAAGTCGACATACATATCTTCAATGATGCGCAGAAACAAAGTCGGGGCGGGGGCTTGTTGATCGACACAATTATTGGCAAATGGTGTTGTTGTTGTTGTTATAGCGGTTCGCTAACCCCGCTTAGAGCAGGCATAATCAGTCTAAGTCGCCGAGGTCATCTAACGGAAGGTCCAGAAAACGTGCTGTTTCGACAGGGCTGGACCAAAGGGAGGGGGGGGGGGGGTTAGATGGGTAGGTTTAAGGGGGCATGTGAAGAGGTGGTTAGTGTCGTGCGGGGACTCTCCACATGCAGGGCATACGTTGGGTAGGCTGGGGTCGAGTCTGGATATATAGGAGTTTAACCTGCTACAATATCCAGATCTAAGTTGTGCTAGTGTAACACGGGCCTCTCGAGGCAGCTCGAGCTCACTGTCTGCGATAGGTGGTGGTTTGATTCCGAGTACACCATTCACTGGAAGGGAGTCTAGGAAGGTGCTGACTGACTCCTGGTGAATGGCGTTCAGCGCCTGTCTGTACGCCGTCCTGTCCAGCGGTTGTTTTACATGGTGCTGTATGGTGCTATTGTAGTCAAATATTGGCAAATGGTCTGATGGTCTGCTGTGAACAGATCATCACTGGCAATTGCTATGCCTGGTGAGCAACGGCAATTGTATATAATACGGAAGGGGACATTGTTGTTGTTGTAGCGTTTCACTAGTCCCGCTTAGGGACAGGCTAGTCAGTCTAAGGCACCGAGGTGATCTAACAGGATGTCCAGGAAAAAAGCCGTTCCGACGGGTTTGTAACAGAAGGAGAGGTGGGATAGATGCGTCGGTAAAGGGGTGGTTTATGTAGTGAGGAAACTCACTACATGCAGTAGATACGTTGGGTATGTTGGGCCCGAGTATGGATAAATAAGAGTTTAACCTGCTACAGTTTCTAGACCTAAGTTGCGCCAGTGTCACACGGGTCTCTCAAGGCAACTCGAGCTCTTCGTCTGCTATGGGTGGTGATTTTTCGACCTTCACATCTAATTCGTGCCTGTGTTCCTTCGTCCGGCTTGTGAAAGGGGTAGGCGAGGATTTTGTCACCTGTATTTTGAGCTGTCGTGCAGTAAAGAAGAGGGACAGGTCGTCGAGATAGCTTTCAAACCAAGATCATCAATAACCTGGCCAAACGCCAATATCGAGCAATCATCGGCATCGGAAGGGGGCGTCATCATCTATAGTGTATAGTCAATTGGCAGGCTAGAATGCCTTAAATTGTAAGAATCACGTTTATCTCAAGGGGCTCGTAATATGTGGGTGTTGTATGTAGTAGCAGGTCGGATCACATCCAAGAGTGACACATTCACACATTCAGACACATGGAGCAGATGAATAGCCACCCCACCCGTGGAGTGTTACTGTCCCAATAAACCCTGGGTCAACTGCACCACATTGCTGCTTCTTCTTTCTCTTTATTAGATTGGAATAACTATTGTGCACTTAATTAAATGAATTCACTTATTTACTTCCAACTTTTGAATTTATCATTTCAGTTGCGGTACTTACAAACGCTTAGCAGTATTTCGGCCGAAAAGAATTCAACCATCATATTTCCCCTGCCCATGGAATTATTAACACCATTTTTGGGACATTGCACAACCAATCACCTCTGCCGACAACACGCCGCCCAAGGAGGCAACCATCAGTGACGTTCGCTGCTAGAAGAGTATCTTAGTGCTCTGCAATTATACGAAATCGACTATAAAGGAAAACGAAATCAAAATTAATACTGAAAGTTCGGGAAACCAGCTAATCGCTGCCTAAAATGCAACAAGATTACTCTAAAGAAACATACAACCCACAACTCATTACAACCAGAATATACTTCCGAAAGTTGAAGAAATAAAAAACATTTTTTTTTTGTTTTTTAAATATCTTAAATTTATTTTATTGTACTTTAAAATTATTAAGACTTAAAAATACGGGTTTTTCATATGTAAGCAATTATTCACAAACGTACATACAACAGTAAATCAGTAGAAAATTAAAGGTTTACCTTAAACGGGTGCTTTTTGAAAACTAGAAATTTTGGTGATTAGGCAGAGATTAAGTCGTTAAGTGTTTCTTTTAGCCTTTGATGATATTCTTCCATTTCCGTCATTTATGTATGTACAAATTTTTGTTTTTAATTCAAGAGATTTCAAACGAATTTTTCATTTACGCTGCGAAAACGAAACTTCCAAATCCTATAACCAGTTCTTTTTCTTCTTCTTCTTCTTGGTATTTAATCAGGACTCTTTAATTTCTTTTCTGCATTTAGTTTGTGTTAATGTCACTCTCAAAACTAAAACTTATTCTATAAGTTATTCTCTCGTTTTTTATATATATTATGATTGTGAAGTGTAGATATTGGTTCAAAGAAAATAGCATTATTTCCTTTGCTTTTTTTTGGGAATTCACTTTTGAGTAAAAATCATATTATATCTAATGGCGATCACGAGAATCTGATCGGCTGCGTCTGTCTCTTGAAAAACTGCGCGAACGGCTGCGTGTGCGACGTGGAGAGCGTGATCTGTAAAATATGATTATACAAAAAAGAAAGAAATGATTTGATAGTTGGTTGACATAAAACAAATTTAAGCTTTGCAAATAATCACAAAAAAAAAATCCACAAATTGGATACCATTGGTAAACGTGTTGTTTGTTGCTGATCGTTGTTGATATGAATTCGTCAAAGATAAAATTGCAATTGTACAAATAGTGAGTGGGTGTGAAAATTCAATTATTGTAGTTGGCAATAAATACGATTTCCATACGAGATATACAAAATAAACAAATCGCATTAAAAATTTCGAACACCTTGATCATTATTTTTATAAAATTTTTAATTCAAATCATAAGAATTAAACAATTAATTCCACTTCTACCATATCAACTGCATTTTTACCTTTTTTTTTTTTAGCTGTCAACCGTTGCTAAGTAAATAGTTTGTTGTTTTTCTTTATGTACATACACAAATATATTTTCTCGCATTCTTTCTTGTCGAATTGTTGAACCACATTAGCTGATTTTGTAGCAAGCTGATAAACTTGCTAAGCTATGAAAAAAATATAACCGTATTTTTTTTTCCTACGCAGAAAAACTTGATCTCAGTTGTTGAGGTGTTTTTGTAGTAGTAGTAGTGGTGGTGATGATTAGGTGATAATGGAAGTTTCTTTTGTTGAATTTCAACGGGCTTATGATGACTACTCTAAATAAACCAAAAATATTACGTTAAATGTAAAAAAATCAACTAATGAGAGGATAATCATATATGTACATATACAAGCTTGGCAGACGCATATGACAGTGATACTTAGTAGCGATCGTTGCGCATATCGGACATTATAGGGATGATAAAAGTAGACAAAAGCCATTTTTGGATTGATAGTTGGTTTTGAAGCGCAGAGGTAGTGATGTTTTTCACATAAGCTTGTTGTTGTCCTCGTTTTCAAAGTAGTGGTGGGTGCGGTTATTCAGCTGGCGTTCTTGTAGACACATAATAATTATGCCGATATTTGCTGGCTGCAACGCTAAGTAACATGATGTACACCAACTCGACATTATTAACCAGCCGATAAAATTCACAACTGCACATCGCTGCCTTCAAACCAATATGGATGTTATGGGGTGCGAGCGAATTAAAAGGGTTGATTTATACTTGTAGAGCAGAGCATTGAACACATCACATTTTCATTTCCACCCCTTTTGTAGAAACTGCTGCTGATGTGAGTGGTGATAATTGAGCTGATATGACTTTGCTTTCACCTGCTCGGATGCAATTGAATTAACAATTAGTGGATAGATTTTTACATCAGGGAAAATTTAATTTCAAATTTAACCTTGTAATTTTTTTTTTTTTTAAAACACAACTTCAAATATTCTCAAGAGTAGCATACATAATATTAGTAACAAAAAGAACTATGTAGTATCTAAATTAGAAAGAACGTAATTCTTACTTGAAGTGGCCGGAAATGCTTTACTTTCGTTCTTGATGCACTCAAAAGTGCCGTTGCGCACATTTGCATACCAAAAACGATGATCATGGTAACACCTACCCTTCCCCGTGGAGTTAGAGTTAGAGTGGAATATGATTTTCAACATTTTTTTTTTTTGAATTTCGCCTCGCTGATCTTTGCACTTAGTTGAGTTGAGTGGATTCAATTAAGATTGCTTTGTTGAAACATTGCCCGAACATTTGTTGCAGAAATGTAATTTTGCAGTTGAAACGACTGCAGAAAGAGCAAGAGTGAAGTTAAATGTGTTGAAGAACTGTTGGAATGACGCCGATTGAAGACAGCAACTTGCAAACATTCAAAATTCCGAACATGTTTCCGTTATACAAGTAAATTCGTGTTGAAATAAAGTCAAAGCTCGTCATGTCCGTAAGTCTGTCTAATAACTCAGCAACCTTTAATAACCATTGTAGTATCACTTGTTGATTGTTGTAGTTTCAATGATAATTGTTGTTATTAATTTCGGTCAAAAAGTGAGGTGAGTGCGTTGTAGAGCTCGATAAATAGATGAACTTGTTCGTTTGAAAAAATCAAGTAATTCGACATAATTACTTTGCAGACACCTATTTCGTGTGAGCAACCTCAGGTTCATTTTGAGATTGTACGAACATACATACATTACCCGATCAAGCATACTGTACAGATATATTTTACATGAGTATGCAATTCTTTTGTCAATGTCGATGTTATTATTTGTTGTTGGTAGTGGTGGTATTTGTTGTGCTGAAGGTAGTTGTGTTGTGGACACTTTCACACAGTCAATTGTTGCATAAACAGAGGAGAAGGAGGTGGTAGTATATTTAAGTTGTTAAGGTGGTTGTGGTGGTAGTAGTGGTATTAATGATGATGGCTTTTGTAAATGCTTTAACTTTGGCCTTTGATGCTGTTCCTGCGCCTGCTGCCCAAGCACACTTTTACTAGTTGCACTAATTCTTGTAGTGGCAATAGTTGCAGTGACTGTAGAAGCAGTTGCAGTTGAGGTAGCAGTAGTAGTAGTAGTAGCAGTTGTAGTAGTAGTAGTAGTTATTTGACTAGTAGTAGTTGTTGTTCTAATGATTGCTGATCTTTTACTGCACTTAACATCAGGACAACTGTTACTGTTTTCTATTACGACAACAACAATTGTTAGATAGGTGTTGATGACAATGACTACAGCGAAAACGAGAGCAAATTTTATGTGCAAGACTGTTGTGACGATGGTGTCGGTGGTGTTCAAGGTGTTGGTGTTGATAATAAAAACTATGATTTTAAATTTATTGATGGAAGTACTGTGTTGTGGCTTTTCTTGTAGTTGTTTTTGGTGATGTTGAAAATAATGATGGTAGCTATTACTAAAATTGTTGTTGTCGAAATTTTGTTGATTTTCTCTGTTAAAAAATTGTTGTATAACATTCTTTTCTCTACAATCAAAAATGTTGTTGTTGAACGATATTAAGTTGAGCTTGTTGCTGGTCGTGGTGAAGTTTGTGGAGAAGGAGCAGTAGTTGTGATACGTGAAGATGTTGTTTTTGTAGTTTTTGTTGAAGGAAGAGGAGGTAGAAGTTCTAGAAGTAGTAGTAGCAGTAGACTTTATCCTGCAAATTGATTATCATAAACTACATTTAAAATATCTTCCAACTCGGTCACAAAAACTAAATAAAAATCTTAAGAAATTGTGTAATCAACAATTGCCCAAATTAACACATTATATTCTATATGTAAAAGTTTAGAAGGAACTATTTTCTTAAACTTGCATAAAACAATTTTTTAAAACATTTCGCCATAAAACTTTATGAGTTCATAGGTTAAAACTGTTACTGAATAAAAAAAAAATGCTTTTAATTTAACTCGTTAAAAAGTGCCAACTAAATGCACATATTCTTCAGCCAACCTTCATCTAATCAAAATCTGATAACTTTCAACTATTTGCCATTTGACGCTACAATAAAGGATATGTATTTAGTGGTGTACTTACCTATAGCGACCACCCCCTCGGCCGCCGCCGCTGCTGCTTCCACCACCACCACCGCCGCTGCCACCACCGCGGCGTCTGTCATCTCGTCGTGATCGCCCCGATGACATTTCCACACGAATCCGAGTACCACAGCATCGGCTGGGGAATTTATATAAATGATTAAATACGGTACAAAATAATATAGGTATTTATATATAACTTACGTTCCGTCTAAGCCTCGTGTTGCATCCTCTGCATCTCGACGATCTTCAAATTCAACAAATGCGAATCCTGGTGGGTTTCGAGCAACCCAAACATTTCTTAGGGGTCCATATTTACTGAAGGCGTTTTCTATTTCATATTTTGAAGCAGAGGACCCTAAATTTCCAACGTAGACTTTGCAAGCTAAATCCCATTCACGATAGCGTGGCATTTTCTTTATTTATATAATAGTAGCAAATGAAAACTGAAAAAATTACAAAATTACTTTATTGATTTATTTTTACCTTCAAAATGAAGGCGTGGAATTTTCTCCATATAAAGAAAAAACAAAATGGCGGCCAAACGCGATTTGCATAACTTCTTAAACACGTAAAAACGCACAACGATAATAATAAATATTTCATTAATTTTTATCAGCTTACCTCAGAACGAATTTCAATTCACTTTTTAATAATTTATTTTTATTATTAACAACTCTGTGTAAAATATATTTTTTAAAAAGAACAAGCGTAAATTTGCACACGTCTACTCGTGAGAAGCACAAAATAAGTATAACGTAAAACTTTTATTCGCCTTAGCCTTCAGTTTTTCGCCTTTCTTTCGGAACGCTCACTATAATAATACACAACTTAAATACAGGGTGGCACCAATTATTAATGACCGTCTTCTCCAAAAAAGGAAGCTCCGAACTTGTTCTAAAATTAAATAGTCTCGCTTGCATGATACAAAAAACAAGATAGTGTCAATAATTTTTTTTTTTTAAATATTAACTATATGACACAAAAAAATGTATTTTTGCTCTTTTGTGCTATTAATGTCATTTTTTTTAATAAATTTTAAACTTTTCAATAATAAAATATATTGTTCCGATTTTGCTTAAATCCTTCGAGTTCGATCACCGGATTGTTAATTCAAAGTCCCAGGATTAGTTTCAAATTTTTAGTTGTAAAGATCTTAACAAACGTTTATTATTACTCAATAGCTAACAATTCGCTTTACTATACTCAGTAACATTTTTTATAATTCCAGGCACTCTACTATTATCACACACTTTATTAACTATACAACTCTTTGTACTCCAAACCATGTTGTCACCACAGAGTTTATTTTGTAATTGTCTGCCCACTGTGTAGGCCCTTCTTTTATATACCTCATTACTTGACCGTACTGAGGTATGGAAGCTTCTGGCATGCCCTTACGATATGCAGAACACTCGAGACTCGCGCTCTAGAATGTGCTTTTGTTGTCGGCATTTCCTCCACAATATGTTAAAATTTATAATACTTTACAAGGTTCAAAGGTTCTTGTGTGAGAACATTTTATATAAGAATATATGTACCTAGTCAGCCAACAATATTTATCCAATTTGCTAGAAAAAAAGTAAAGCGTTCTCGATATTTTCAATATCGGTTTGCAATTTTAATAAGGCCTACC
Organism: Ceratitis rosa; assembly: GCA_037013455.1. Taxonomy (NCBI): domain Eukaryota; kingdom Metazoa; phylum Arthropoda; class Insecta; order Diptera; family Tephritidae; genus Ceratitis; species Ceratitis rosa. Next base: position 25,192,994 of record JAWMAG010000008.1, read on the forward strand.
ATTTTCAAAATATCATGAAACTCGTTTCTTTTTTAAAGATCTTTGGAGCCAACATCGATCTTATAGTTTTCTCTTATGCCCGTTCGAAAATAGAGATCTGAAACTCTCATCATCGCAGTAACTCTTGAAATAAACTTTTGTGTTTTAATGGGAACAAACAATAAAATGTAAACAGAATCAAAGGCTTGGAACTAATAGTATTGGTCACATTTATGCAGCTACAAATTCCTTTTTGTCATTACTGACGAAAAAGTCAAATGAGAAATAAGCATAACAAGAATCTAACACAGCGAACAAATCGAATCGTTAAACAATACGATGTTCCTGTGAACACCCTAAATATGCTTCCAAATTCCTTTTTAATAATTTTTTAGATATTTTGTAATAAAAAATCTTTTGAGTTAATCAAGCTTTTCTCAAATTATATTTTTCATTAGTGAAGATTTAGTGAAGAAAGAGACTTTGTTTTTTCTGAAAATTTCGTAATCTTATTTACTTCTAATTTTCAACAGTTCACAGCACTTAATATTTAAATGAAATACAACACTGTTATCATGCAGCAGACGTGTTCTCTTCCAACATTTGTCTCGTTTTCGTGGTTCGCTGGTTCGTGTTTAAGTAGTTCGTGCTTTTTGAGATTTTGTTAACATTTTTTATTTTAAATATAGAATCGTCCGTGTGAAATTGTAAAAGAAAGTAAGGCTTTTTCACTCAAGCCATAACTATAGCTTTTGTTCCATTGCGTCAAAGTTCCGGGAAACTGACGAAAATTCTAAACACAAACAAAAATGAATATCCCCAACGAATACATTTCGAAAACGGAGGATGTGGCGGATCAGGTAAATTGGTCGAAAGTTGTAAATTACAGCATTTGATTAAGATTGTGTGGGGAAAAGGTCAACCTAAAACAGTTTATAAAATAATAATTGTGTTGTGCATTTTGTAAGAGAAAGTGTTCATCAGTATAACGGCTTAAATAAATTTATATTGCGGTTGTCATCCTGATGTTAGACAATGGAATGAGAAGAGGGCGGCAGAATCGACTAGCCGCACGGTAGATTACGAAAAAAAACTGTCAACGTCATCCATTCGTATCAGTAATTTTTGTTGTTGCTGGTGTAGCATTTTTTAAATTAGTTTGTCTAATGTACATTTGTACGTACTACTCTTGTAGATTGTGTTTATAATAAATACATCAGTATGCATTATCACGAAGATCATATCAGTAGTTCGATTTTAGAGCGACAACGAAATAAAAGTCCCTATCTTGGACAAAAGGTGGAAAATACTTTTCATAAATTGACAAAATGTTTTTTGCAAATATTGCACCACATTCCCCTCTTCACCGCTATACAAAACTACTAAAGTTATTTCATTACAACAATGTGTAGTATAAAAGCTGCAATTATTTTTAATGCTGGCACAACTATAACGTGCTATACCATTAAACTTACTTGTTGCAAATTGTTTAACAGATAATACATGTAAGTACGCATATATGTAAATATCTAAGTACTATAGTTTTGATGTAATCATACATTCTGCAATTGAATATATTGTTAATATCGCTTGTGGTTGCTAGAAGTGAAATGAAATTCAGCAACTTTAAGCCATTTCCGTTGTAAGTCAACTCCTAGCATACATATGTATTTGAATGTATGTATATATGCATGTGTTTAATATGTGTTAAAAAAAGTTGGATACTCCCCCGCCTCTCATCATGTACTTAAAATGTAGTGGGGTACTATAACCAACTTTTACTTTCTTTCGGCAGCTCAAGCACTGCTCTAAACAACCCAGATTTACTCTCTTGACCAGTTTAGTTTCTCTCATTTTTTTATTTTTGATAGTTTTTCAAGTTTTGAAAGTATCATTTAAAGTTAAGGCAATAATGGCATGACCAATATGTTAAAATGCCACATATGCACTTTGATTTCATATTTACATAATCTCAAAGATGTACTTATATATGTGTGTTTGTTTGTTAATATGAAATGTAATAGTTAGTTAAGTTAAAGTTTATAAAATAATAATTGAATATGAGTTTAAAAACGTTAAAATTGTTATTATATGTTATTAAACATGTCCGGGTTCATAATATGCATATAGACATACATACATTATACATACTTACATGTATTATTTTGTATAAATTATAAAATGTGAACCAAAATGTTTTTATATTGTCAATCAAATAAGATTTTCTCTAATATCTTTTCCAATTTATGGAAGCAAACACGTGTTGGTCTGCTAAATATTTGTTTTATAGTTGAAATTCAACATTGTCAATGTCATTCTTACTTGGAAATATATTCAGTCCAACTGTGTAAAGTTTAGTTATGCATATGTACATATGTATATACCAACGCAGCACATATAATACATATGTATGTATATGATGTATGACGTATGTATGTACGTGTGCATGCATACATATGTATGTACTGAATTGGCGCTGGAACCAGTTCATAATCACAATTAATTTTAGCTATAAAATGCGCTTTTATCATCTATGTAGGCATTTATATAATTACACTTTTACTTTCTCTTATTTTTTATTTTGATGTCATAGCAAATATTTAATACAGCGAGATTAGTTATCGAGTAAAATAGCTGCATATTTCCTAGAAAAATAACCATATTCATTTTAAATACATATATTAAATATGTTTAATGTCTTTATCAGTAATGATCGCTGTAAGAAATATGACTAGCGCCTCTGCTATTCTAAATTAATAATGATTCATATGTCAATGGATTTTAGAAATTTAAGTACATATTAACTTTATGTACATGGATAGTATACACATAGATATACTAAAATTATACGTGTCCATAAACATTTGTTTGGACACACACATATACCTAAATATGTATGTTGACGAGTATAGTGATGCTTAACTATTAAGTTCACCAATAGTTGTATAAGAAGCTACTATGAATTAATGAAGCGCTTTCTATCAGTGCGACGTTTCGTATTTAAGATATGTATGTATAATAAAGGTGCCGGCATAAAATGCAAATTCGTCTTAACACGTAAACACATTTTATTTTTCTCTGAAATTATAATCGTAACAAATATTATGACAATATTTTATAACATACATACATACATACAATTTAATAAACATTTTCTTTACAAAAATTAATGCTTTTATGTATTCTCTATTATCTGAAAATTTATATTAATAGCAAAATCAGCTTGCTACTAGATAATTACACTCAGTGATAACCAAAATCAAAATCTATTGAAAATTTAAAACTATTACATATGTACGAGTATGTCGTTCAAAGACTATTTATCAGTTTAACAGTTTTCATACACACATACATATGTATGTACATATATCTAGATATGATAATGAAATATAATTATTTATATATGCATAAAAAAAATATTTATTCAGAATATAAACTCTTTACTGTCATACTTATGTCAAATTTTTTGTTCTCAACTTTAAGGTGATTCGTCGCGGTAAAAATATCCTGCCCACAGTAGCACGTCTGTGTTTAATCGCAACATTTTTCGAAGATGGCTTGCGTATGTACTTCCAATGGAACGAGCAACGTGAATATATGGACATGAGTTGGGGCTGTGGCAAATTTTTAGCGACAGTTTTTGTACTTGTGAATTTATTTGGACAACTGGGTGGCTGTGCGATGGTAATTACTAGGTTTAAAGTCGAGATTGCTGTTGGTGTGCTCTTCTTCATTGTTGTGCTACAGGTAATGATAACAAATAGCATTTAGATAGTGAAATTTTTAATATATAAATATAAATTTATTTAATCAAATAGACAATCGCTTATTCTATACTTTGGGATATACAATTCTTGTTGCGTAATCTTGCATTGATTGGTGCACTGCTATTGGTATTAGCGGAGTCGCGTGTAGAAGGTCGTAGCCTTTTCGCTGGTGTTCCATCGCTTGGTGAGAATAAACCGAAGAATGTTATGCAGCTCGCTGGTCGTATTCTGCTTGCATTTATGTTTATTACACTTATTCGTTTCGAAATGAGCTTCCTGCAGGTAGATATAATATACAAATATATACATACATACATACATTGTATGTAAGTATATGTCAATACATTCAACGTTTTTTTTTTCTTTATTTTTAGATTTTGTTAGATATCGTCGGTTCGACTTTGATGGTTTTAGTTACCATCGGTTATAAAACAAAATTGTCCGCACTCATACTCGTAGCACTATTGACTGTTTTGAATTTATACCATAACGCGTGGTGGACCATTCCTTCCTATAAGCCACTTAGAGATTTTCTGAAATATGACTTTTTCCAGGTAATCAACTAAATGTTATATGTAAATATATATATGCATACACATACACATGCATGCTTAGATACAAGTTTTGACATCCACGTTTATGTGATATTAAATTTTTACTATTTCTTAATTTTCAGACACTCTCCGTCATTGGCGGTTTGTTAATGATTGTATCACTAGGTCCCGGTGGTGTTTCTATGGACGAACATAAAAAGAAATGGTAGACTTTGCTGAGACAATTTAGAGCATATCCATGCACTGGAGAGAAAATCATTATTTTTATTATTTTATATAAATGTATTTCTTTTTGTTTCATAAATTAGACAACTTTTTATAATAACAAACGATAAAAACCATAAAATGGGAGAAATTATGATAAAAGTAAATAAAACAAAGAAAGAAACAAATGAAAACAAAATCAATGTAGAAAATTATCAAAAGGAGTATAAGAGAATTTGTGAATTTACAATATTGGTTTACCGAGAACAAAAACATGGTCTAATGAAAGTTTTAAACGACCCAATTGAATGAAAAACGATGCTTCTTATACTTCCCTACTTGTAGAAAAAATTATTTATATACAAATTAAGAAGTTATTCAGGTTGTGGTATGTACTTGTTCAGCTATGTTCGCTAATTTTACCCATACAAATATTTATGTATATAAATAAATCAATAGACTTATTCTAATAAAAAGAGAAAAAGCTAATCGTTAAGTAATTCCATATTTCCAATTTTTCAAAACTCGTTTGATAAAGGTTTATGGTATTTTTTTACAAAGATTTCCTTTCATTTCTACTAATTTTTGAAAAGGAACTATGATGAAAAAAATTTAATTAAGAAAATTATTTTCTTACAAATAAAGTCAAATTGAAAGAAATTGTTTGCATTTGATAATTTTAATTTTAGATTGTAATAAAAGTTTTACCTAGTAGAATTTTGTGTTTTTTCTACAACCCCCAAAAGGCTTTATAGAAAGAGATTAGAATTGTTTCCATATTTTTTCTAAAAATTACCCATACTGTGATAAACTTCACGAAATTCAATCAAAGCTATACATACAACCCGCAGTCAAATCAAAAATTAACCCTTTGTCTGCTTTTACCTTCAATGAGTTACAAAATTTCTGAATTCAGTAAAAGTCTTATTTTAGGGTTTATTTGTTATAATATTTTATTTCAAAGTTCAACTTATCTCATGGCGAATAGTTCGTTTCATATTTCGCTACATCGTTAAACACCATCACTCCGTGCTCGTAAAACAATTTTTTAATTGCATTACTTCAGAATCGTTCGATATATTTCTATGTTTAAGCCAAAGCGGCAGCACCAGAAATGATTTCAATCAACTCGCGTGTGATGACAGCCTGTCTGGTACGGTTGAATGTGAGTGTGAGTTTCTCAATCATTTCACCGGCATTCTTGGACGCGTTGTCCATGGCAGTCATACGGGAAGATTGTTCAGAACAAGCACCTTCCTTCATGGTGTAGAAAATCAAAGAAGCTAACGAATATTCCAAGTAACTTTGGATAATTTCGCTATCCAGTGAATCATACAGTGCCAACTTATCAGATTTCTCTACAGTTGGTGTAGTGAACACTGGCAGTGTAGACAACTGATATGAAACCACTGATTTGAATTTGTTGTAGATGATTTGTCCTTCGGTGAATTCATAACCGGTCTTTATCACTTCATGTGCTATTTTGGAAGCATCGATGAAAGTAGGCGGCAAACGGCCAACCTCGTTGGCTACCATCAAAATGTTCTTTCCGAAAGTACGTGACAAAATGGAACGAGACTTGTCACCAACACAGAACAATTTAGTTTTGGAATCATCCTTAGCTAATTCATTACGAATGTGACGGGCAACACCTGTATGTACGGCACCGCACAGACCACGATCGGAGGTCATGGCAATCAATAGCTTCTTTTGTTCGGCATTATCTTCAGGTTGGATTTCGGTTTTCTCAAAGAATTGCTGTGCACCAATACCATAAGGACGAGCAGCCTTTAAGTCACGTTCAGCACGCGAATATTTGGCCGCTGACACCATCTTCATGGATTGCGTAATTTTCTGAATGTTCTTTACGGACTTCAAACGGATCGAGATAGATTTTAGGGTGGCCATGCCGCGCTGTGGCTGCGATTGGATGGTCGCCTCGATGGCAACGGGGAGCAAAATGTTGGCACGCTGCATCATCATCTTGTTGAGTTGAAGTTTCGGACTGCGCAGGAAACTGTAAGTAGTATTAATTTAATTATTTTTCAATATTTTCTGCAAATATTGGTTATGCAAAACGAGAATTACCAAATTTTTTCACGACACGAAGCAGTTGACAGTGAATGGTGTTGAGAATTTCCTCTTATGTAAGTTGAGATAAGTGTTGGCAAAACGATTTTAAAGAGTTAGGGGAAATTTTGCTTCCCAAACAAATTAAATTTGATTTTATTTATTTTCTTTAAATAAGTTATATCATTAAAATTTCAACTTGATTGTATAGAAACCTACTAATTACCAGTTGTAAAAGTTTGCTAAAAAATAAAATAATTTTGAAATTAGAATAATTTTACAACACTTCACTTCGCCTGACGCCTAAATGTCAATTCTAGGGAAATTTTTCCGTGTTATTCTAAGTTCTCTGCTGCATGTCACTTTGACATTGATTTGTTTGGTTTTGACAATAATAAAGAATTGTTTTTATGTTAAATAAGTTGAAAGTATAGTGAATTACTGTGTTTGTAGTATTGAAATTAAAAGTTTATATTAAAAAATGACAGATCCAGATGACGAATTATGTCCCCCTCCAACTGAAGATGATGAATTGACTTTGCCAAGAGCAAGTATCAACAAAATTATCAAAGAACTTGTACCGTCTGTGCGCGTTGCCAATGAGAGCCGGGAACTTATACTTAACTGTTGCACTGAATTTATACACTTAATATCATCTGAAGCTAATGAAGTGTGCAACCAACGTCATAAGAAAACAATTAACGCTGAACACGTACTAGAAGCCTTGGATCGCTTGGGATTTAATGACTACAAACAAGAAGCGGAAACCGTTCTGATCGATTGCAAAGAGGTTGCAGCGAAGCGCCGACGTCAAAGCACACGCTTAGAAAATCTTGGTATACCTGAAGAGGAACTGCTGCGACAGCAACAAGAGCTTTTCGCTAAAGCGCGTGAAGAACAGGCACGTGAGGAACAACAACAATGGATTAATATGCAAGCAACGGCAGTTCAGCAAAGCGCCGAGCTAATGCATCGCCAAATGAAGTCTCAGTGTAGCACCAGTGGTGGAGGTTTAGAAGAAGATGATGATGATGATGAGGACTATTAATTAGTTTAATTTTAGGAAAACCTTTGTTAATAAATTTTCGTGGATATTTCAAAAACATACACACAAATAATAAAAAAATGAATATATATATTTAATATACACATTAAGTCCAATTGCATTTATTCCTATACTAACTATTGCATTCGATATTTTCTTCTTTTTCATTTGTATTAAGCTTATCTATTTGATTTTTCAACACAGTTGATATATCTTCCAATTTACATACATAATCGCCAGGCTTATATTTACCCAACAGTTCGGTGTGATCTTTCCAAAATTTATCACGTATCATATCACTATGTAAATCTACAATAAGTTGTCTATTTAAATTGTTCTCGATTTTCACTCGTTTTCTCAAAAGTATGGTGCCTTTACGAAACATAGCGGGAAGATTGTTGTAATTAATTCCAAATTTTGAAAAAAGTAATTCATTCTTATCCGCTGAGAATGTACCACGTAGTTCAGCTTCGGCTTCTTGATTTGTAAGACCCGATTGGAGCACTAAATTCCAAAATGCTGTATTATATAAATTGTTAATATGAACGTCTGCTTGCCGCCAGCTAAGGTAGTCGCGTAAATTTTGATCGGAGGGATACAAAACTATACGGCCATCAAAGCAGGGAGGGTATTGTAAAGTTTTCTTAGACATACAATGCATCCAGTTGTATACATATGAAGAGGTAAACAAGCTGGTTACATAGGAGAGCAGCTTTGAAGCTCGACGATTGAAAACATTAGTTTCTTTGCGGAAAACGAATGAATATTCATCACTCTGGCCGTAAGCTAGTATTATGTCACGAAATTCTTCCATTACAGCTACTGCGGCAATATTCATCAAATTGAGTGCTGAAAGAAAAAGAGTAATGTGAAAATAGAGCGTTTTTGAATTTGAAAATCCGAGTATAAAACATACCATTTGTATCATTCGGTTTATCAAAGTCATGCACCTTGGAAAACTTGTGAAATCCCTTACCATCCAGACGTATCACAATCCAAACATTCTGCAACACACCATCATCCTGCTCAAAACTTTTTACATATTCAAATCGGCTACAGGCCATCCCGCCAGGAATATGCAATCCACGCTCTTGACAAATAAATTTAGCTGATCGCTTCAGCAATTGAAAAATAGGACTTCTGTAAAGTCGCATACGAGTGATTTATTTATACAAAAACAGATTCTTAATCTTATACCCCTTTCATTAAGAAAATATGTTTATTAAAAATTATTTGTATAATAATAGTATGACATGTGTTTAGATTGCGAGAGTCAGCTGTTTACAGGGTCTCCTATTTTGGCTTTTCATTTTGTTTATTTTCATTACAATGACTAGAATATTTTTTTTGTGTGTAAACAACCTAAATTATATTTATTAACATAAATAAATACTTTTTTTTAAGGTGCAATCCAAAATAGAAGAATATAACTGCATTTTCAATAGAAAATTTATATATCTTTAAATTTTGAAAAAAGATAATTATAAAAATGGGCAACGAAACATTTTTTCAACTTTGCAAAAGTTTATTTTAAAACTTATAAAAGCCTTGATTTATTAAATAATTTGTTGATGCTTGTGTGACTTGCATCACTCTCATATTTTAATAAAGACAAGAAAAATAACTTAAGAAACCAAAGCACGTGTATTGCACCTCAAGCGAATCAATGAAATGAATATGAAAGGCAATGTCAAAATACTTTTGTCCAGTCAAGAAATCAAAGGCTGGCGTACAAATAAAAATTGAAAATAAAAATGTTCCGTTATCAGTGCAAGCTTTTGCTCTCTCAATGCCTTTATTGTTGTCTCTCTCCTAAAATTAAATTGATTAGCGTTACTCCTCTCAGTTTAAAGTTAGAAGCGGTTTTTGATCTTATATTTCGTTGTCAAAATACTTTTGTCCACGTTTGTTTCATCATTTCCACTGCTATATCTATTACTAACGGAATTTTACTGAACCGCGTTCGGTGAGACAAAAAACCAGTAAAATTTGCGCCAAGAGAACACAATTCCGAAATTTCTCACTGGGTAATTCTTATTGACATTTTTCACCGAACAGAGCAATTCTCTACGCTAATGCTTACCGACATTCCTCACCGAACACAGCTTATTGTGATGATGGACCAAACAGCTGTAGTCAGTAAAAGTGATTGTTGTGGTAATGGGTGCGCAAATTGTGTACTAGATGTTGGACTACCGAGATCGACAGAAGAAACTCTAACAGGCAAACAAAATGTCATTGCAACTTACCAAAAATTTCGTCTATTTAGTAAAACTCCACATAATCCGAAGGGAACAGATAGAATTAATCGCTCAGAGGATTTACCCGAAGTATTGGAGCTTTATTTTGGTGTTACTGACTTGATAGCCAATAGCAATGATTATGTCTTGGCAATACCCGCTGGTTATCATGTAATGATGCGCACTTATTTATCAACAGACCATGTTTGCCTGAGGCCATATTCACCGTTTTGGGTTGATGGGTTAGCAATGGAATTTAAAATTCTTGTAAATCTTACTCCAGGTGGTTATATGTCGCAATACATAAAAGATCTGCAGGTCGGTGACAGCGTGGAATTTCGAGGTCCTATAGGATCACTGGAATATATCAGCGCGGAAAAAGAACGTTGTGTCGTTATTATATCACAAGGTGTAGCTATTGCAGCAACAATTCGTATAGTAAAAAATATCCTGAATGATGAAGAGGATTTAAGTCGAGTATACCAATTAGCATGCTATAAAGATATGGAACATACATACTTCCGATATCTGTTACGTGATTTCAACAAGTACTGGAATTATGAAAGTCATATATACCTTGCACATCAGAAATGTCCATCAGATATGTGTACAAAGGCGGAATGTACGGGAAAATGTGATTGGTTTTTGAAAAAGTTGTGGTACAAAGAAAAAGCATGTTTGGAACGCTTTACTGAGACACATTTAGTTGATATATGTGCAAAAGTCAACAGTTGCTCAAATTTTTTTTTCATAATTGCAGGATCCAAAAAGTTTCAAGATTTTATTACAGAAATAGTAAACAAATTAAATAATGAAGTTAAGCAATCAAATATTTTTCTATTATAATAATTATGGGTAGAATAAACAAAACCATTTAAATACACGCATTGTTATTTGTTTGGTTGAATTGAATATAGTCCGTTATTGCCAGTATGATCTTACACAAAACATTTGAAGAACCCATGAACATGCTCTATAATATATTTAGAAATAATAATAATTAATGAATGTTATATTTCTTATAAGTTACATCAAATGATAAATAGTAGTAGTGAAAAGTTAAATTAATGGAGAAAGTTTTATAATGTATCGGCGGTTGCTGGTGCATCTTCATTTATGGGATTCATATCATCACCCGGCGAATAAAGCGCTGAATGCTCCGGTTGACCAGGAATAGCCCTGTCATTTGTATCATCATCATCGTCATGAGTATCTGAATCGTCACTATCATCATTTGCTATAAGCGTAAAAAAGTAACGATATTAAAAAAAGATGTAAACATTTAACTGCTATTAATTTATATTGTGGTGCACACCATCTTCGTCATCAGTTTCGGGTCCTGCTCTTGTTAGTACTTTCCCCAAGGGTGGCATATCACTTGCTGCATTTTTAATAGATTCTTTCCAATTATCATGCTCACGTTCATAGCGTAAAACATCATCTTCATTGGGTGGTGTGTTAATTTCGAACCAAATGCGATTAGCAATTTGTGGCCGTAAAGATGGAAAGAATGGTATCATTGACATGTTGTCAATGCAGGTCTTCTATAAAAAACAATTTATCAAAAAAATTTGGTACTTAATGTTGGATACCTAAACAAATATTTGTTTACAAAATTACTATATTATTATAAACTTTTTTGTTCTCTGTGCTATAAATGTCAGGGTTGTATTTCATACCGATGAAAATTTGCAAATAGTTTTGTATATAGCGAAAATTCCTCTTGCCGCAAAAGTCAAAGAGCCAAGTAATGTACATGAATTCAAATACGATCTTTCGTAGGAGCCTTGCCGCTCCTTATTCATACACATTTCTTAGCTTATGTTGTGAGATCGGTGGAAATTTGCGATTATTGTTTTCATAAAAGTGATTTCTGTGTCGTAGAAACATAGCTTAAGTAAATTTAACGTGACAGTTTTCATTTGACATGTTAGTTTTAATAACACTGTAGTATATAATTTACATGCGAGTTGTTTTGACTTTACTATTGCATTATTTCTAGAAATTTGTTTATATTTTAGAAGATAATACGAAATGATAGAAATCACTTGCAATGATCGCTTGGGCAAAAAGGTTAGCATGTTTATAAATACATATTTGATTTGCAGAAATACTAAATGCGGCTTTGCTACAGGTGCGTGTGAAATGCAATCCCGATGACACTATTGGTGATCTGAAAAAATTGATTGCGGCGCAGACGGGCACAAAATCCGAGAAAATTGTTTTAAAAAAGTGGTACACAATATATAAGGACCCTATCCGTTTATGCGATTGTAAGAAAAAATTATATCCTTAGTCCTTATGTACAATAAATTAAAATATTTCTTTTTTTTTTAGATGAAATTCACGATGGCATGAATTTGGAATTGTACTATCAATAATTAAATATTAAATATCATTTGAAGCACCATTTTTGATAAATAATCTATGTTTTAAGACTAAAAAAATAAAAAAATTTTAAAAACTACAAACATTCCTTCTCGTTTGTTCAAAAATCACTTCGGGGGGAATAGGTTGAGTGGCAGCTCTGATCGAGTGTGAAATATTAGAAATTTTCTGCTTTTACTTTAAGCAAAAAATAGCCTCCAATAATTATACAAAATATGAATCTTCAACTAATATGTTTAGTAATTCATTATAATTGCACCGCATTAGAAAATACAATTTTTATATATTTGCTAAAGAAGTAATGATGAATATCTAAATGAAACTAAAAAAAAAGTTAAAAACAGCCAGCAAATTTTTGGAAAGAACCAAAAAAGTTCTGGAAAAAGACAAAAAATTTCTGAAAAAGCTAAAAAAAGATGCTAAAGTAAAAGCCAATAGTTCCACAAATAAAAGCTTCTTATATCTAGAAAAAAATTACCTTACAAGGAGATAATGTCTTTGGAATTATATTAAACCATTTTCTCAAATACTTTGCACATAGAAAAAGAAAATGAATAAATATGTATTCTACAGTATTTCTATTCTATTTCATCATCGAACCTATCGATTTACATACAAAGGTTAAATATTAATTTTGAGGTATTATACAGTAATAAGCAAAAGTTTTTACAAATTTTAACTGTCAAAATTAAAAACCGTAACTGCAATGGTTAGTAATGAAAATCATATTTCTCCATAAATAATAGCAAACCTGCAATCTTCGTGGCTTTTTGTGTTACCAATTGAATACATGTCGACTTTCGGAGGATTAGTTAAGAAAAAATTGAATTTTCTATATTCTAAACCAAGCAAAAAAACATTCCTTTTTTCTGAAAAATCTAAAAAAACAACGGTTTTAGGCTGGGATCCTCCTCCAAATTGTGTTGTGCGAAGAAGGTTTTATTTCCTGTCAGAAATACACACGGAGGGGTGGACATTCAGGACCCAAAACCTGACCTTCCGAAAAGCAGTACGCAATGCTAACTACTCGGATATTACACATACTAATAATGTAAATTTTTTTATAGTTTTCAATCAAATTTAAACATTTTTATAGCGAAATGAAAAATATAAACAAAATTTTTATTCTTATTGTGATTGTTGCTCAATATTAAATTCAAATCAATCTGTATATATTGACAAAAATATATGCAGATGTATGTATGTACATATGTGACTGCAGCATTTGACTCGAAATCTATTCAAATATAATTTTATATCAATCAAACTTGTCGAATCTTCATTGATTTCCTTGAGGATGTCAGATGCACTTTTAACATAAACATACTTAAATACAATGATATTTATGTAGCGATGGGCATGAGTAAATATTATGACATATACATAACATACTTAATATTTAAATTGCATTCCTTTTACGATATGCTGCATCTTCAGATATATACTTACGTACATATTTACTTACAGTGTATCACTAAAGTAAGTATGCAGCGATGATTTCACCATGGTACAAAAGAAATAAAACTCAAAACTAACACTACGAAAACAAAATACAATTTTATTCATTTTTCAAAGTCTTATATACATATTTACAACAAAAATAATATAAAAGTAATTCTTGTTTTATCCAGATCGGCTTAATATGAAAAAAGTCTTAAAATCACATCACAAAAATAAGTATGCATTCAATCAAAAACCGAATTCAATAAAAATTTTTAAAGTTATAATAAACTGTTAATATTTCGTTGGATAGCCTTTACTGTTTTTGACAGCTTTTAACCGCGATGACATAGAGTTTACCAAGTTCTGAGTCACAGAAGTTGGAATCTTTCCCCATTCCTCCATAAGTGCTTTCTTTAGGTCATCTTTGCCATTTATTTTATGTTTCCTTATTTGTCTGTCAAGATGATCCCACAAATGTTCAATGACATTCAAATCTGGCGATTGAGGTGGTGTTTTTAATTGCTTTGGTACGTTATACAGCAGCCATTCTCTCACAACTAGAGCAGTATGCTTGGAGTCATTGTCCTGTTGGAAGACAAATGATCGCTCAAGCCCCAATTTCAATGCACTTTGCTTCAAATTATTCCTCAAAATGTTGAGATAAACAGTTTTGTCCATTATTCTTTCAATCACAACCAGACAGCCGCCATACAACCCCACACCATTATTGAACCACCACCATGTTTAACTGTGCCGATCATGTTTTGAGGATCGAGCTCAGAATTTACTTTTCTTCATACTTTTTCCCGTCCGTCGGAACCAAAAATATTAAATTTACTCTCGTCAGAGAAAATAACGGTATTCCAAAAGTTTTGGTCTTTGGTTTCGTGCAGTTTTACAAATTCAAGTCTTTTCTTTCTGTTAGTACTATTTACAAACGGCTTTTTACGGATGTTCCGACCATGGAAACCAGCAGTATACAAAGCACGACGAATGGTTTGGTTAGAAGTCTTGCCAGTTTCTTTTTCCATTTCAGCCTGTATTTTATGGGCACTCGTTTTGGGGTTTTTCTGTACCTTTCGTACAATTATCCTGCGTTCCTGCTCCGTGAAAATTTTAGGGCGACTAGTTCGTGGTTGGTTCTTGGTATTACCTTCTCTTTTAAATTTTTCAATAATTTTGTGTACCGTGGCGTTGCTTTTATTAACATTGTTTGCAATTTGGCGTTGGCTTTTATTATCTTTGTACAATTTTATTATTAAATCCTTCATATCTTGTGAAAGTTCTTTGCCTCCAGGAGCCATGACCAAAATTTTAGTTGGAATTGACTTTATAACTTTAAAAATAATTCGCGCTTACAACGAAACAAATTTGATAGTTTTTGTCGCAAATAAATCACATAAAGACTAACGAAATACACATTTGCGAACTGCATACATACTTTTGTGATATGATTTTTACCGTTTCCTACGTAATGACGCCAGACAAGATAACGGAACAATATGTCGGCATCGTGTCTTTTATATTCTTGTTAGGGATTCTGCATAGCAATTACATACATACATTTATTAAAAATATGTCGAATTATTTTGGGAATAAATTCACATATTCGGCTGTTAATCATGGTGCATACTTACTTTAGTGATACACTGTAGGTATTTGCGTAACAAAAACTGAAGTTACATCGTATATTAGGGTAACAAAAATAAAAAGAGATAAAAAATAAAATAAAATATAATATAATGCAATATAACATAATATAATATAATATAATATAATGAAATATAATATAATAGAATATAATATAATATAATATAATATAATATAATATAATATAATATAATATAGTATAATATAATATAAATAAAAATAAAATAAAATAAAATAATATAAAATAAAATGAAATTAAAATAAGTTAAAATAAAATAAAATAAAATAATATAAAATAAAAATAAATTAAAATAAAATAAAATAATATAAAATAACATATAATAAAGTAAAATAAACAAAAATGAAATAATATAAAATAAAATAAAATAAAATAAAATGAAATAAAATGAAATAAAATAAAATAAAATAAAATAAAATAAAATAAAATAAAATAAAATAAAATAAAATAAAATAAAATAAAATAAAATAAAATAAAATAAAATAAAATAAAATAAAATAAAATAAAATAAAATAAAATAAAATAAAATAAAATAAAATAAAGTAAAATAAAATAAAATAAAATGAAATAAAATAAAATAAATTGAAATAAAATAAAAAGAAAATAAAATAAAGTAACATAAAATAAAAAATTGAAATAAAATAAAAATATAATATAATATAATAAAATAAAATAAAATAAAATAAAATAAAATGTAATGTAATAAAATATAATAAAATAAAATAAAATAAATTAAATTAAATGAAACTAATTAAAATAAAATTAAACAAAATTAAAAAATAATAATAAAAAAATATTGAAACAAATAAGGCAAATTAAAACAAAATAATTTAAACTAGGATAAAATAAATTAAAATAAAACTGCTTTTTGCAATTGATCATATTCCCAATAAAAATTGATTTTCCAGCTCGTCTTGTGAATTCAGCCCCAATACTATTAGTTAATTTGCAAACGCACGCCCCCATATAACATTGCATAAGTACTCGAAATGCTCACACGCCGTGTAGATGTGATCCGAAGCTCCAAACATCAAAATGCGGGGAGCATTGCTACTATTATTAATTTTGTCGGTTCGATGTTTCTTCAAAGGACATATCTATGTATTAAGATATGCATATGAGTATATGCATGTGTATACGCTTATTTTCGCTTACCCCTCATCACACTTATTGGGTTTAAACTGACTATACGAGTACATTGTAATTAGATGAAATGAAAGGACACATATCCATTACAAAATATACATATGCATATACACATCAGTACATATATTTATATATGTTATTGCACTGTATGTACGTACATATATTTTTGCTTGCTTATATATTTTATGTCAAGCGATTTGGAATTGAAATCAAATTTGTGCAATCGATTCGAATTTAATTGTTAAACTCTCTCTCTCTTCAATTGAATTATTTGCATCGTGATGGTTTTATTAGCTCGAAGGCAAAACTAGAGTAGTTAAATATGTGTGTATATGAAATGCTGATATATGTATGTATATTTATACAAAATATAAATGCACAAACAAAAATATTTTTATTTACAAACATAATCAATTATATTACAAATAAATGTATATTTACTTATGTACACATATATTCGATAAGATTTAATTCATGTTTTTCTCATGATGTTGTTGTTGTTGTAAGCGCAAAAATATTCTCCAAAGTAATTTTTTGGGAATGTTGCGGGAGTGACAGTCCTTGGCTGGATAAAAATCCGGATCGTTCCGCTATAAAGACCCGACTGTCGCAGGAACTATTGGATTTTTGTAGCCTCTTACGACGGGCATGTCGTACCGCGGGTAAATTCTTCAAATGGTATTGGCTTACATTTATGGACTTTACTACTGGTTTCCGATTTAAAATAATTCGCAAGTGGATATCTAAGATATACGTACGTGTATGTATCGGAAATCCATATTTAAACTTTTGAATCTACTTCTTACTCTTTTAGAGAGATTAATTAAAAAATTAAATATAACTTGAGGCAAAATAAGGTGATTTGTGCTATAATGTGTGTACATTCGACACCAGATTTTGCTTAATAAATCCTTTATTAGAAGGATGTTAGTCGAACCAGAACTCAAACCCTGGGCTTCAGAATGGCAGTACGCAATATTAACCACTCGACTATTGCGCCCGCCGAGTGGGTAAAAAAAGGTCCCGTGCGACATGGCATTGATAACAATTACATTTAACTATTAATACCAAGTTCGGTTGGAAAAGAATACTAGATACCTGGTTGGTACTAATCGCAAGAGCTAGAAGAGTCAAAAGTTATGTTCTTGTATAAAAATTTTTACAAGAAAAATGTAAAATCATACAAAATACAAGGCAAAGATTTAATTGCTTCTTTTCTTCTTGCGGTAATATAGCAAGTGTACTAACTCATCTCAGTTTTTGCTCAAAAAAATTTAGTAGAACTGTGAATCAAAAAATTAAAAATTGTTAATAGTTTTCTAAAAAAAAACTTAAATATTAGTAAATAAAAACCTGCTCAATAAAATAAATTAATTACTTTAAAGGCTTGCATCAAGTTTACCAGACACAAAGAAAATAACCTAACTTTTTGTACTATGCGAGTATCAAAAATTTTTGCAATTTATCCAAAGCCGCAATTATGGCGACAACAAAGAGCGAATACTCGTATACGAGGCCAATTTGAAAATAAATAATTTATTTTTAATTCCAGATTTTTTTCAACTAGATCTGGCTAAAACACTTATGGTAAAAACATTTTGATCTGTGAAATAATAGTTAGCATATAATGGCAACTATTTTTAGCAATTAAAGCAGAACAGATTGTGGACTTATACTACTAAGCGTGGAAAGGACAATTGATTTCCATCGAACGTGAAATGCATTCATTTTAATATTTTTTTAGTTGATTTATCTGAATTTGGTTTTATGACTGTTTGCGGTTGAATGGCGAAACAAAAAAATGTAGCGTGAAAATGCCTTTCAATTTCAAACGAATTTTTATTACAATCGGCTCTGCCTGCTCAGCCATATATTGGCACTTTGATTATACTCTCACATACATCCATATGTATTGTACATACACGTATGTATAAATATTTTTAACTATGTGGTGCTCTCAAGTTATCTAGTTGCATATGTACGATGCGTGTAAATTTGCATTGTCATTTTTTTTCTGCTTTGCAATTGTTTGACAATTGTGTGATGTGGACGGCGGTTAAATCTGTGGCCACAAAATTTTTAGTATTTGTGTGTTGGAGTAAGTATTATGGGCATGTTGTGATAAAAATTAAACATTTTCCACTGAATCAATTTGCTGATATGGTTATCAATTATACATACATATATATTTTATAGAAACAATAGGAAATTTAGTAAAAAAAATAATCATTCGGTCTAAATTTGTGGAAGAATATTATTATTTTTTTCTCAATTAAAAATTTAGTTTTATTTCAAAACTATTGCATGTTTATAATATTTTCAAACAAAAATATATAAAGGGTGCTTTTTAAACATGTAGATTTCAAAACTAAATAAAACGTATATAATTTAAAGAATTTAGCTTTTTATTAAAATAATGATTATTTCGGTTAAAAGATCGTTGCGGCTGTTACCAATTAATTCTAGCCGAGCGGTCCCATTTTCAAATGATTGGAGCCATATGTCAGCAATAACGCACTGAATACTCTCTTCCAAGACGTCAATCGTCTCGGGTTTATCTGCATAGACAAGCGACTTCACATAACCCCACCAAAAATAGTTCAGCAGTGTTAAATCACACGATCTTGGAGGCCGCACCACCGTCCCACGACATGAGATAATGCACTCACAAATAATACCTAAATTCAATAAATTCATTGCTTCGTTGGCTGTATGGCATGTAGCGTCGTCTTTTTTTGAACCAAAGAACGTTCACATTCACAACCTCCAAGTGAGGTACGAAAAAGTCATTAATCATGGCACTATAGCGTTCCGAATTGACTATATTATTATGGCCGGTTTAATTTTTGAAGAAATATGTACTAATCATTGCCTCTGCCCATAGAGTACACAAAGCAGTAACGCCTCAACAATGGCTGTTGATTATCATCACTCCAATGCCATCTCGTTTTTGTACCATTCACCGAATGTAAGACGCGCTTAATGATCGTTCGACTTCAATTTTTGCACGAGTTGGATTTTGTAAGCCCGAAAACCAAGATCCTTCCGCAAAAACTTCATAATAAAAACGCATGGGCACAGCTCCAATTGTCGGATGGACCTATTCGGGTATTCTTTGATATCCTGCTCCACAGGAGTAATAGCGTTTTCGATGGGCATTGTACGTAGTCTCTGAGGATGCGCATTATTCGCTAGAGTAAAGGTGGTGCGTGCGAAACCAATCAAACCGAATATTGGATGTAGCAAGTAACAGCTGTCAAGAAGACCAAAAAAACACCCTTTATAAGTAATGTACTTATACCTAACAAGCCATAACACAAAACAAGGAAAAACAAAAGCAATTTCTGAATATGCAAAAACGACAAAAACTACAAGCAAACTGCTGAACAAAACTTTAAAAAAAATTCAACAATATAACCATGTAATAAAAATATGTTTGGGTAAATATCTGCTAAAAAAAATAGCCATTTCAAATTTAACGTAACAACAACAATGCTGACTTTCTGCGCGATGGCCTTCAATTCGGCTGAAATTCTGCATATGGTTTAATTTTATGCTAAAATTGACTAAAATCGATCGAAAATATTTTAAAAAATTGTTTCCTAGAAGTTATATGCGTAGCTTTTTGCCATTCATGTCGTAAATTCGCTAAGAGTCAATTAAAAAGTTGGTGTCACTGGAACGTTAAAGCACTGGATTTATTTATCATAATAGAAAATTGATTAGACATGACAGGCAGCTGAAAATGGGAATAGTGTGTAGGGTTTTGATACTCTAACAGTAAATCAATACATTATTTTCGTAATTATAATGCAAAAGATGCTCCAAGGTATGAAAGCCAATTGATGAAAATGTCAATAAAATGATGGAAATCGTCGAGATGTAACTGTTCAAGAGCTCAAGAGCTAAATATTCCACAAAAATCAATTTGGAATCACTTGAAAAAGGCTGGATACACAAAAAAACTCATGGACCGAATTTCCATCTGCGATTCGATGATGAATCGTAACAAAATTGACCATTTTCTAGAATTTAGGGTGACTGACGATGAGAAGTGGGTCACTTAGAGCAACGTCAAATGAAAACCGTTGTTGCCGTAGGGCTGCGAGTAATGTTAGCAATTGGTTCGTCTGAAAGAAGCAAGCACCCTGAGGGTCCCAACTTTGGCCAACAGGATGTGAATTGTGTTGTGGTAGGGAGTTTCTTATGCGTCTACTTTATAGTCTGTACCTCGAATCTGGTAATTACTATTTATTTTTATCCATTGAGACTGGATAGTCCAAATCTTAACGAGCTAAGGGATTATTATCCTCAAGAGAAGCTTAGTTAAATTCGACTGTCCCAATATTTTTCCAATAAGAACAAGGGTTTCAATAAGAGAAGGAGAATGACGTACTTACTTCTTTGCGCTGTTTGGCACCAATTGGAAATATTTAACAAGTACAGCCAGGTCCTCCTCTAACGGAGTGGAGGTATTTCTCCCCGTCTGCTTCTACCGTCAGGTACTGCATCGAAAATTTTCAAAGCTGAAGTATTCTCATCCATCCGGACCACACGGCCTAGCCAGCGTAGTCGCTGTTTCTTGATTCGCTGAACTATGTCAATGTCGTCGTATATCTCGTACAGCTCATCATTCCCTCGGCTGCGGTATTCACCGTTTCCAACTCGCAAAGAACTATAAATCTTTCGCATAACTTTGCTCTTGAAAACTCCTAACGCCGACTCATCAGATGTTGTCATCGTAAATGCTTCCGCACCATATATCAGGACAGGAACGATGAGGGATTGGTAGAGTTTGGCTTTCGTTCGTCAAGAGAGGACTTTATTTTTTCAAGTGCCTACTCATTCCAAAGAGTATTTCTGCGCTAGATTTCAAGGCTGACATTAATACCGGTGTTGATGCTGGTCCCGAGATAGACGAAATTATCTTTGACCTCGAAGTTATGACTGCCAACAGTGATGTGGGAGACGATACGCGAATGCAATAACTGTTTGTTTGATGAAAGGAGATATTTCGTCTTGACCTACCAGACCAATATCCTTCGCTTTCTTATCCCGTATGGAGAAAGCAGACCTCACGGCGCGGTTGTTGAGGCCAATAATGTCGATTTCATCGGCGTACGCCAGCAGCTTTACACTCTTATAGAAGATTGTACCTTCTCTATTCAGCTCTGCAGCTCTTAAATTTTTTCCAGCATTAAACTAAAAAAGTCACACGATAAAGAGTCACCTTGTCTGAAACCTCGTTTGGTATCGAGCGGCTCGGAGAGATCCTTCCCCATCCTGACGGAGCTTTTAGTGTCTCTTAACGTCAGTTTATATAGCCGTATAAGTTATAGCGGCGTAGAGGCAGCTCCTTTTTGTACTGTCGATGGCTGCTTTAAAATCGACGAAATGGTGGTGTATGTCGATCCTCTTTTCACGGGTATTTTCCAAGATTTGGCGCATGGTGAATATCTTGTCAATGGTTTATTTACCAGGTCTAAAGCCACATTGATAAGGTGCAATCAGTTTGTTTACGGTAGGTTTTAGTCTTTCACATAATACACTCGACAGGATCTTATAGGCGATATTGATGCAGACTGTGAGATTGCCCTTTTTTTTGGATTGGACAGATCACACTTGGGTTACAATCGTCAATATTTTGCAAAGAAGCTGATGCTTGCATTTTATCAGGCCTCCACCACCATGTTTTAATAGCTCGGCCGATAATCAATCGGTCCCCGCCGCTTTGTTGATTTTTAAGCGGGCAAATGTTATTTGACCTTCTACATAGTCGGGTAACGAAATGTCTTTTCCATCGTCTTCGATTGGGATTTCGGGCTTACTATCTCTTGGTTTTTCATTGTCACTGAATATACTGTGGGAATCCGTCACTAACTCACCTCTCTGTGTCCTACAAGAGTCTGATCCTCTTCAAACCTTAACCTTAACCTTAACCTAATCTTCGGACAAAACAAAGAAAAAACTAAATGGAACATTTTAAAATATGCATAATTTACGTCGAACAAATTGGACAATTTCAACCAAATCATTTATCGGTTTGACAGCAAATGTTCATGCAGGAAATTACATCGTCGGACTTCGACCGATTCCCTCAGTCAACGCCTAGAGAGCAAACGTGTAGCAATGAAATCAATGCGTAGTCCATGTAGTGGAAACAAAACCGAAAATGCAATTTGCGGAAACAACAACGCAAACTGAAATACCAACACATATACATGCACAATGTAATATACGTGTATGGTATATGTATGTTAGTTTTGCAGGCGACATGCATCACATTCAGCTCCCCGTTTACAGGTAGCTTCACGTAGATTATGAAACCCAATAGTGCCAATCAACAGAACAATTGTAAGGAAGAAAATTTGTCTTGAATGCAACTAGCTTTAACACATACATACATATATAATTGTAAACACGCCAAATATAATCAACAGCAATTTTAACAACAACAACAGCAATAAGAACAAACTGAATGTTAGCACTCTTTAACAAGCCAAAGTTAAAGTAAGAAAGAAGAAATGTAATTTCAAACTTTTTCAAAATAGATTTCGGACGCCATAAACACTTGACGCAGCCAATATAAACCAGATATATAATATGCGTTTGCTTGTATGTATGTATGTATGTATGTATGTAAGAGTTGTGAAGTAGAGTTTACAAGGATTTTCATCAGCTTGCGTGAATTTCCGGCTGAAATTGTCATATGCATGTATGTACTGTGCCTACATGTGTATGCGTATATGCCGCAGGCAGATTCCCAACCTTGTGAATGCCAAGGTAAGCTCGTATGTGCATGTATGTATATACATATGTTAGGAGTATTAGGGTGTGCTACGGTGGAGTTGTATGTATATTAACAGATGTATAAAAGATGGAGGCGTGCATGTGTCTGTTTGTGTTACCTGCTGCTAATAACATAAGGATTAACATAATTTTTCACTGTTCCAAAAATGTTACCATTTCATTTACATACCTTCTCTCATTTGATTTGTAATTAGCATATACATTTTGTTAACATTCTCTGGTAATGGAGCTTCAAAGTGCTGATGGCGCGACAAAGCGACAAAGTAGGGGTAGCACAGCGTTGGGGGCTCTGTACTAAAATGTAAAAATCCCAGTTTAAGTATGAACTGGCCGAAATTATAACAGAATTTAAAAGACCACCACACTATCTGTTCGTGTGCTTTCTATGTGTGGTGTTTATATAACGTTATACAAAAACTAAAGTAGAACTTTAGGGAAAGCTTCTTAAGCATAAGTGCTTTTATATCACATTTCTATATGCTGGCTGACCTTTAAATTTGAATGAATGCCTGAATTGGTCTGATCTGTTAGATTTTTTTTCTCCGGACTTTACAAAGAAGCGAACCGAGTGGGTCAGATGGTGAACGAAACAAGATAAAATATCTCTTGTCATCAAATAAGGAGTCGTCGATCTGGCATAACGACGTTGTAAAAAACTTCGTCAGCTTCGAAATCCATCACAGAATCAATCTTATTAACAGCTGTTACTCCGTCACTGAGTAAGTAATTGATGAACAAAGACTGATCGTTCTACTTTTCTACTTAATGACTCTAAAAGTTTTCAAGAGAGAGAATTAAGAACTCTTGTTTCTAACCGGCGGCGAATCCAGTAGACGCTGAGTTAGCTATATGAGACTGTCTAAGGTATAAGTTACAATACTCCAGCTTTGAAAGTATTCGATGCAGTAGTAGCTAGTGGAAAAAGATAAAAAGGGGAAGAGTTTCTATTGAAAGTATCTGATGGATAAGGAACTGGTCTCACTACCGTAAATTGCTCAATTTGGTGCCGAACTGCGAAGAAGAGGAGGTTTTCTTTTGATTCGGCTTCCTCTTAATATTTCTTTCATTCTTATCAATCCTCTTCAAATAGATCTGTTAGTCCCTCGGAGTGCTAAATGGATGTTCAATTTAATAAGAGGTGAAGTAATCGTCATGGAGAACATCCATTAATAAGTAGTTTCGAGACTTCTTCTAGTCCTCTGTTTAGAACGTACCCTAGATAAGGCTAGACAGAAAAAATACTGCATACATTACTGCTAATAAGGCCCATTCTGCTCAACTGTGTCGCCAGTCGGCCCTTTCTGGTTTGAGTGAACAAAAAGTTGGTGTTTTTCTTTACTGCTTTTATAAATTCCCTGGCGGTCTTGCATGCCCTTAAGCCATTCCACCTCGCCCTGACCCGTCTTCCAGCTCTCTCAGGAATTTCCTTGTATATAGAATTTAGTATCTCTTACATTTCATGTACTGATTCAGTCGTGAGATGTTCAACAAAGCACTTGTAACTAGGGGCCCTGTATATGCAGTAGCCTCCCTGTAGCTTCCTTGCTCCTGTCAGTTAATTTTTGCACTCAAAATACTTTTAACAAAGCAAGTTTCCTCTCCAAGACTTTTAAAGCAAAAATTTGCGTGAGCTATATTCATACCTCTGATACATATACCGATAATAGTAACTTCATCTAGATGGACCATATATTTTGGGAAGTAGATGAGTTGAAATCGCTTGATTTCGTAAATTACTCTCCAGATATTATCCACGGCTTAAATATGTTACTTCCTTTAGGTCTTTGAACTCTAAATAATTACCTTTCGTTCTTTCAACTCTGTACAATATCTAACCTCAAATGAGATTTACACCATTTGCTGTAAGTTGGAATGAAGCTCTTTAGCAAAAGCGGTATACCTATTTTCAACAATTGAAATCATGTTTTGATTGGGAGGGGCTACATCAAATTCGCCCGAAAGGGGTGCTTGAATCATAAAGCATTTTTAATGAGCTTTTTGATAGAGTTTACACCTTTAAGCTTCCTATAAACGCAGTTACTTATACATACTTAAACTTATGTATGTATGTTGAAACATAAGAGAACTTATATACAAAAATTTAAATTCGAAAGCATCACCTTCATATTAAGTAAATAAGCCACACAATGAACTTGAATAAAATGCACAAGGTAAAGGCAAGGACGTCACAGTGCGCCAGCGCAGTGAAAGCTTCTTTCATTCAAACTCAAATCTAAGTTGCTTAATTTAATAACACTCAAGAGCATGCTGATTTCACGCTCATTTCACAAATAACTCAATTTCTTTCTACGTGGAACTTTTTACATGCTGAAAAGCTACAAAACAGCTTCTATGGCATGTGTCTTGGCTACTTCGAAAACTTTCCTTCAAACTTTCTTATCAGCTGTTGAATGTTCCAGCTGTTATTTGATGCGTCGCCTTGAGTGTGCGTGTGTTTTTGTATGAATGTATGGCAAGTTAGTTTATGTTCGAAACTGTTGCGTCTGCTCGAAAGCGTAACTTTTTTCATGCTTCTTATTGCCTACATCCTGTTATCATATTCCATGTTCGTACATACGAATGTGAAATCCCTGTGTATCCTTGCAAAAACATTTGGTAAACGCAATTATTTGGCATTGCGCGTTTTGTTCTACTTACTATATTAGCAGGAGTCATCTGCAGAGTGTCTTCAGTACATTGAGATACTTTGTGCATTGGACAACTGAGCAAATGAAAACGACAGCCGTGACTGCTCAGTAAAGTGAAAGAGTAAATGGTAATTTAGTGACAGTTATTTAAAAAGAAAACTGGCGCTAAATATTTAAAATATTTTTGAAAACCAAAAGTAAAAAAAAAGTTAAAAAAATAAAAAAAATTAAAACTGATAATGACAGTTAAAAATTTGCATATGAAAAGTTTACAAATGATAAGTGTTAAAGTTGAAGTGGCTTGAAATTTTTAAAAACACTTGTTAAAGTTTGAGTGGCGACAAAGCAGACAATTTTGAAACTAAAATGATGTTGAAGTGTTGAGAGTTAGTTTTGAACAAATTTATTGTATTCAATAACTAAACGGGCAAATCAAAAAATATAAAACTTGACATACACTATAAAAGTTTTAAAAAATGCGTTTTTAGTGTACAATAAAGAAAAGTTTTCGAGTTGAAACAAAATTAATTTGAAAAACGAATTTTTGAAATTAATTAAAAAATTTTCGAGCTAAGATACAAAAAGCTTATTATTTAAAAAAACACTTTTTTAAAGTTTGATATAGAAAAGATTTCATATTAAAGCAAAAAAAAAAAAAATTACAAAAATAATTTGGAAAACGAATTTTAAAAAACTTTTCGAGTTAAAATATAAAAAGCTTCCGAAAAAACTATTTTAAAATACATTTTCAAAGTTCGTTAAAGAAAAGTTTTCAACTCATAAGCAAATGTGTGATTACGTAAATATGGTACAAAGAAAGTGGAATGATCAAGTGCGACGGTCTTCAAAAAATGCAATTGAAAACTTAAAAAAATAAAATAGACAAACACAGGTCTTTTAAAAAAGTATCTTACTCAGAAAAGAAAAAACAAAACAAAATTCCAAATATAATCGAAAAACAAGTGGAGACAAAGTGAGTAGAAAAAATAACAAAAAAAAAGAATATTTTCACATTTCATATTGAAAAAAAATAAGCATACTGCAAATTGTGAAGAAATAAACTAATTTAATAAAACTTGTATTTTTATAAAACAATATATATATTTTGCAAAGAAAAATGAATAAATTACTAATATTGAAAATAAATACGATTTTCAGTGTATGAAAAAAAGTTAAATAAAAAATAAATAGTAATTAAAAAAATTAAAATAATATAAAAAAAAATTAAATAAGAACTGAAAAAGAGATATAAACAAAAAAAATCTTAAAAAAATTGAACCCTTTCAAAAAAAAAAAAAAAAATTATTAAGGTTTACTTACATTTGCAACAAAAAACAGGAAAAATAAAGTATAATTAATAATAAAAATTAGCAAGAATAACAAATGAACTGTGGGGTGTTTGAAAAAAGTAAAGTACAAAAAGTTTGTGAAAAATTAATAATAATTAATATTTAAAAAAAAAAACCAACATACACATATATACACATATTTTACATATTTATGAAAGCAGCAGTAGAATTTGGATTGTTAAAAATGTTTTACAACAAATATTAGTAAAATGTTATTACTTTCAATTGTTGTATGTTTCGTACTGTTGTTGTTACTTAAAATGTTAAGCAATAATTGCTAATAGAGCAAAAGTTAAATGTTTTCAAGTTGAATCACAAAATAGTATGATGAAATTACAAAAATGATATGAATAAAAATTAAAAAAAAAACAATAGGAAAGTTGAAAACTAAAAAATATCAAATAAACATAAAAACTAAAGAAATTATACAAACAAATACTGAAAGCAAAGAAAAATTAAATTATTAACAAAAAAAAAAAACTAAAAAAATTGAAATTCCTTTCATTAAATTTTAAAAGTGATGACAACACAAAAAAGTGAGAAAATAGAAAAATACAAATAAAAACTACATACATACGTGCAAATATCATTCATACAAGAAAAAGGCATCATATAAAAAATGCACAATTTTGTAGAAAATTCTCTGCGATAATTAAACTCTCTGGAAAAAATACAACAATTTATTATTTATTAATTGAGTACACTGTGTGCCAAGCTTGTAATTAAATTACGATTTTCGAAGAACAAGCGCTTTAATAAACTCGTACGAGTACAAATAAATGTTCTGGAATTAATTTGTAGAGAAGTGATAATAAAAAAGGAGTTTAATGAAATAGATTTGTAGAAAGAAATTTATAGAAAAAATGTTATGAACTAAAAATAAGTGAAAGTTCTTTATGTACTGGACGCAAAATAAAGAGGTAAGCGCAAAATTTATGTAGTAAAATGTATTCATACCACCTTTTCAATATTAAACGTTACACGCGATGACATGAATTTTCTTTAAAATGAATATTTTTTCGAGATGTAGCCCCAAATGGTCAATGAGTTGGGTATCTTTGATGGGAGCAAATATGTAAAAATATAAAAAATCACAAAAAAAAGTTTTTTTTTTATTTTATTCATTCTTTCAATTCGCTATTTGGCGCCAATTGGTAATACCAAGTACAGTCAACTTCTTTCGGCCTGATCTTCCTCTTTCTTTGCTTCCACCGGCGGGTACTGCATTGAAAACTTTCAAATTCTTGCTCTCGTAAACTTAACGCTGACTCTTCAGATGTTGTCATCGCACCATATAGCAGAGCTGGAATGATGAGTGACTTTGTTCATCGAGAGAGGATTTTACTTTTCAATTGCCTACTCAGTCTAAAGTAGCACCTGCTGACAACAGTCATACTGCGTTGAATTTCATGGCTGATACTGTTTTTTCTGTTAATGTTGGTTCAAAACGAACTTGGCTACGACTTCAATGACTACGACTTTAGTGATATGGAAAACGAGTAGCAAATGCGACAATTATTTGTTTGATGATAGAAAATACTACGTCTTATCTTCGTTTAATACCAAACCCATACACTTCAACTCTTTATCTAGACTGGAGAAACCAGAACGCATGATCCGATTGTTGAGACCAATGACATATGTTTAGCTCTGCGGCTCGTTTTATTTTTTTAAAGAATCACCTTGTCTGAAACCTTGTTTGGTATCGTACGGCTCGGAGAGGTACTTCCCGATCCTGACGAAAGCTTTTGGGGTTGCTTAACATCAGTTTTGTGAGGATGTCAAATTCAGGCACAGCTGCACAGATGCAGCTCTTTTTGGCTTGATCAAAAAAACATGAATATGAAAATATGAATTGTATTTTTTTTATGAAGAAAACAAAGCCTTAACATTTTTTTAATTTTTAAATCTGAATTTCATACAACGAGTGTATAGCCGAGTATGAATATAGTTTGTATTTATGTTGAAAAAATGTTCTTTATGAAAGATTTAAACGTCCGTTTCGTCGTTTATAAGTTGCTGTTTATCTAATTTAATTTAAAGTGTTTCTTGTCGAAACTTGAATACTTAAAGCGGCTATTAAACTAACACCATCGTACCGATTCCACTATTTCATCAATATTTCATACTACTGCAACATTCTGATGACTAATGTTCGGCCTTACCCGAAAAATAATTAAGTCAGGAAGTTCAATAGTGACCGTTTTTCTCATCGTTTAGAAGTTTCTTGAACATCAGACTGAGTTTGGGATCGGATATAGTTTCTTATGAATTGTGTATTGCCTTTAGAATCTCGATTACCCACATTAAACTTAAAAAAAATATTTGGCGGTTTTATAACCGGTTCTCGGCTAAGCTTCTCCTCCAATTTGTAGTGAGCATCTTTATGTCTTTCTTACGGTCTTTAATTCCCACAAAGGTATTTGATGAATTTTTATAAGAAACTTTTGAATTGCGTAAAATATAAATTTTGAGATATTGCATTCTATTCCTATAATGTTTAGGTGATGGTTTAGCGTAGACTGTGACTAAGGACCGACAGGGGCACAAAATCATATTTTTACTGTTCGAAAAAAAAACTCGTATAAATGTTTGATTTATTTTAAATTCTTTTCTGTTCGAGAAATGTACCAGATATCGTTCTATTTGAATATCAATTAGGACTACTCTTCATTCTTTACATAACTCTTGCTTTACTTTTAGCAATTATAATATCTTCCAGAATACTTATGCGTATATTTTTCATATGAATTTGTGGCAAATAAAAAGTAATAATTAGGTTGAGTTGAGTTGAGTTGATGCAGCTGGTCACCACAGACACACCAATGTGATACCGCTGAGGTTCCTGCCTTCACCTTCTTAAATGATCGAACCACTTCCTGTGCCTTATGAAGGCAATGAGATTTCTAACCATTAAACAGTGTCCAGTTATTATGTTAGTCGTTACATTAATGAAGAACTGGTCAAGAAGGATAAGATGCTTTGATTTCGCGTCCAACTCTGTCTATAGCTGTCTGGTCACGTTGCACATGATCTCATTCAACCATCTTGAGTCAGCTTCCCTGGTAAAGACCAGTTTAAGCTTTTCTTGATCTTGCTGCCGTATTCCTTCTCCAGTTTAGTTTGCAATCTAAGATTATCTCGAGATATTTAACTTAGGTAGGGCTGACAATCTCCACGCCCTTTAGTTTAGGTGGCTTAAAGGCATGCGGTTTGTATCTCCTGGTAAATAACACCATCTCGGTTTTATCACGTCCAGCCCGCTATCTCTGCACCATAAATAGGTTAATCCGATGTAATTTATTATTTACTACATATTTTCGTCTTTCAATGGTAAATTGGGGATAAACTGAAGAAATATTTTTAATTTAATTTCCATAAACTTATTTGAAATTTCACGAGAATGGTTGAAGAATATTTAAAATGTATCGAATAATCATGTTAAAGTAAAAATATTTATTCTACTGTCTCTCTTGTAAATATAATGAAACCTTTATGCATTTTTTAGTCAAAGCACTCATCCTACTCAGCCCCACAGCCCCGGAGACACAAAAAGTAATAATAAAAAATTACACATTTGTAAAACCTCACAAATTCATAGAAAATTTATAATAACAAACTAAAAATATTCTCAACTAATACTAACTATAATACAGTTAGCAATTAATTTTCATAAACTACAAGAGCAAATTAAAATACGCAGTTGAAATGGAAAATGTTTTTAACAAAGTTGGCAAATGATATAAACCCAAAGTGAAAACCATGACCCTGCAGTGAAGTGAGCCAAGCCTCTATGTATTATAGAAATTGTAGTAAAAGAGTTTTTTTTTAGACATGTAATTTTCAAGAAGAAATAAAACGCATATAATTTAATGTTATGACCAAGAATTAAGCTTTATTATAAAGATAAGGATTCGCCATTATGTTTTAAAAAGGAATAAATTCCAGGCGAGGGGTCAGCAATAATGAGCCGAATATTTTCTTCCAAACAGTCAATCGTCTCGGGCTGCTCTGTGTAGACAAGCGATTTAACACCAGTGGTCTGAAATCAGACGACTCACGACGCGAGATAATGCGCTTGCCAAAATTTACCTTCAATAAATTGATTGCTTCGTTGGGTGTTGCACGCAGCGCGGTCTTGTTGGAACCAAAGGTCGCCCAAGACCGACCAATTCAGGCATGAAAGTCATTATGATTCCCTATATTGATAGATTACAACAAACAGTGACTTCCGGAGTTTGTAATGACGTCACAACAATGCCTTGTGAATTTCATTCCAAATCCGACAATTTCGTTCGTGCGCGATCGGTCGTTCGGCTCCAGTTCTTACACAAGTTGAATTTTGTAAGCTCCTAAACCAAGATCCTTTCGGCAAAATCTTCCATAAAATGAATGGGCACAGCTCCAATTGTTGCGCGCAATGGCGGATGGGCTCATTCGAGTCTGTTTTGATGTTCTGCTCAACAGCAACAACAGCGTCTTTGGTGCGCACTTTGAAGACACTCATTATCCACTAGAGTAAACAAAAAAGCAAACCGATTCATGGTTGCTCGAATTACCGACTCTGCTGGGCGATCATGCCAACCGAATATTGGGATGCAGAGCGCGAACTGAACCAATATTTTTGTAATAATTTTGTACGATTTGCAAACGTAATTCCGGAGTAAGTCAGTCCATTATAAAATGGCAAACCAAACTGAGTATAAATCAAGTGACCGCTAAGACCAACTCCGCAGAAGGTATTGCCTTATTGAAAGCCACAGTCTAAAAAAAACCCTTTATTTTGGAGATGATATCATACCACTTCGCTATTTGTTTGCAAATCACCAGCAAAGAGGAAAAACTACTTCTATGAAGTAGAAATTGAGCATGCATAAATCAACTAGTATTTAACTGGTATGGAGTTGAAGCAAAATCGGACACTTGATATTTCGTAGAAAACCGGCATGTTAAAAGTGCTAGTTGATGAATTCGTTAGTATAAAAATGCAAATTAGTTGCAGTAGCCGAGTGGTTAGCATTGCGTACTGCCATTCTGAATACCAGGGTTCGGGTCCTGGTTCGAGTCCTGGTTCGACTAACATTTACAATTAAAGAAAATTTATTGAGTGCATTTCTGACTTGAAATAAAAGCTACTCATAAAATTCCATCAACCACAATTATATATAGTAGCATTAGCATATTTTCCTGCAGGGGACTTATGTACATGCACGCATGTGTATGTGTGTAACTCAAAAACTAAAATCTAAATGCACAAATTCGGTTAAATTTTTAAACTTTTGCTGAAATTAAAATTACATTTGTTAAAATATTGCATTTACTTATTTGCGAATGTAAAGAGGCGATGTAAATATGTATGTATGTACAATAAAAGCAAAGTTGAACGCTTAAAAAGCTTTAGTGAAATTCGTAATACATTTAAGGACGAAAGTTATAAGAGACGACATGCACATGCCATTACAAACATACTTCCATACATACATATATACAAAAAAAGTTTATATAAAAGTACATAGCATATACATATATACTTACATATATCTGCAAGAAATATCGTTCATGGAATGTTACATTGGAGAGCCACTTGTTGCGCGCACACTGAAGGACACCCGCTGAGAGCTTGGGGAGCATATGGCAGAGAAAAACAAGCTGCAAAAGACGTTAAAGCCAACTAGCATGTAAGCCTGTTGTGGCAGCCAAGTGCTTAGGCAAGCAATGCAGACAGTTGGTCACTTAGTCACTCAGTCACTCAGTCACTCAGTCAGTCCTTCAGCCAGACCGTCAGTGAGTCGGGCAATCACGAAGGCAAGCAGTCAAGTCAACTCCAGTCAAGCCAATTCAGTAGTCAAGAACGGAAGTAAAACAAACAGGAGCATAACTTACGCTCGTGCAAACGTTGGAATGTGTGGCCCTGACGCAATGTAAGATATTACTCTGGGAAGTGGAAGCTTTATTGTTGGCTTTACTTCCTTTCTGCCACTGTGCAAATTGTTGTTGCTGTTGCACACATTTGCTACACTGTTACAATACCATTTTTCGTTTGTTTGAGGAAGCGCATTTACGCTTCCAATTGAATTTCTGCTACTGTCCAATTCCACTTTGTTTACTACCTCGTCTTTGCACTTCTCGGAGTTTTCCTACATTTGACATTGTAATTTAGTACTTTTGCGGCGTTTTATGTTTTTGCTGCACTATCGTTTTGCAACTAACGGTGCCATGTAGCTATTATTAAATTCTTTGAGGTCAAAAGATCAATAAAGCAGAAAGAAATGTTGGTGAAGGCTTTATGCCTTTTTTTTTTGAAGGAAGGCTAATGGAATAAGGGAAGAGTCATGAGTTTGAATCCTGGCTATACCTACATCAAAATTACACAAAAAAAGTGTTTCTAATAGAGGTCAGGAATGTCATCTCCTCAGAGTGTATTTCTGGCATTAAGTACAAAGCTTCACACAATAAATTCAAAAGCTGTTTAGAGGCGGCTTAGAATAGATTTTAAGTTCCTCTATTTTTTAGAAAGCCATTAGGTGCAAAACCACCCACTCGAGGACGAAGCTCGGCTGAAAATTGCTCCAGCGGTTATAAAGCGACAATTATATACGGATAACCATTTAGAATGAATGAATTAGGCAAAAAATGTTGTTTAGGGTATTTTTGAGTAGTCTCGTTTACCGTGGGACATATGTATTCCCAAAAAACAACTTTTTTTAGGGTTTCGTTCAGCTTCAGGACAGTATTATGGAACTAATTCTTATTAAAGAAAACGAACTTTGAGAAATGAAAGGGTTTTAAGTATTTTTGAAAAGTCCGTGTGACATAATTATGACACTTTTCAATAAAACAATTTCTTTTTCAATATAACATTATTAAAATACTAATCTTTTAATGAATTAATTGAATTTTAAAAAAAGAAGAAGATTTTGTAGAGTCTTATTTTTTCTTGGGATAATAACTATGAAATTAATCCTTAAGGTGTGGTCTCCTTTAGAACCAAAAAAAAACATTTTTTCTTACATTTTTTTGAAAGGGAAGGAAATTTATTGCGGAGAACAAAGTTTTTAGTGAATAATGTACTACATTTAAACCAAACCAATTCACCAATCAAAAACCAATTTTTAATATAAAAAAATATTGGAATTTTGTAATGGAGGTCGTACGATGCATCTGAAAAAGACGATTCATATGAGTATCTCTTAAAAAAAAAATACCGAAGAAGATGGAAAATTACAAATTTTTTCGTAATTTAAAAAAGTTAATTTTATTGAAAAATAAGAATTCACTTCAAGTTGCAAAAAAATGGTTTAAATAATACTTTTGTCCAACTTTTTTTAGTTCAAATAGAAAATAATTTAATACTGAAGCTACATCACTTTGAATATTTTGATCGGACATATAATCTTTTTGCTATAAGCCTTATAAAAATGAAAACTCTAGAAAACACTCTTCAAAGTTCTACCCGATCATTCGAACCCGGCTTCTAATTTTTGAATGGATTTTTTTGAAGCAGACTCTTACTGCCTTAATAAATTGAATGAATTTCGAAATTTTTGAACTAGTCTCAAGAAAAGGAATGTATTTAAAAAAAATATTTTTTATTGGTTTTTGGGCGGTTCTTTTTCCGTGGGATTGAATGACTCTGAAAATAATTGTTTTAAGTAATTTTCAGCAGTGTCTCGTTATCCGTTGAACAGAATTATGAAACCAGTCTTTAATAGAATGAATGAATTTTGAGAAAAAAAATTGCTTTTAAGTATTTTTGAGCTGTCAGGTTTTGTGTGGTATAGAATGTAGAAACTACATAAATGGAAAATTCTCCATTTCTGTGGGACAGAGCTGATAAAAAACTACAATAAATTTTCTAGGTTTTTTGTAAGTAAATGTATGTGTTTATATGTGATAAAGTAAGGATGACCGAAAAAAATTTATATTAAAACTGAATGATTTAAAGAAAGTTTTTGATAATTCTACATTTTTTTAGAAAAACCAAACATAATTAAAACCATTTTTCACTCAAATACCAAAAAAAAATTTTCATAAAAGGTAAAAATTAAAAAAAAGAAAGAAACCATCCCGTTTTAATAACATTTACCCTGTGGGATATTTACTTAAAACTTCTTTCTCATGAAGTAAATATAATAATTCTGAAAAAGTAATTCTATACCCATTCCAAAAAGCTTAAAATGCAAATGTGTAAAGGTGTGTGTCTGTGTGTGTGTGCAAAAATATTATTTATTTAAAAGCGAAAATGTCCGGAAGTGTTAGTCACCTGCAGTGTAACTTACTGTTTTAGCTTTTCATTTTACCTTACGATAGTTTAGCGTTAATCCTTATCTTTGTGGCTGTTACGTGGCACTTTAAATAAGCACAAATTTACGCGCGAACATTGTTAAGCACACCAGCAGATAGCTGACAGTGGGTTACAATAGATTTTTTTGTAGAAAAAAAAAATATGCTCTTTAATAGACCAGTTTATATGTGTAGGATATTAGATAACCTTGCATCAGTTTTTAGAATAGCACTGTCAGCAATGATTTAAAATGGTATTTGCCTCGGTGAGAGCAGATTTTCCGCTGAGTAGCTAAATCCATTTAATATTGCAAAGGCGTAAAATGTGTGCTCTGGATCAATTCAGAATCAATCACCATATACTCGGACAGCTAAGCTGCCATTAGATCTCTTCAATGCTACCTCAAAAATGGCGATTAAATACAGGAACACTTTAAACCAACTCTCGGTTAAATGCAACTCAGCCATAGGGACATCACAAGCAACTGTGTGCCAAATGAGCCAGTGAGTGAGAGTATATACCACTATAACTGTTATATATTCAACGCACGTTGCGACAAAAACTTATGCTGAAACTGGCTTTTACCAAAAAAAGCCAACAGTAGATGACTTAACGAAAGTACTTGTAACGTGACAAGCTAGTTTTGGCCTGTGTTGGTCGTCAAAAGATCCTCCTAGAGCCGTTCACCATTAATACAATACCTGGTAGACTAATCAGATGCTGTTTAATGGGACTACGTGATAGTTGAATGGAATACTTACTTTGTCGAAACTATAGAGACAAAGAAGAAGAAGAGTCTGACTACCTCTTTCACTGTCTTGCTCTAAGTACCATACGACATAAGTATAGCAGTAGCTGACGCAATGTTTATAAGGTACACAAAATGGTTTCTACATCTTAGAAGATGATAAGAACAACGCAGCGGTATCAACATGGGACTTCAATCTCAAGTTTGTTGGTCGCTCTTACGTAGACGATTTGAGAAATGAACTTCCAGTCCTCTAGACCCCAACTCAGTAGTCGAGTAGTTAGTAGTGCGTGCTACCATGCAGAGTGTCTTTGTCTTGGGTTCGAAGCCTTGTTAGAACAATATTCAAATTATTAAAAAAATAATAATTCCAATTGCGATTGCCCTACGACAGGGAATGTCTACCTTTCGGGCATGATATACTACACTCTAATATGAAATATAGTAAAAAAATTCTCACAAAACTCTATCAGCCATTCGAAGGCGGCTTAGAGTACATTGTAGGTCCCTAAAATATGTTGGAAAAAATTTCAATACACCTTCACTATATTCATATATAAGCCTATATATATTATACATATAAATTCAAGCCTTTGAACCACTGTACGTGCGCAAGCTACCTGGAAACGCCTTTGCATCATCAAGAGAACAGAAGTGGGAAGTCGAAAAGTGGAAAAGTGGAAAAGTTTTACGACCATCATTATTATTGCTACTATTTGCCACCTGTCGCTTAGCTAGGTTGAGCAGGTCGAACGCGCTGTAGGCGATATTTAAGTGTAACTACTCATAATTAGAAAGAAGAATTTAATAAAAAAAAAAATACTGAAAGAAAAAGAGAAAAAGAAAATTGCAGAATTTAGCAAAAGAATGGGAAAGAATGAGAGAGAATGAAGAGGAAGCAATGGAAAGTCGGAAAATTTTCAAGAATTTTTCATAGTGACATCAGTGAGAAAAAAAGAAAGTAAAATTAAAGTAATGAAGGAGGAGAAAGATAGCAAAAAAAGGCAACAACAAATAGTAACGGTTTTCTCCAACAGCATTTCTTCTTCTTGCCGACACACAATATTGAAAGCACATATACATCTATCTTATACACTGCATACATAAATACATACAGTCAAATATATGTAAGAGTAGCAAAGTGTTAGTGTGAATAAGTGAGCGAACGTGAGTTGCCTTGGGCACTGCAACGCAGCCGTATATACAGTGGTACATATATTTTCGTACATACATATGTATGCTTGTTTGTCTATGTATTGACAAGGATGTGGAAATAAAATTAATGGCATTGTTGTTGGGAAAGCAATTAAATTCAACCATTTGCTGTGAGCTACGTTGGCGGCATACACAAAAACCACTTAATGGTGTGGCACGAGTCTCTTCTGTCTTGCCTGTTGGTGTGTTTCTGGAGAAGGCGGGTGGGGGGCAACTGTTCATTTGTACTCATTTGTAGGTGTGAGTAAATAAGTGGGTGCTACAACACTCTGTATTTATAAATACAATGCAAACACAAAGGTGGCAATTTCATAAATTTGTGTTTTCGTATATAACAATTTTCAAGTCTCGACACAATGTCATTGATAAGAGTAACCGCCATTATGCAATGTTGTTTGGAATAATAAGGCTATGGCAATTGTTGTGAATATTCATTCCCCCTTCGAGAAAGTCATTCGACTGTTTGTGTAACTGTTCATTTTGTTTCGTTTTTTTTTTTTTTGCTTGAATTGGTGGTTGACACCTTTGTGAAGCGTTTTTATTGTTGTGGAATTTTATTTGTTGTTAGCAGCAAATTGAAATACATGCATAAATTAATTAGATGTCCCTGTTGGCCTATGAGTGTCCTGTATTCGAAATTATCTACAAATTAAATAAAATATACATGATATGAATGTCAAATTGGAAACAAAAAATAAAAACTTCCAAAATTGTTGCCTATACATATGTATATATTGGGTGTATGCATTAATTAATGCGGTTGTCTAGTACTATTCGCCGTCGTGTTCATCTGTGGCTATATTCATTTTAAAGGTACTGTCATTTCAAGTTGTTTCATTCATTTGAAAATGTTGAAATTTGTACCAGATAAAGTGTTTTTGCGGGGAGTTCTTTTTCATTACATTAACATGAAGAAAAGTGCTACCGAAACCCATCATATTCTACTGGACGTTTATGGTGACCATGCTTTAGCCGAACGAATGGGCCAAAAGTGGTTTGCACGGTATAAAAGTGGCAGTTTCGACTTAGACGACGGACAGGCAAAAAAAGTTCAAGAATTGGAGACATTGCTCGACGCAGATGCATGGCACACGCAAGAAGAACTTGCAAAGTATTAAGAGTTGATCAAGACAATTTTTTCTCAATAAAGTCTTAATTTTCGAAAAAAACCCGCACGAATTAATGCATGCACCCAATACATACATATTATGTTTTTGAGAACATGAGTAAATTATATAAATGCGATAAGAATTTCCAAGATTCGGGATTTGCTTACACAGCAGAAAACATATCAACAAGTGGTAAAAGAGAGATTTTTTTTGTATTGTCTTATACTCGTATAAAGAGAAATTAGATTTCTATTATTTGTTACTTATACGCCCTGGCGTTTCATTGTAATATTGCTTTGGATATACAAAATACGTGTAAATATGAATTTAGTAAGAATTTGAAATATATGTGAAAGACAACTTGAAGAATTTTAAATTTGATATTAGTTTACCGTATTTAGGATTGTACCACTCTTTGCTAGCCTCGGATGCCTCCAAGTCCGGGGCAACAGACTACACGGTAAATATGACTAGATACAAATTTTCTAAGAAGGTATTGGTACAAATATTTTTTTTATTTATTATTTAACTGCTTTAACTTTAACTGTGCAATCGACAACTACAATAGCATCAAGTGTTAGTGTATTAAAAATAGAAACCGGTTTATTTTTATAAGACTACCATGAAATGAGCGCAACAGGCGGTCTCGCCCATCAATGCCAGTAACTACCACCAACCAACATGAACACCCATACAGCTTTTTACCGCCAACAGATAGTGTAATTGCAAACATTTAACATTGAAAGCAGAAGTAAAGAAACGTTTTGAAATATTATTTATTTACTTTTCTTGTTTTTTTTCTGTATCCCCCTGCTAGCACGCTATAACGAGTAGCAATTGTAAAAAGAAATTTCAAATAAAAAATAGAATATAACTAACACATCAAACACCCTCGAAGATGTTGCCAACAAGGCCATGAGCAAGGACCATAAAAGTAGACAAAACAACTGGCTGGACAGCAGAGGCAACAGTTGGCTTCAGTGAGCAAAATTGTTTTTTTTTGTTTTTATAGTTCGATGTTGCTTTTATTGGTGTGAACATTTTATCACATCAACATTTTTTGCAAAAAGAAAAAAAATAATAAATAAGTGTTGCTGAAAAGTGTCTGCTTGAACGTCTTACTACTGAAAGCTCTATTCTATATTTGTATGTATGGTATGTATGTGTTGAAGCGAAAGTGTAAAACTGGCGCTGCACGTTCAGCCGTCAGCTTGCCTGGGAGTATGCAAATGTCCATAATTGACTATGACACAGCTGTAAGCAATGTCTGCACACTGTGTAAGCACACACACATGCGCACACTTAGACACACACGCATTTATACACGAACGCGCGCGTATGCAAACTAATCGCTGAAATAAAGTGTGGAAATACTTGACGAATGCTTATTGTAGTTGTTGTTGTTGCTGCTTGCGACTTGCGTTTTTGTTGTTCCTTCGAATATTTGCACGTTTTGTCTGAATTTCGTAATGAAGTTAACTGTTCATTTCTTACTATTTTGCACATTTAAATAGATATGAATATTTTAAAAGGCATACATACACACTACACATATACATAAATTTATGTACATAAAGGCTGTAGGTTAATGTGACACTTAAATGGTACGTGCAGAAACGCTGTGTGATGTAATGTAATACTCTTCGTCGCCAGGATATATTCTTGACTCTAAAGCAGTAAAAGAACCTTCGCGTCAAATGGCGACACCTTGAAAAATTGTCAACTTTAAAATAGTATATTTTTGCTGATGATGTAACTTAGTAGTGGCTGAAGTAAAAAAATCTATATGATGAATTGTTTGACCTTGAATTATACGTTGGTCAGGGTTCAAAAAATTCTGATATAAAGTAATCCATTATTCCTATAATAGATAGCTTTAGTGATCTGTATCTTGCGTTTTATAAATGCAAACACTAGGCGACATTAAAAAAGACGATATTTTGTACCAAAAAGAAAGATAAAAGGAAACGTGTTAATCACTTAACTCAGTATGGTTTGAGCGCATGCTAAAGGTGGACACCAGCAAAGTGAAAACCCGCGATATTCTACCACTTTTCTTCGATAAAGACGAAAATACAAAACAAGCATTGAAAATGTGAATAGTGTTTAAAGTTCTGATACTGTAACAGTCAATCATGCACAATTCTGCT
Source organism: Ceratitis rosa (assembly GCA_037013455.1). Taxonomy (NCBI): domain Eukaryota; kingdom Metazoa; phylum Arthropoda; class Insecta; order Diptera; family Tephritidae; genus Ceratitis; species Ceratitis rosa. The sequence continues at coordinate 25,233,812 of JAWMAG010000008.1, forward strand.
TTTGTCCATTTCGTTCCTGTAATTTTGATGTAAAAGATGCACCACCACCTCAGCGAGTGTAAATGTCATGCGAACACTGTGTTTCATGGGATTGTCAAGTAATAATCCACTATGAACTATGACAAAAAATTGGCCTCAAGACAAGCCTTTGAAAAATGATTGTCCCAATTTTTTGCCAATAACACTAACTTTTTATTCAAAATAGCAAAAAGTTATCTAGCAATAAAATGCATATTTGGCATAAAACGGATATTTCAAACTATGGTAAATAATTGATCTAATATCAATGGGAATTGAATACCTCCTGAGTTTTAACTGTATTGTGCCCTCGTCCTTCCATTCACCTTTTATTAGGTATAGGTAACATGAGTATTGGATACATGGTCGCAAACCACCTTTCTACAACTGCCTATTTTATATAAGGTTATCTTATCCATTTCGTAATTTCAAAAGTATAGGGATGTACGTGTATTTAGACTTTTGTCAAACTTAATTGTCTAACCATAAAAGTAATTTATTAATGAAAATTAATCGCTTTTGTTAAAACCTATTACAAAAATGGTGACTCAAACGTGGTCACGTTTCGTGCTTTAAGTGGAAATTTTCCTTTCGTTCCACCACAATTCCTACTGAAAGTGAAAGTATATCCAAACTTTTTTACGCCACATTATGGCGTATTTTGCATTTGAACCTACAACTACATCCATATAAAATCAACAATTGAATCCAGCTGAGGCGGCGATTTTTCGGTCAAAATTTTCATCAGCGCCGAATCACATTTCTCACTCGGAGAATACGTAAATGAGCAATATTTCGGCATTTGGGGCTCAGAGAATCCGCAAATAATTGAAAAAAGGTCATTGCATTTAAAAAAACGTACTGTCTGTGGCACTCTTTAGTCGGAGGTGTGACCTTACTTCTTTGAAAACGACAACGACGAGACTGTCACTGACAAATTGGGAAAGTTATGGTCTTATAGACAGAAATTGAAGAACACAACTTAGATAATATGTGGCTTCAACAAAATGCTGTCACATTCTATACAACGCGAGCGAATATTTATAGCCAAGCGCCAATTGGGACAATGAAATAAGCTAAAACCTGATATGGTTGAATCAGCTGAATTTTAAGCCAACAGTCTATTTAGCAAATCGAGAGAATTATTTGTTACCACAAAGCCCTTCTACATGATTTCCAAATTCGGAGCACTTTACGGGTCATGTCTGATAGTCTCATATTTACATTAGTTAATAGCTTCGGTGAGTTGATTCTACAGTATTATCCACTATGGAGTTTTATGCTATCAGAAAAGATGAGTATGGATTTAGACTCTTTGGACTAGAACGTCTGTTTTAACCCATTCATTCTTGTACAGTTTATTGTGAGACCACCATTCCTCTAAGGCAGAGCTTAAGTGATTTTGGACCATGGTTCTCCTATGGTACAAATATTTTTCTAAATTTCCTTTGTAATTGAATTAGCTAAATATTTTCTTTTAATTTTAATCCACTTAAGCAAAGTATACCATATGTGTGTATGAAACGAAAATCTTAATTTGCTACTTTTTCCTGAACTTTAAAATAAAGTTACCATTTCATTGTTTGCCCTTTTACTCACATTTCTTGAGCTCATACGAGTATTTATTTTCAATCAGCATTCATTGTCAGTTAGCTGTGTTTGTGTATATGTATGTACTCCTATGTATGGTATGTCCCTCATGGCGGTTCCCAGAAGGGCTTTTGTGCGAGTGCGTTACTGTAAATGTGGATACAAAAATATTTTTCGTTGGGAATACATACTCGTATATACTATATGCTTATACACACCACACATCAATAAATATATATGTGCGCGCATAAAAGCATTTCAATATCACTTATGCGCCATCACTGTCGTCTGTTGTCTGGTTGGTTTGAATTAAAAAATACCACACAAATAACCACTTGCATATAGAGATACGAGTACATAAATATGGTATATGTATGTATATCGACATATATTTTATTTTATTTCACTTCATTTTATTCATTGCAATTGTATAAGCTATTATGTATACACTATGGGAAGGACATTTTTCTTATCACAAAACGAGGATGATCGCATGACCGCAATGCAAACAATTGTGACATTTATTCAACGGCTTACATATATACTATACGAGTATATATACATCCCCTGTGCACAGGTATCGTTTATATATGCATTGCATAACCGTCACCGATTACTATCAACAACAATCGTCTGCGCTGAGTTGGACAATGTATGCAAAGAATTTCTTGTGTTGGTTTCAGTTGCGACTTTCGAAAAAAATTTCTTTTGCTTGACTTTATTGTCCAAGTTTTTCTTCCTGCTGTCAGCTTTAAGTAACTGCTTTCCGTTTTCTATTTCACCTTTAAAAATTGTGGCGAAGCTAACGGCTGCTTAGAAAATTTAAAACAAGCTCGAATGGTTCTAATCTTGGCCCGATCAATATCGTCCATCTACGTGTATAAAGAAATCCAAGTGTCCTTTGGAGGCGCAGTCACGTCATAAATTGGAGTAGGGTTTTGCCGAAAATCGCTTCGACGGCTACAAGGCGCCGATTATTTATACAACTCATATCTCCTATAGCTCCTGAGTAAGCTGGCATGTGGTTCAGTGTCTGTGCTCTGTGAGCTCCATGGAAGTTCAATTTTTTTAGGTGGTCCTTGAAGAAATACATCTAGAATGAGGTAATATAGTACAGTATAGTGTACAGTAGTTGAAGCAAATGCTTCCAAAATTAACCCAGAAAAGTTCTAAGCAGTCAGCCAACAGACTTTCCAACAAAACTCTTCGCTTGGATTGGAATTTGTTTTTCATACAGGGAGCGCCAAGTAAATCTGTGCAAACAGGAGATCACATAACCTCAAAGAAAATGCTCGTAATCCTCCTTTTACCCAATTTAGGAGTTACTAAATTAAACACATTTTTTCGATGGGGTTGGATTAAAGAAATGAACTCCTATTAGATAAGTAGGCGTAAGACGTCATATAAAAATGTGAGGATAAGTGCCGAATTATGAAGGTCACAGTACTGGTCGACCCCTCGATTTGCTAATGAATGGAGATTTGAGTCCCAGTATGAATCAGAAAAAGAGTATTTGTAGAGCATAAGAATATCGGTGTGAAAAAGGTGAATAGACCGAATGAGGGTATTCCATTTATACAGGTCTAAAACTTCTTCAGAACATAGTAGTATACCAAGTAACGAGCTTACACGGAAGACTATATCCACTTTCAGGATCATCATGGAAGACTCTGAACATGTCTTGTAAACTTATCATAGGAGCGTCTTTAATGGCAGATGCGAACTCAAGTTTGGAAAAGTCTCAATAACTGCAATATAGAAAAAAGTCTTCTAAGAGTATCTTCATTTAGGTGGGCACAGTGACAGACTAGCCGTACCAACAAATGACTTTTACAGGAGTTATGGTGAGGAGGAAGGTCTTAAGATCTTAAGGTAATTCTTTTTCGAACACCCTGAATTTTGGACGAGTAGGTTAAAGTCTCTAGGTGTGATAAACTTGGGAGAGTTGTTTTACTAACTCTACACATTGGTTTGACTCTAAAATTTCACTAGATTAATATATCTAAATACACTTTCATTCTGCAAAGCAAACATTTAGCACTGAATTGAAACTCTGATTCAAAAAATGTTTCCCTTTATAAATGAAAAATACTAAAATAAATGAAAAGTGCATATGTATATATATTATTTGTATATATAAAATCTTTTTGAACCACTTTTTGCCCTTTTTCAATATTGCGAAGAGTTTTTTTTAGCTTAAAATTTCGTAACAATATGTTACCAATCAACTGCTCGTCTAAGTGACTAGTAAAATGCACAAAAAAGGAATAAAAAACAAACAACAAAAAAAAAAAAAAAAAATAGCAAACCAAAATTGAAAATTTACCAACTAACAATATTTACCAATCGACTGAACTTGACTCGAGTGTGTGGTTTGTGCATAGAATTACTAAAGCTGTACAAACTAGCAAATAGCAAATGAAATAAAAGAGAAAATTGAAAAATAGCAAATTGCAGTGTAAAGTGGTGAAACACGACAGTAAACAGCGATTGTACAAATAGCAATCAAATGGTGTTGGAAAAAAATGTTAAAAAAATATATAAAGAAAAGGAAAGGAAATTTAAAAAAATTCTAATTTAACAAAAAAAAACTCAACGAAAAATAAAACGTGAGATTTTGCTGAATTTGTTCGTAATTTTCTAATATTTATTTGTTTGTGAATTAAGTATGTTTTTTTTTGACACATAGATTTCAATGAGTCAATACCTTTTTAGGAGTTGGTCAGCTGTTACTTAATCTGCACTCAATATGGTTTATCATTTCATAATGAACAGGTTTATTCCGGAATGACGTTCGTGTAAGTTTATTACCAAAATAAAGGTTCAGTTCGTGCTACTTATCATGTGCTGCGTCCACTATTCGGCTGACATAATCGCCCAGCAGAGTTTATTCTAGTGTAGTGTTCACCGAAGACGCTATTGCTGCAAAGAAGCAGAGTATCGAAGAAGGCCCGAAGGAGTATATCCGCCGTTGTGCGCAACAATTGGAACTATGCTCATCAACTTTATGATAGATTTTGCTGTGAATAGTCTCAAAATGAGGTAGCCACAACAAAACTGCCGCTTAGCAGTGAGGATAATCTATAAACCAAGGTTGAGGCGCTGTTATATACTCAAGAAGTCAATGTTTGGTGTGCTTTAAGTTCCTTCAAAATTTTTCTTTAAAAAGAAGCCGGCCAAAGTGTTAAAGTCATTGAGGAATGTATAAATAAATAATGACTTTTTCGTGCCTAAATTATAGGATGTTGATGTGGAAGACCTTTGGTTCCTACAAAAGGTCGCTACATGACATAAATCCTACGAAAAAGTCAATTTTTTGAACCTTATGATATTTAAATTTAATAGAAAGAGTAATGAGAGAAAGAGTAGGGATACACGTAGAGCCACAGTAAAGGGTATCGAAGAATATTATTACCCCATCAGCTGCGTTACTAAAGAACAAAAATCTAATGCAAAACATTTCTCTCGAAATCTCCCAATGCCGACTCATCAAATGTTATCATTGTACAATTGTGGAGTTCGGTCTATGTTCGTGGAGAGAGGACTTTACTTTCCCATTGGCAAGAGTTATTCTGTGTTGGATTTAAAGTCTTTGCTTGAAGTCTTTGAAAAATACGGTTCGCCGTAATCGGCTCCGTTTGCCTCATGCTATCAAAACTATCGTTAAGCTTCCGTAATTCATTCACCAGTTTACTTCTCAAGTCCTGCGTGCTTAAAGAAGTTTTACTTCAAAAAAAGACCTGAGAATGATTATTTATTTTGAATTATTTGCAAAAAATATGTATTGGAATTTTTTTACATAAAAGTAGCTCCCAGAAATAATACCAATAGACTCACTACACCCATGATGACCTTAAAGAGCTGAAAAAGTCTGACGCTTAAGAAATCTTAAAGTATATGTTAACTTTCACACAACGTCAAATGGAAGATGATATCTGATAATATCAATATAATTTGCCAAAAAAACAACAACAAACTCTTTCATCTCTTATCTACACTATCAAATATGGAGTAAGCGAATATCTCACAACTCAAGTAAATGCCTTCCTCCTATTCACTGAAATATAATCAGCATAATTAAGTAATTTCAATATACATATTCCAAAATACGTTTGATAGCGAAATTAATAATTCACTTGAAAGGCTTAAAGATCCAAAAGCAGAGCAGCATCGGAAAGACAATCGAATAAATGTAATTGAATTTCGTCATGCTGCGTTCGAAGCCAAAGTATAACCATCAAATAAATGCTAAAACAAAGCTCTGGTGCTTATTGATTGCGGGAAGCAATAACATTCCTAGTTAGTTGGGTTAGCGAGCGGAACATGTGGTGATAGGGAAACATGTCAAAAGTGGCAGTAGAAGGGCAAAGAAAATAAGGTTAGATATTTTCTGTGTGCGAGTAAGGACAAAAATTGGAGGTTGTACACATACTATAAATACAACGGTATCTATTACATACATAAATAACAACAAAGCTTTGCAGTTATTTTCTCAAATGCTAATACATACGCCATATACTTTGCTTCGTACAGCACTCACAGCGAGAGTCTAACGGAAATCATTGTCAAAATCATCGAGAT